>JAUPFN010000011.1:37794357-38394357 GCA_036924255.1 Apodemia mormo | reverse complement strand
TTGCTGCTGGGGTCTTCGATGACAAGACCTTCGATGACTTTTATTCCTATATTAAACTGTCGTTTTTCCTTTCAGTGGTGTTGTGGTCACAGGGAGCAGTTCGCGGAAAATAGCAAAATAAATTAACTACAGCCGTAGATCTTGAATCAAAAAATAGCGTGGCGTCATTTTCGGACAGCAACCGAAAATACAATATGTCAGCCGTCAGTCTTGGTACTTTTTAAATCTACTATGAGAAAAGTAGCTCCTAATTCTATACTTTCCATTGTTGGCACTTGGTGAAAAAAAGTGTAATAATAGCTCTTTTTACATAGAAGAGGAGGCAAACGAGCAGGAGGTGCACCTGATGGTAAGTGATCACCGTCGCCCATAGACCTCCGCAATGCCAGAGGTCTTACAGCGGCGTTGCCGGCTTATTAGGAATGAGTAAGCTCTTTTCTTGAAGGTCCTTAAGTCGTATCCATTCGGAAACACCCCTGCCGGTAGTTTATTCCACAACAGAGTAGTGCGAGGCAAAAAGTGTCGGGAGAATCGTACAGTTGTGGATGGTGAGGATGGAACTTCAAATTTTGACGCAATATCCGATGATGGAATTCGGTGGCAAAAATTAATCCAAACAATTCGTCGGAACAATCCCCATGATAAATACGATAGAAGACGCAGAATGAACCTACATCTCTGCGCAAAGCCAAAGAGTCGAGCCGTTTCAAAATAGCCTGGTCGTCAACGATTCGAACCGTTAACGCTGAATGCGATCAAGCTGGTACTGAGGATCTCCGGCCCAGAGATGAGAACAGTACTCCATGTAACCACCCAGCCACGGCGGCGGTGGAGTTGAACTGGAACTGGAACTTGGCGGTCTTCGCCGCGACCGTATAGGCCAAGAGCAAGTTGGTTTTTTAAACTTTATCTCGATATTGCTTGGAGGGGAGTAGTTTTGTACTTCAACACTTACTATTTGGAAGAGAATGTGATTTAAATAAGAATCGGTGTATAGTATAGACATTGAAATTCACAAGATGTATGAGAAATACGTACTATATCAAGACAAATTTTTGGAATCGAATAGTCAATGCCATATTGTCTAACAATATACTACTGTCAGAATCGATACTTTGTTTATCTTCAATGATTGATACTGTCGACGCAATCGATAGTTTATTTACTTGCAGCGTTCAATACTTTTTTCCCCGTGTTGGTTCCGGGCTCCTTTGAAGAATAGACCAACTGCCGTTCTGCCAGGCAGACAGATTTAAGGTCGGAGCACGCACCGTCTACAATGAATTTGATTCTCCGATCACCCAAAAAACTGGTGATCCACTTGTATAACTTCTCGGGAAACCCATAGGAAGGCAGCTTTTTTTATATCATAAGATAGCAAACAAGCAGATGGGTCTCCTGATGGAAAGAGTCAACCATCGCCTAAAAACACCAAAGATGTTTATGGTGCGTTGCTATCTTGTAGCGAGGTCTAATGCCACATGCATAAGTTTACCGGCTACCTTACCCTCCAAACCGGAACACGACAGCGACAAGCACTGACGCTATTGCGGCAGGAATAGGTTAGGCGGTGGTACCTGACCCGGGCGAGACAATGCAGAACTCTACCACCTAGTAGCCACGATGGTAGTGACTCGCATAGCCAATCGGTCGCCTTTTACGACCTGCCTGGCAGAACGGCAGTTGGTCTATTTTTCAAAGGAGGCCGGGACCAACACGGCGAGAAGCGCATTATGCTGACTGAATAACAAGGACCGACAGCTTTACGAGCTCATCCGAGCTACGGAGGTGATAACACACTATGCTACAGGCTCCAAGCTGCTGGGTAACTACTGAGATTTTCGACTTCCAATAAATTCCTCAATAAACCTTGTTTAATCCAGGGATAAAAGGCTAACCCCTAGACCACGAGGTATTTAATTTCAATAGCAATTTTATTGCATATTCTATAACGTTCTATAAAAGGAGAGGGGCGACTTATAAAAACATTAAAATTAATATTATTTAAAATTAAATTATTACAAATTTTAGTTATGTTGCTATTATTATTATAATAGTAAAAAAGTAAAAAATAGTATATATATATATATATAGTATATATATATATATATATACTATATATATATATATATATATATATATATATATATATATATATATATATATATATATATATATATATATATATATATATATATATATATATATATATATATATATATATACTATTTTTTTATTGATGAAAATAATATTATTAAAATGTTATTTTTCTTCAATTATGTTGCCATTATTATTATATAATTTATTTATTAAAATTTAATTTATTCACCTATTTTTTACTGTCAAAAATTATTATTTTAATGGATAATGTATAAAATATATTATATCTACTTATTATAATATTATTAAAATGTTATTTGTTCTTCAATAATTCAGCAATATTTTTTTGTTGACATTACTAATTTCACACTCAATTTCACACACATGGTATGAAGTTGATAACAAGCGCGATCCTATTCTTATTTGGACCGCATAGTATGTAATATCAAATTTGAATGCCCACAGTACTTACTCGTGTTCATGTCTGATAACATTTCGGATGTATATTAGTACTCCTATTAATCCTACGTAGAGTACCATATAAGTAACGACGTATAAGATAATGAAAGTACGGATAAAGCTCATATTTCCTGTGCACTAACGCTATTTATTTTTCGCTTGCATGGTGTAAAATTTGGTTTATGAGTTAAGGAAATTAGAATTTCGAGACATTTTTGTACATCTTCTTTCTTGTGTTGTATGATATGTCTGATATTTTGATACACTGTCAAGAGACAGAAAGGGTTGACCTCATTGACGTGTATATTATACATGTCAATAATATTATACACGTCAATGACGTCAATGGTTGACCTACAAAAATGCCGAATGTAAATCATTGAGGAGGTTATATGTAAGGGAGCATTTTGATTTTAAGGTGATCTTCGTTGGTTTTGATCTGAGTTTTATTTTTGCCCGAAATTATTTTTCTAAGTATTTTTAAATAAAGTTGACAGGTACAAGTTTTCTCCGTGTTGATTGGTTGATTCGGTTCCGTTAGTTATATTGTTCTGTGTTCGGACCTCAGCTCCCTTCCCTTTGCAGTTTGTAGACTATAAAGCACACTACGAAGAGTGGTGATAGATCTATACAATATATAATATATACTATATAATCACTACGTTTTAGCAGACTAGATCAACAATAAAATAGAGAGGGCAATTATAGGTAGATACGTAGCAATAATATCGTGACTACTACTTAACGGCTTGGCCATGGAAAATTCGCGCTTACGATTTATCGCGCGGCGCGAACGGCGAAGCGTCTGGCGTCAGAAAAAAATGTATGGGGAAGTACTAAACACGCCACGCGGCGCAGCGACCGGCGGCCGACGGACGATTTTTGACGAGCGAATTGGGCGCACGGTGCAGGACACGGCGAGCGAGTGAGACAAATGCATGAATCAGCACAGAGCATGGCGGTGGCCTTAGCGCTTAGGAACTAGAATGGTTTAGTTGTAGTTGCTGAGAAAATACACTATGAACATTTCAAATTTAATTTCCAAAAACTTACTAGGCCAGTAATTTGTAAGTCTGGTCACCACATCATAAGTATAAACAAAGTCCAGAGATACAATTTTTCTTTCTTCCTACAATGTTGAATAGTCATAAGAATATAGTAGTGTCGCCAAAAAATCGATAGTTTTAATTTAGAAACGCCACAACGTCGATAGAATCGATAGTATTGAACGCTGCAAATACATAAACTATCGATTGCGTCGATAGTATCAATCATTGGAGATAAAGAAAGTATCAATTCTATCAATAGTATTGTTACTATCGATAGGAACTGTGATTAATGCAATATTAAATAGAAATACTATCGATAGTATCGATATTTTTGATATTTTATTTTTTTAATCATGAATATTATCGATGCTCTCGATTGTATTGCTGTTTATTGATAGTATTGTAATTATTGAGGTAATGAAGCCCTATCGATAATGGACTATCAAGCGGCAACACTATAAATCAAAGGTTTCGAGTTGTGACACTCATTCCAAAACTTTGTCTTGATATAGTACGTATTTAACATACTTCTTCTGAAATTCAACGTCTATACTATACTCCGATTCTTGTACTCTTCCAAATAGTAAAAGTTGAAGTACAAAACTACTCCCCTACAAGCAATATCGAGATAAAGTTGAAAAAGTCATCTTGCTCTCGGTCTATACTAGTCGCGGTGGAGGACGCAAGTTCCCGTGGCCTAAAAATTCGCGTGCGCGAATTTTTGCCTCGCCCGCCGCGCCGCCGCCCCTACCGCCGGTTCCCGGTACCGCCAGGCGGTAAGAGTTGAGCAACGTCTTAATTGGGTTTAATAAGTTCTTACCACTACGGAATTATTATATTATTCTGTGAGTACCAACTATACCACCGCTTTATCTATTCCTACTGCAATAGGTTTATGGTAATTATTATGGCGATTCTACTGACGAGTATTGTCAACCTTTATACATAATATCTTTATACTATATCCCTTTCAATATAGGCAGACAGAACCAAGTGTCATGCGTCACTTTCAGTATAGATATGTATGTCGCAGGCAAATTCTGTAATTCGTCCGTATACAAGTGGCGTCGTCAGATGTTAAAGACAATTATTAAGTTTTAGAAAATGCCTTACGCCTAATGTTAAATTTCGTCATTATATAATATACATGACAGTTACCGCCGTTATTAACAAATTGCCGCAGCATATTGCTTTAAATCACTTTCTATGTAAAGGAATATTATATTTAGAACTAGAACCGTATTCGGCTTGTTACATAAGAAAGAAGTGGGTTTATTAAGTTACCTTTACGTCCCACATTCGGAAAAGGAAGCTCCATCGACCTTTAGCGACATCAAAGTTTATAGTTGATATTGACGCCATTAATTTCACCAACAATTGGCTTCGGCAATTTGTATTGAATGTTTAGGTACGTTTATAAATGACGACTGCATTTGTATACGGATAAATTATAGAATTTGCCTTCGACATGTATATTAATGCTTAGCTCTGAAAAAGGAAACCAATGAAAATGTTATTATATCATAAAAAAAAATATTTAACAGTTTAAAAAACGAAATAATTAACAAAATGACATCTTTGTCTAACGTATGCAATGAAAACAAGCCAATTCTATACGCAACAGTTTTGCTTTATTAGAAATATTTTACGTGACGTCACGCGTGTGTCGTGTCCGCCTTAAACATATTTAAAAGCGCTTTTACGGCTAAAAAAGTATGCGATGGTGGCGCGACTACTATTACTTACTTACTATACTTATATACTTTTTGATAAACATTTCTATATACAGAGTTTACCCATTATTACGTCTAGAATCCATAGCTTCAGGACTGTATCTAAATTCGGACGGCGGTGAAATGCTTAATAGATTTTTGCAGAGAAATTATAATATACCTATGTGCCTAACCCTCATATATTTTTTTTAAATAGTTGTTCTTAAACGAAGAAGGATTTGTATAACATTGTTCATAAGGCGTCATTGATAATTAAGCTTGACTGTGGTCTACGGGCGAATCCAGCCTTTGATTCAGGGGGGGGGGGGGGGGGGGGGTGATAATCTCATATACAAGGGCCTATCCAGTCTTCGGTTAAGGGTCACATAATATGAGAGGTTCAGTCATGATAGGCTTTAATCCTTTATTATTTATTTATTATCTAATTCTAATAAATCCATACCTATACCCCTACCCAGGGGGGGAAGTCATCACTCCCATGACTGCCCCCCCTGGATTCGCACTTGCTGTGGCCTACCTTACTCTCGGTGCTGTCTATAAAATATATTTTATGCTGTATGGACTTAGTTTTTTGCCTTAGTTTTTAGTAGGTAAAAAGAGTCATGTTATCAGTACCACAATCAAGGAACTTATATACACAGACCAATTAGAGTACTCTTATATACTATAACTGGAATTGTTACAAAGCAATATTTGAAAAATAAAAATGTACTTTATTTCGTTACTCATAAAGTTGACATTTGTTTCTTACTTAACAGAGGGGAAAAACGTTCTGAGCAAGACAACGACATGAGTGGATGTTGTCCCTTTCTTGCAATTGCCAGTATAAATAAAACTATCTAGATGGTAGATTTTTACATATTCAGTAATCATTAAATACTTTTTATTCATACACGTTGATAAATAAATTAGCATAAAATGTATTGTAATTAACACAGTGAGTTCTAAAATGTGCTTATTTTAATTATTACGTAATTACTGATGCAATGCAAAAACTGTTTCTCAAATTAGTAGAATTACTTAGTAGTAATTTGCAAACTACGCATGGCCACACTTATATATGGCGATTGGCGCTTTATTTAGTAGAAAGAGACACACTCCACTCATGTCGTGGTACTCTTTGGAACGATTTTGAAGCGCGTGTAAGCATTCCGGGTAGAATATAACTTCCTTGACCACAATATCATTTGACATTGACATTTGATATATTTAGTTATTTTAGTGGCCCAGGTGATAACAGAGGACGTAAGAGGAATTATTGATTCGTCTTAGTTTCTTCATTAAAAACCTCATAAGGTGATATATAATTTAATAGTGAACAGCGAATCACTGCCAGTAAGTGTATATAGATATGTTTATTTATAGTTCTGAGGTAGGCTTTTAGGTAACATTCTAACCTTGACATCTATCTTTAAAAGTACACACGTAATTTATTCTGAATAGGAAATTAACATAACTGACTGTAAATGTTGCTTTAAAATAAACGAGAACAAGAAATTCTTACCATGTAATAATAGCAAAACTTGAACTTTTGTCATTGTTAGGTAAAAAGTCGGTACCTACGTAAGTGAGAAACATTATTCTTATTTTTTTTTAATCTTGGCCTTTTGTGACCCAAAAGTTGCGATTATTTTACAATAAATTATTCGAACAAATTTATTATTATGTTTACTAGTCAAGAACCATATACTTATTAGTACACATTCCTTTAGTTGAGTTATTGTAGTAGCTTTTAACTGAAATTTATTTTGAAGTTAAAATCAAAATACAAATTTTGAAATTTTTCTTAATTTCATCTGTAAGAATTTATTTCGTAGTACCAATTTGCATAGGTTTTTTAAATCGATTCATCTGTGTACCTAGTAGTTATTTAAATATTATATTAAAGAAAAAGAAGTGGGGTAAGGGATTATATTCGATTTATTAGGTCATAGCTCAAACCACTAGAAAGCTCCAAAAAAGTAAATATGACAAAGATTGTTTGTTTGATTGATTAATTGATTATGCTAAAAAAGTTAAGTTTTAATCATACTAAAATACTATGACTATTGTATAAATAAATATCCTGTAAAATATGTAAATCTGTAAATATGCCAGTGTTCCACCAAGTGAGTGATATAGTGGGTACATATAAATAATAATAATTACTTGATATAAGCAAGTTGTTTGTTAATCTTTATTCAGTAAAATTTTGTAGGGCCCGTACTGTATTTTTACTTAAATCTGTAAACAGAAGAATGTATTTTAGAATAGATGTAATTTTTAATCAACTATGCTGGAAGAAGAGCTATGTTTCAAGTGTATGTATCTATATTTCTTTTGCACACACGACCGCTTAATAGATTTAAGCTACAGAGATGTCATTAGATTTGTCACAATTGTGAGAGTGACATGGCTATTTATTTTTTGCTCAACTGTGGTAGAAGGAGATTAATTTTCTAATACATCCATGCTTATATTAAGTGTGAAAATCTATCTGTTTCAAATTCACGGCTTAATTACATTACACGCAGACAAAACTACATGGGTTAGCTAGTATTGTAATATAATGTGTAACGTAATTTATTGTTTTTATTTTTCTTGGACACCACCCAATTTAACATGGTTCCATCTATCGTATCAAAGTGGGCTGTACTACACTTTTCAACATGATCCATAATCTTTGTTTTTCTCAAATGTTCATCTTTGTATAGTATTTTACTCTGAATCTCTACTGAGGGAAGACAAAACTCACAACTGTTCTATTAAAAATATAATTATATTTTTCAGGAAAATGAGTCGATTAATGAAAAAGGTAGTGGACCAAATAAAATCAAGGATTAGTCCTGAATATAAAGAGTATTTTATGAGGTAAGTAATTGCAAGTATAAATATATGTATATATATATATATATATATATATATATATATATATATATATATATATATATATATATATATATATATATATATAATATATATATCCATCCAGGGTAGGCATTAGGTAGAGATATTCTATTGCTTACTTGCTTTCTCCACATGTGTATAGACAATTGTATTTATTGTATCATCAGAAAAAAGTTTGAAATTCTTGTATTTAGCTTAGTAATATCACAAAAATATTGAAATTCAAAAGATCCTTAGCATTATGATTTAACAACATTTCTAATAGACTAACTATATAAAGACAATTATCATTCTAGTTTCCTTGCCAGTAAGGCAAATTGAATGACATCTGTAGCATGTAGATTCAGGTTTATCTGTACTAAGGCCTTGTTACTGCTGACTACTTAAAACTATACCTTTATGTGCTGTCAGAGGCATAAAGTATTGATGTAGTGCATTTCAGAACCCTGCCATTTTTCTCAGAATAGAAAATCAAAGCTGGGAAGTAATAATTTCAGCTTCCTATCTTTACTATTAAATCAACATTATATAATTTTCATGCAGAATAAGTAATAAAATACAAATTAATTTAACAAGCATTTTTATCCAATGAAAGTTTAAGTCTGGTTCGCCAAGTATTCTTCCTTTTGAATCACCTGACCATTAAACAACTTAAAGTATACAAATAAAAATTCCGTCGAACTTAAAATACAAATCTAAAATAGCTTTTAGGTTTAACACAAAGTTAATGTTTGGATAGGAAAATGCAATTTTTTTTATCATTTCGTTAGGTTCATACATACCTTCCATAACACTCCTTCATCGGTGAGATGTTGTGAGGTTGGGCCCGTCCCTCCAGAATTTTCAAAATGCATATTTTTAGTTATACAGATTAAAATATGTATTTTAATCTGAAATAACTCTAACTTCTGATTGCAAATATATTATTTGCAATCAGAAATTAGGTCCATGATGGTAGAGACAAAATCAAATAGTCAAATACTTCAAGAAAAACTACTAAAATTGCAATTGTTTATATTAGCAATATTCTTTGAGGAATATTTTAAAAATGCCAAAAAAATCACGTGATTAATGGACGGCCCCTTAGCGGTATAGACCCAGACCCATATTTGATTAGTTCACCACTTGTCATACCATGTAGCTTTATACTGATGGGTAATCTTGGGTATTTTGTACTTCTGCTTATTTCTTGTATCTGGCTTGATGCTGTTAACCAAGATTTGAAATTATCAAGATAAATATGCTTCTTAACGATTATCTTCCTAGCAATCCTTTTTTTTCTGGTATTTCATATCAACATTTACTTATGTTAAAAACAATTAGTTTTATAAATAAATTTTACACATACAATCAAGATAATCTTTTATATATTTTTTGTTTATAACTTCATGACTAAATACTTGCGAACCAAAAGTTATGAGAAGTTACTAGCTACATACTACTACTACTATTTAAACTTATGAGTGGAATAACATCCTCATCAACCTCAAGTGTGTTAATTGGATGGGAATTGTCAGTATCTGAAGAATCGAAATTCAAAATCACTGTGTGATTTTCCAACCAACTTCAACTTTTTTGTTTTAGCCACACACAACCTAAATGAATAGTTTACAGTCAGTTCAGTGATCATGTGTTAAGTGTTTGTCCAGGCTCATTTTAAGAATAGCCGTTTTGCCGTTCTGCCAGGCAATACTTAAGAGGAGACTGTTTGGCTATACGAGTCACTAACGTGGTGGCTATTAGGTAGTAGAATTCTGCATTTTCTTATCCAGGTCTGGTTCCAACGCCTTACCTATTACTGCCACAATAACATCTGTGCTTGTCATTGTTGTGTACTGATTTTGATGGTAAGGTAGCCGGGAAAGTTTATATGCAAGTTGCATTAACACCTTGCCACACAGATATCAACGTACAAGCAACACTTTTGGTGTCTATTGGTGATGGTTGTTACTTTCCATCAGGAGATCTGACTGCTTGTTTGCTATCTTAAGATATATAAAAAAATATTGGATTGTACCTGAATTGAAGACGTGGAAACGCCATACCAAGTATAAGACAGATGAACATAACTATAGATTTATAACACTGCTCTGCCTTTTAGGCAAAGAGTCAAATCTTTCATTAAACAACAAACTCAAAGTATACTGTGCCATATTGAAACCAATCTGAGTCTATGGAATACAGCTGTGGTTTTCAGCTAGTAAAACAAATATACTTTGCCTCCAAAGAGCACAAAGCAACATCTTAAGAATGTCTATATGTGTACCATGGTATGCTCGCAAGAATGAAATTCACGAACACTTAAAAATGCCTGCAATTGCTGAGGTAATCACACTTTATTCGTATGTAAAAATATAGGGATTGACAAGTCAGGTTTCAAGAAAAACATCCAAATCCTTTATCACATCCTCTCTTGGTTACACAATTAGTTAGGAGACTTAAAAAGAGATAATATGCTTACTGACTAGGAAACTTCAGGGCCAGGACCTGTTTTTATAAATGTTAAGAAATATCTCGTAACAAATCTGATTACAGTCAATTTGACTGATTGCAGATGAAACAGAGGATACAAAAAAAATTGTTAAATTTTTTTGTATCATCTGTTAAACCAAACTTTTTTGTAAAAAAATGATACAAGTTTTTTTGGTAAAGTGCGTGTAACTGCATATTAAGAAGAGGGCTTTTATTATTTGATACTAAGAACATTTAACTGATTTAACGTCAATGACGAATATATCCGTACCACAGATTCACCGCCTATAAAAAATCTCCAAGTAATTATATTTTATAAGTTAGTCGACTATCTTTACTCAAAAACCTATGAAGCCTAAGCGTAATAGTTTTCCTTTTAACTTCATTATTTTACTATTACCGTGAATTTTTTCCAACCCCTAAAACCAACCGTTTAGCTGACAAGAGCTTTACTTTGGAACCCTAAAAAATTAGTGATCACTCAGATATGAAACACGACGACGCGACGCAGGGAAATGTTAAGTGGCGCATGCTCTGCGCAATTGTTGAAATCTGAATGTGACAAATAAACTAAACTATAAAAATAAACTAGTAGTTAATAATATCTTTGATTATAATACTGTTCCCCGACGAGTACAATCTAGGGAGAAGAAGAGAAGGGTGAATAGGTCCTTTCTAGGGAAGCGCGTTCCATCTTGGGTCTCATCTTAACTTACCATTAGGCAAGATCGAGGTCAAGCGCTTACCTATCGATAGTAAAAAAAATTGTCAATGATTGTATTTATCTAAATAAATATGAAGTATTTATCTAAATAAATATGACATTTAAATCGGAACTATAAGTCAGATGTGTTGACAGAAGCCATTCGCCTATTATTAGGGGTCTATGGGTTGTGTGGTCGGTGCTTAGGGCGGAGGGCGTACAGCGCCACACCTTTAAATTCTGTCTGAGCACTCTGCTCGCCCCCGCGACCGGTGAATCTGTGACGGTCCATAAGGCCAGTAATAATTCAAACATTCCGAAAAAAAGGGTGTGGGACCTAAAGGAATTTCTTTTCTACGTATGATGACGGATAGTGCTCTAGTTCTAAATAAACAACCCATTTACATAACAAGTAATTCAAAGAAAATGCCGCAGCAATTTGTTAACGACGGCGGTAAATGTTATGCATTTTATATAATGACTAATGTAAGACATTTTCTTTGCAATCTGACGACGCTATTGCAATCGGACGAATTATAGAATTTGCCTGCGACTTATGTACCTCGATTATTCAAAGACATACTCGTAGATTGATTTGGAAAATTCTTATTTAGTTTATTTGGTTAAGATCTCATTCAGGACTCCAGAGATAAGAGATTGGAATCCACTTACATTGTACAAGGAAAATGGCTTGACCGAACTTGAAAGTTGGAATACAGGAAGAGCATGTAATTGTGCAAATAATAGACAATATTATTTTTGTTGTCAATGAATTTACGCCCAGCGAAGCAAGCGGCTGTTAGCTAGGGATTTTTATTTAATAAATAATTATCTATATATAATAATCAATTGCTGTTCGTTAGTCTCGCTAAAACTCGAGAACGGCTGGACCGAATTGGCTAATTTTGGTTTTAAAATATTCATGGAGGTTCAGTACGTATTTTATTCGTAGGTCACACTATAAGTTTTTCGTAACTTAAAAAACAACAAGTTATAACTAAAATATTATGTTTATTGCTTTTCAAAATAATCTCCTTTACATTTTACGTTTTTAAACATTTTTTCATGCGATCGAACCATTTTTTAAAACAGGAGGACCACATATCTGAAGGCATGTTTTCTACGTGCAGATTGAACGCTATCACTGCCTCTTCGGAGCTGGTAAAAGTAAAACCTCTCATCAAATCCTTGATTTTGGGGAAAATACAGAAATCACAGGGTGCTAGGTCGGGGCTATGCGCAGGATGAGTGACGAGATGTACTTTTTCGGAAGCTAAAAATGACTTTGTTGGCCGTGTGTGAAGAAGCGTTATCATGGTGTAGGAGAATGCGGCTTTTGGGTCGTCGTTCGCGAATATTTTCTAACACCCTGGGCAAATAAATGGTAGAATCTTGCGAGCGGCACAGTCTTGCGGAGAAAGAGAACGTTTAAAATCATAAAAAACCATCGCTCTAAAATCTTTTCGACTTAATTCCATTTTCGTTGCGTACGTTGAAATTTGATGTGTGATAAAAAATAATTGACAAATCATTTCCCGTCAATTCTTTTTTTATTACTAAAAAGGTTGGAACGTTTTAAAAATATAACATTCGAAATTCAAATAGATTCGATTAGCTCGAAGTGCAAAACTTTTAGTGTGCCCCATGTATATCGTTAATAGGTTTCGCAGCGCACGCAAAATAATGACTTATCTAGATAACATTTTGATACCTTGGGTTAGGTAGGAATCTCTAATTTTTTTAAAGTATTATATAGCCTATGTTACTCGGGAATAATAATATGATACCTTTTAATGGTAAAAGAATTTTTCAAATCGATTTAATAGTTTTTGAGTTAATTCGATACATATAAAAGACAAAAATACAAATCATTGCTCTTTATAATATTAGTGTAGATTTCAATAAAATAGTGCATGTAGGTACCTTCTTCTAGTACTGAATGTTCGGCATTTAAACCGAATTTCGGTCGAATGTCGAAGTTCAGCTCAAGCTGCCGAACTTCGGTTAAACCGAATGTAAAACGAATTTCGGCCCATCCCTAATGTCTATATCTAAATCCCTAATATCTATATATAATAAAATCGTAGAAAAGTCAAAACTGTACATTGATTATTTTTTTAAAAGAATACTTGGGGCGTGATCTACAATCGATATCGAAGCCAAAAATATAGTTTTTAGAATTTTTGTCTGTTTGTCTGTATGTATGTCCGGGGTAAACTCAAAAAGTACTGCATGGATTTACTTAAAATTTTGCATGAATATTACTAACAGGGCGGCTCAACATAATACCTACATATTATCACGCTATCACCTACGGGGGAGGAGCAGTGCGGAGTAAACGAAGTCCGCGCGGCGAAGTCGCTGGCAACAGCTAGTATAGTATAAAATAGCAAACAAGAAGATGGGTCTCCTGATGGAAAGGGTTAACCATCGCCTATAGACACCAAAGGTGTTAATGGTGCGTTGCTATCTTGTGGCGAGGTCTAATGCCACAATTTTAAAATTTGAATTTGAAAGCTAAGGTAATTGGCAAATTTATGCTTATGATATTAGATCCTAGTCGTCACATGAATGGTAACGCACTGTTAACATCTAAGGTGTCTATAGGTGATGGTTATTTCTTCATCAGACGTTCCGTCTGTTT
This sequence comes from Apodemia mormo, assembly GCA_036924255.1. Classification (NCBI taxonomy): domain Eukaryota; kingdom Metazoa; phylum Arthropoda; class Insecta; order Lepidoptera; family Riodinidae; genus Apodemia; species Apodemia mormo. The sequence goes on along the minus strand of JAUPFN010000011.1, from coordinate 38,380,311 downwards.
GTTTGTTGTCCTATAATACATAAAAGAAATGTGAGTACCCACAAAAGAATGAATTAAAAAAATACATTTAAAAGGCATAGAAGAATTTCCAAAATATGTGAATAAATTTTAAAATGTCATAAACAGCAGTAATGTAAGATTACTTGTGTCTTTTAGGACTGTATTATTTCCTTATTAGCAACATTATCTCAGCAGGAAAACTATAGTAGTGTTTGTTTACTGTATATATACAAATCTCTGTCGTGTATGTTTACTGATTGTAAAAAATAATCTAATAAATCACAAATTGGTTTATATTTTTTTTTATCTCTATAGGGGATTCCTTGCATAAAATACTTCACCTCCCTCCTCCGTCGTTACACTATGTTATACTTTCTGAACCCCCCTTAATATATAATGTCACGAAAGCTAGACACCCCCCCCCCCCGCTATGCAAAAGGAATATGTTTTTATTATAAAGAGATTTAAAATAAAAAAAAAACAAAATCAAGAAAAATTCGAAAGAATGGAATTAATCAGGATTTACTTTCTCTTAGATAATCTCGTCCCCCTTGTCATATCTTCTAACACTTAGCAATTTCTTTTGCCTCTCCCATCAATGCGAACGTATTTTATGAATGCCCCATGGTGATTGAAGAAAAAATGCATGTCAGGAATTGTAGAACTATAGTCTACAAATCTTTAATTATTTATGTAATTGATAGCCCAAACTTGTCTTGTACAATAAGTTAAACTTTATTTTCAGCACCCATTTCTGGGGACCAGTAGCAAATTGGGGCATACCTCTAGCGGCCATTGCAGATACGAGAAAAGACCCAAAATTTATAAGTGGCAAAATGACATTTGGTAAGCTGTGTTTTTACCTTAGGGAAATTCCTAGTAAAATAAGAATGTAGAAGAGTGTAGGTACCGGGGGAGAACAAAACGAATATCTAGGGAAATTAAGTAGGTGGTGTCCAGGATTTTCCACATATTGGTCCGGGCTCCTTTGTGGAATAGTCTTACTATCGTTTTCCCAGGCAGGTCGTAAAATGCAACTGATGGGCTATACGTGTCACTACCATCGTGGTTACTAAAAACACGCGCCGGCATTGACTCATTTTCTGTGTACAGTAATACGATACTTCGCGTGCTCTTTATTGAAACGTAATGACACTATTTCTACACATGTTTGAGAAAAAGTAATTAATGCAAACATGTGATTACATTTTAATAAATAATACGCACAACATAAGCCTTATTATGAGCGAAATATCTGAAAATTGAAAAGAAATGAACGAGTAGGTAAATATGGGCGAGAGTTATCGAAACTGGTAGAGTTATAAAAAAACCAACTGCGATCCGCAAAAATGTTTCTTTTACCCTCCTAGCGCAGTCGGGTAAAAATTATATAGCCTGCGTAATTTTGAAAATAAAAACGAATGTAATGAAACCTCATAAGCTTAAATCCAACAAGATGTTTTAGCACAGATATACATATATACAAACAAACTAAGAACAAACACTCGAAAAATATAACCTTCCTAGCTCCGCTAGAGCATTCGGATGAATTTTTTTTTATATCATAAGATAGCAAACAAGCAGATGGGTCTCCTGATGGAAAGAGTCAACCATCGCCTATAGATACCAAAGATGTTAATGTTGCGTTGCTATCTTGTGGCGAGGTCTAATGCCACATGCATAAGTTTACCGGCTACCTTACCCTCCAAACCGGAACACGACAGAGACAAGCACTGACGCTATTGCGGCAGGAATAGGTAAGGCGGTGGTACCAGACCCGGGCGAGACAATGCAGAACTCTACCACCTAGTAGCCACGATGGTAGTGACTCGCATAGCCAATCGGTCGCCTTTTACGACCTGCCTGGCAGAACGGCAGTTGGTCTATTCTTCAAAGGAGGCCGGGACCAACACGGCGAAAAAATATACTCGATACAGGGCGATAATAATCACCACCTATTTTGATATGGCGTGATGATATTTTTATTGTTTTTTACGCAAAGGGTGCTAAAAGGAACCATATTAATATGTGTTCTACACTTTGTCGTCAGCACTTGGTAAAACTCCATTTCCATTGCAATATTTTTTATAAAAACACTTATATAAATTATTGTGAAACAGTAAAAGTGTTTTTATATAAAACAGTAGCTGTTCCAGCGACTTCGTTCAAGTGGAAAAGTGGAAAAACTTCTAAAATAAGAGTCCCGCATAGTTCCCGTTCCCGTGGGATTTCTGGGATAAAAACTATCCTATGTCCTTTCCTGATAAAAGTGCTTCACCGCAATCAACAATATTGCTTAATACGAGACATACTGTGGTCAAATATGAATATTTAGTCTGTAAGGATGGCAATCGCGAAGTCGCGGGTATAGCTAGTGCTATACAAAATAGAAAGCAACTTTATTTATTAATTAATAAAGATATAAATAAATATCACGCCTAAACTCTCCAAGAGATAGCAAGTGATGCAACGCGCTCGTGATTAGCAGAGGGTGTTCATAAATACCATGATTCAATGTCGTATCCTAGCAAATAGCTTATCATCGACACTTCATACACATATCAATTCTTGCGTAAACTATGTTTTCCAGTAAAACTGCCAAACTTATTCAGAAAGATGTACTCGACCTAAATACGAACCTAGCACCTAAGTCTATACAACAGCCGGTTCAACTGTACCACTGAGACTACCGTAAATATATACTAATTCCGTGATATGTTCTGACTTTATGGCCCACTCGTACCTTATCTAAAGATAAGTCTTATCATTCACTTCACTTCAATGCGGATTGTAAAACTAAATCTGTATGTAAGTACCATTGTTTCATAAAACAATTGAATTTATGTACATTGCTTGATTAGCTCACACAATCAACCAAAAAATAATTTAAAAACAGTAAAATATTTTTTTCTCCGTGTTGGTCCGGTCTCCTTTGAAGAATAGACCAATTGCCGTTCTGCCAGGCAGGTCGTAAACGGCGACCGATTGGCTATACATGTCGCCATCATGACAACTAGGTAAAAGAGTTCCGCAATGTCTCGCCCGGGTATTTGGTATCACCGCCTTACCTATTCCTGCCGTAAAAGCGTCAGTGCTTGTCAGTGTCGTGTTCCGGTTGAGACGGTAATGTTTTTTTTTACTGTCGATAGGGAAGCGCTTGACCACGATCTCGCCTGATGGTAAGCTAAGATGCGGCCTAAGATGGAACGCGCTTCCCTAAAAGGTACCTGTTCACTCTTCTCTTAAAGATCCCCAGGTTGTACCCGTCGGGGAACACAGACACAGGTAGCATATTCCAGTTCCTTGCAGTTCGGATTAAGAATGTCGAATCGAACCGCTTTGTTCGGGTACGTGGAACGTCCACCATATGGCGATGCCTAGTATCTGTGCGCCTCGATATGTAGACACTAGACAGTAAACGTATATGACGACAATGACGGTAAAATTGACGACGGTAATGTGGCTTTAAGACCTCGCCACAAAGATAACAACGCGCCATTAACAACTTTGGTGTCTATAAACTACAGTTTCTCTTTCCATGAGAGTCACCCGTTTTTTTGCTATCTGTTGATATAAAAAATATATTTGTATGATGTATCCGCTGATATTACTATTCATTTATACGAAACCCTGAAAATGCATGTCGTGCACAGACTGAAAAATGTTTTGTAAAACGTTACACCGTCCATTTGTTTAGCGAATGCTATTGTAATCGCGATCAATTGAACAACACAATGCCTGTAGTTCATTGCATGCAATGGTAATGGGAAATGTCGAGTTCTTAATGAGATGTAAATTGTATGGCAGCTTACATAATTGACCGCCCCGTTGGTCGAGTGACTAATGACCCTGACTACGCAATCGACGGGGTTTGGGTTCGATCTCCGACGGGGATAAAGTTTTTTTTATATCATAATATAGCAAACAAGCAGATGGGTCTCCTGATGGAGTCAACCATCGCCTATTGACACCAAAGATGTAAATGGTGCGTTGCTATCTTGTGGCGAGGTCTAATGCCACATGTATAAGTTTACCGGCTACCTTACCCTCCAAACCGGAACACGACACTGACTAGCACTAACGCTATTGCGGCAGGACTAGGTAAGGCTGTGGTACCAAATACACGGGCGAGACGTTGCAGAACCTACCACCTAGTAGCCACGATGGTAGTGATACGTATAATAATAATAATAATAATCACGGGACAAATCAGGGTCGCTAACCCCTCGATCAACGAGGCGGTCAAAACTGCGGGCGGGCTGTATGGCCCATCGGTCGCCTTTTACGACCTGTCTGGCAGAACGGCAAATGGTCTATTCTTCAAAGGGGGCCCGGACCAACTATTTCTGTACCTTAGACAACATGTATGCAAAATTCATGATAATCAGTTAGTGATTACTCTTTTCCTCCGCACTATTACTCCTCTGTTAGACCAATTATTGGCTGGGGTTATTCCGAATAGATACGACTTAGAAATCTTTAAGAAAAGAGCTTACTTGTTCTTAAAATGCCGGCAACGCAACTGCAAGACCTCTGGTAGTGTAGTTGTCCATGGGCGGCGGTGATCACTTACCATCAGGTAAACCTCCTGTCCGTTTACCACCCTGTCCTTATTAAGACATTAAGATTAATTAAGACATGAAAGCGTAAAATACAAATAAACTTACTTTCACTATATACAGCTCGTCCAAGGATAGCGTGTTGCTGACGCGAATCCATTGGATTTTCCCGCCAGAAATCTCTAAAGTGGTTAAAGAATTTTTACTTCAAAAAGTATATTCGCGCTCGTATCCCCGAAGAATTAGGCAGAGGTACAACAAGTGTACCCTCGATTATGTATTAGGAGGCCAAATTCCATTATAACATGATTTTGCTTAGGAATATCTAGTTACTATTTTTCTAAACAAAATCTTATTAATATCTGTTGTTTCTGTTATCACAAAGAGATAAGTAATATTAGACGTAATATAGTTATGTTTATCTACACGTAAAATAGCTTTATCACGCCAATCTAATAAAAGTGTCTGGGTGTACCTTAACAAACCAGTATTGACGAGATACGGCCAATTAAGATTGCATTTTTTCAACCGACGAAAAAACGGAGGTTGTCAGTTTGAAATTTATGTATGTAATATTATTGGACTTGGATAATATTTTAGTATGATGATGAGTAAATTGTCCAGCGATATTATAGACATACATACATACATATATATATATATATATATATATATATATATATATATATATATATATATATATATATATATATATATATATATATATATATATATATATATATATAATATCGCTGGATGGCTGGATATGCTGATGGTTCTCCTGATGGAAAGAGAAACCATCGCTTACAGGCACCAAAATTGTTAATGGTACGTTGCTATCCATGTGGCGAGATGTAATGGCAATGCCACATGCATATGTCTAAAGCCTACCTTACTCTCTAAACCGGAACATGACAATAACAAGCTTTGACGCTATTGATATATAGGAGGCTCACCTGATGGTATGGACCGCCCATAGAGAACTACATTACCAGAAGACTTGCAGTTGCGTCACATATCAATTACAAAGTGTAGTAAATATATTTTTCTTTGATTCTAGCCCTCACATTATACTCGCTCATGTTCATGAGGTTTGCGTGGAAGGTGCAACCTAGGAACATGTTACTCTTCGCTTGCCATTTCACTAACGAATGCGCACAATTGACACAGGGAGCAAGGTTTGTTAAGTACCATTATTTGGGTGGGGCTTCAGAGAAAAATATTGAGCAGAAGCAGTAGAACTAAGCGAATTTGTAGATATATTAGATCAATTAGTTTTCAAATATGTCGGCCACAGCGCTAATACCACGTTATACGTAAAAACGTATTATATACGTAATAATTATAGATATGTATAAAATACACACCATCTACGTCAACTATGCTATGTGAAAAACACGATTGTGCGTCTGTTGAAAATTACCGTTATACTTTTATATAAAGGACTATATAATATTAGTTACTGTATTATTCGATTTAAAAATGCATTATTTATTAATATTTTAATGTAAACGGACATATTATTAGAGGACACGTTTTTATATCGTTAATCGTTTGAAGTGAAAAATTAAAATGAAAATTAAAAAAATTACGCTAGTGTGTTTTTACGTAGATGGTGTCGAAATATGTAGGCTTCAAGGGATTCAGGGCCTTTGTTTGGATTGTGGGGTTTGAAACAGTAGAGTTGTGAAAAAGAATGTATAATGCCATCAATTTATCTGTTTAGTAGACAAAATCGGAACGACAGCCACCATTTTGTGATTTATATTATGCTGTGAGTATTTTTCAGTAAAATAAATGAAAATTTTAAACTCACTAGCGACGTCGTCTAAACACATAAGTTGGTGGCACTGTAGCATACGAATGAAACTACTTGACAGTTATAGGTAGTTGTATATTAAAATGACAAAAAAATATTTCAAAATAAACGTGAAATAAAATCGTGCCAATATAAAAATGGCGGAAAACATTGACGCAATCGCTAAAACCTTAGCAGGCGGCTATGTTATGACTTGATTAGCTAACATGTTCTTTAATTTATTAAAGGAATAAGAGCTTATTAAGCATTTTTATTTTTTTACTAAAACAATCTCTAAGACTAAATTTTATACAGAATTTAATCTAGGACTATAATTTTATTTTTGACTACGTGACGTGTTGTGGAAATAGACAAGTCGATAATGTGTGATAGAGAGAGCATGCTGCGGCAACCGTTTCATTTGTTTAGTAGCTTGTAATCAAAGCAAAAAACAACTGTAAAGAAAAGCAAATACATCTACGAAAGAATTATTCTCGGGTAGCACTATAGTGGTGTCGTTTTTTAGGGTCACAGAATGCTTAGGCATTAGGCAAGCAAAGAGTTTTTATATGTTGGGCGAAAAGGCCTTGAGATGTCTTTGAGTAGACGGCACTTAGATTAAAATATGAGGGTTTATGCCATTGTATTGATTTGTTATTAACCCTCGAAAAACGTTACTGCTTTGTAATTTGTATTTTGGAGAAGTCAGTAGGTACACAGGATTATCCGGATCGGTAATATAAAAAAGAGATGATATCAGCGTAGTTATAGGCTATTCAAAAAACTTATAATGAAATTGAACCGATTTCTGACGGAAAATTACTATTGCGCTGTCCTTCAGTCAAGCGTAGGTTTTTTCGAAACCGCGATCCTGGAAAGCAAAATATAATACATAAATGTATATTAATTTTGAATGTAGGTACAACTGTAAACGTAAGAATTATGAGTTAAGAGACTTTTGAAATATACACATATCAGTGCCAACTTGCCTAATTTAGTAAAATTGATGTAACCAGTAACATTTCTTTTTGTTAACTAGAATGGTGCTTTTAGGTTAATTAGGTCATGTGTGTCGTTATTATTTCGTGCGCAAGTTTTACATAATTTTAAACAGACAGTTCTTAAATATACTATGCAATGAATGTAATGTAACGATAAGCCTTTTTTTGTAAAATGCTAACGGACATATGTACCGAAAAACGAAAATATGTGGCAATTTACATAATAAAATAGGTATTTAGCCAAACTTGACGAACGAAAAGCTCGATGCTCCGATGTTTTAACGAGATATAAAACATAGAATGAGTTTATGATCATGATGTATATATATATATATATATATATATATATATATATATATATATATATATATATATATATATATATATATATTAGAGAATTTCTATTTCTATAGTTCAATACAATAAAAATATTTTTATTAAAAACAAATAGTAAATTTTTATTTTACTTGTAATGTAAAGGCTTTTCAATGGTTTAATAGTTCCTCCTTAATATAGAGCCTCATTGCCATCGTTTCTTTGTAGATATCCTGTGAGATTAACTGCCAGAAAATGTTAGATTTATTTTGTGAACGTTTCACGCTCTGTGTGTGAAGATATGTTAGGAAATACCGTATTTTTGCTTACCGTTTATATTTAATTCTGTGCTGTTTTATTAAAAAGTTTAACATCAAAGAGATTCCTATCCCATAGGTTATACATATATGTATAGAAAGAGACGTGACAGATGTCATTTGTAAAACAAGAACAATTTGACAGATGACTATGAGTTAAAAGCGATCTATAAAATAGTTGCCATTATTACCGCATTTAATAACATGTAATGTTTTATTATTTTTGAATCTATACTGTAAGTTATAAAGGATTATAAATTCTATACAGATAGAAGAAACATTGCTTATCGTAGAGCTGTCAACTCTTCCCATAATTAGGTGCAAATAACTATAATATTATGTTAAACAACTATTAATGACTGCTTGGTTAAAATGTGAAATCACCTGTACTTGGATATAATGTGTGAAAATCACTTATACTTCTTTATATATCTTACCTACAGATTTCGCTAATTACAGCATCATTAGGTATGTTCTTTATTTTTTGTTAGTGTACAAATTCTTATGACAATTCTATGTAATGGCATAATTACACCATAGACTTTCTAGTCTATGGTGTAATTATGCCATACTACTAATATTCGAATTTAAACAATGCCCTGTAGAGAAAATACAGAATGGGATTATAATGGCGTATAAAGAGATTACATAATATGTCGAAAATATTATTTGTCCTTTCAAGTAACTATCATAATATCCAGGTTTATACAGCATTTTTCATTTAAATTGGCGTAATGGTTTTGTTTGTAATTACACCGTATATTGGGAAAATTATATACATTTGAAATAGTATTTTTGTTACGCTATCATTTACGGAAATTATAATTTTCATTGAATTACATTTCAGCGTTGTCTAATGTTTGGGAAGTTAAAGGAATCTCGAGGTGGTGAGAATAAAACAGGGATTTATAATTTTTGGAAATAAAAATGTAGAAAGTTTGTATCTTGTTCCCAATACACAATGCAAAGGCATGATGAATGATGACGATGATGATGCAGAAAGTTAAAACTATGATGTGAATGATAAGTCAGGAAAATGTTATATTTGGTGCTGCTCGTTTTGTAAAAATAATTAACATGCATATAACGATGTAAATATATATGTATAAGTATACGGTTAACATTACAATTTATAACTGTACAATGTCTGTGATGTCTATTCAGTCGTTCTGGCAAGCAGTTGCAAGTTTGCAACCGACGCTAAAAAACGTTATTTTTTTGAAATTGTTTTCGAACGATTTTAGAATTTTTTAGATTTTAAGGTTTAATTAAATTTTTTGTATTGAAAAAAAAATACGATCGAAATTTTGTTTAGATAAAATATTAAAATATCTATTGTCTTATCTAGATCGGATTTTACAGATACGTTATAAGTGTTTCATGTTTAATTTAATGTGTCAAGTGCTGTGTCTATGAGAACATACTATGTATTTAAGAGACAACGTTACCTATTCGTGATATACAATCTATATAATATGTACCTACGCTGTACAGGTTCCATTTAAATGCTAGTCAAGCTTATACCAGCGAAGCCTAATCGCAATGTGCCCTACAGCCCGTATATAAAGCGTTGTGGCGACATCTGTGACATTTATGTACAAAAGTATATTTTTCGAATATTTATTATATTATCGATATAATTATACTCATTTGTTGATCTGTTTTCATTTTGTTTTATTTCTGTGATTCTGTTGAGGTTTGAATAAAGCGAAACGATTTCAAATGGCAATTCTTACTTATTTAGTAGGTACCCTGCATTTATATTTTATCGCCCAACACAGGCTTAGGATAAGCAACACGATAAAATTTTATCGACCTCGTTTTCTCGACTTTTATGTCACTTTCTCGATTCGCTAACGCATTTGACACTTGATTCGACATGATACTTCAAAGGAAGAGAAAATGATCAATTTTACTCGACGGTAGTTATTTTCTCTATCGATCGAAACGTCTTGCTGTCATTTTATCGATTTGTCATTTGACACTTCGTTAAAATTTGGTTAAAATGTTGATAACCTTATCCACTATTTCATATTATTATACTTTAATTATACAATAATTACAAAACTTTTTGATTTCTATTCATTTTATTAAATATAGATTTCGGTCCAGTGTTGGCAGTAGTATGTATGGCAGGCAGGCAGGCAGGCAGGCAGGCAGGCAGTATGCCATATATGTATTTAATAGTGGTGGCAGTTCCATATTATACCTATTATGTGCTAAATATCTACGGTTAACGGCAAGCCTGCAAAATACAAAGAAGGCACATAAGAAATTTGTGTAATCTTTTTACACAACGGACGGAGCATTCCAATCACTATAGCGCTTCAATAAACCCAATAACCATGGCTCTCTAAATAATATAGACCCTTGTGAATTTTGAGGTTTAGAGCCACACACCGATCAAGGCATGCCTCTTTAGTTAAAGGTAAGTGAACATAAGAGACTTGTAATTCAGTTTCTAGTAGATATGACCAGCCATCCAACTTCATTAACTGTAATAACAGAATATCTTTGTAGTAAATACTAATTTGACTTAGGTGAACTCAATAAAGTTATATTTTTTCAAAAGTTATCTGTAGTTTTTCGAGTTTCTTTTTTAAACAGTTAATATGTTACATAATATACATGTCAAGTGTATGTTAAATTTCAGCTGGATACAAGTAATAATCCTTTTCTTGGTGGTCAACTTTTCACAATACTTACAGCCACATACCAACAAACAACAACAATGCTTACATCATAGAATAATGATGCAAATGTGTTATTCCTCTAAGGCTTGCATTGATTATGTATTTAAGGAGTTTTTACTACCCATTCAAGTTATATTTAGTCAAAAAAAGTATTTGTTTTAATCAGTTGTTTTCAGACCAAGTTGCATGTATGATTAACATAGTACTATGATGTATTATTTTCTGTAATATTCATAACTTAAAATATCTAATATGACACATGTAGTTCTCAATTACCTAGGTACCTACATGTGTAAACATTATTATTTTATATTTGTCTACATTTAAAGATAATTTACCATACAGAAAAGCAGTCAGTTCTTGTTATTATTGTTTATTACAATAACATATGTCAATAAAAAATATCATTATTATTTGCAGATAAGACTTGTACTGCAGAATTTTTAATATTACTGACAAATATCCTAGAAGAACAAATGATGCCCTCATATGGCATAATTGAAATGGATGAAATGCGAAGACTACACAATAAAAGATATTGACGGATCCTATGTATACTGGTGCAACTTGCAAAACAACGGAAACCATTTTCTTGCCTCAAAAGCCTTAAAATTACCTTATATTTGTCCTAATGTAATAAAGTATTTGAAAATTTGTACAAATTTTCAAATACTTCTATTGATTTATGTCAAAACTAGCTGTTGCCCGTGACTTTGTTTGCGCAGATTTTGTTTACTCCGCACAGCTCCTCCCCCGTAGGTGATAACGTGATAATATGTAGCCTATATGTTGACCCGACCTGTTAGTAATATTCATGCAAAATTTGAAGTAAATCCATGCAGTACTTTTTGAGTTTACCCCAGACATACATTGACTTTCCTACGATTTTATTATATGAAGGTATACATTACAAGCTACAGAACATTTAATCCGGCCTCCAGTAAAGTTGTGTCATTGCACTTGCACAAGTATACGTAGGACCCTTCGATATGATAATTACAAGTATTTTCTTTTAGAAGTGTTAACTTTGTTACTTTTGTTGTTGTTTTTTAATCGAAGTGATTTTGGTAGTAACAATACTTAGTGGATTATTGGTATAATAAAATACTTTAGTGTTGTATAAGATTTATTTAAAAAATATGTACTCTAGGCAAACCTTCTATCTAAGTATTAAATAATTTTATATAATAAAAATGAAACTTATAGTCATCAATGGCTAATTTTAAGTATAAGTTTAATGACACACTATTCATAGTATTTAATGTTTTAATGCCAAACATAGATTTTACTATATGGAAAAGTCTTGAGAAATAATTTTTATTTTCTTTAATAAAGTTACAAAATGAATAAATCACACAAAATACAAAATGAATAATTATAAAAAGTGTGTAATATGAAGCAGTCTTGTAAAGAAAATTAAATTTGAGTTTTAAAAAATATACAAACACATCTACTTTACTAAACTAACAATTATTATTAATGTTTGTACTTCTCAGAATAGATAAATAATTTTCACAATTTATCACCTTATGACTTAAATTTATTAACATGTATCTTTGAATTTTCACTAATGTAACAAACTTATAGAAGATTACACGCACTATATTAAAGCTATTATATTTTAAATTTAAATGTTTTCTACAATTTAAATATCTCTTGTTATCTCGCATAATTAATCAGTAATGAAAATTCAATATCAAAAATTAGTTTACTATATAGTATGAGTAGTATGGAATTTCACTTGAAAATAAAAAATCAACAAGTAAAATATTTTTTCCTAAGGTAATATTAACTTTCTATTAATTTAAATTTTAAAAATTACACATATTAGGTACATTAAGACTATCATGTTATAAACTTAATTGTTTTCTACAAATTAAAATTTATTTTTCAATCTTGCACAACCATTAAAAACAGCAAGAAAAATATAATATTCAGCATTAACTTATAAATCTTCTTAATCAACAATTTCAAAAAATGTAATAAATAGAAAGGCTTCTTTATTCTATTTCCATTACTCGCTGTTTAGTCAACCTGTAAACAAATATATCTTATCAAAATGTTGTTATATATGTTTACTTAATATATTTTTTTGTCAGTTAACTCAGGACTTATGACTCCAGTCTTGCATGTTGCATTTTGTGTAGTGTTATATAGATTTGCATTGTAAATTATATAATAGGGTCAAAAAAACAATTGGTTACATTTATAAAAGGGAGTGAAAGAAGCCTACACTATTCTCCAGAGAAAGCTTCTCATATTATTCAGGATTTTTTTACAAGAATCAAGTTTTTGATATAATCTTGAATTTATGATATTAATTTTGTAAAAAGCCACAACTTTACAATGAAAGAAATATATTAAAATATGTTTAAAATTTGATTCTTTCAGTCTACCTTGTTAGATGATTTGTCATGGAGATATGTATGTAAAAAAATACTTACACAGTGTTCCATTGTTTTCCTTTCTTCCTCTAGAAACTATAATGTATGAAGTATTTGTAGAATATATGGTGTTATATTATGCTTTCCCAATATTAAAGACTTTAATCTTTGGTGCTACAAGTCTAGTCCATGAATCCACCATGGTGACAAAGTTAATTTATGCTTATTACTTCTTATCCTGAAAAGAAAATCATAATTATTTTTAATAACCTATATAGGCTTTTAAAAAATATAAGTATAAAGAAGTACACTACTTACGTTTTATTTTGTGTTCCCATTTCACATACCTAACACAATTTAATTTTGTACTAGAATCGGAAGAATGATGATGATTTTAGAGATGTGAGAACCAAACAGTATAAATCAATAATTCCTTGTACGTAATGGTTAGATAATAATTAATTAATTTATAATTAATTACAAAATACAAATTAGTTAAAGTACAATACTTTTTGACGTAATGTAAATAAACTTTTAATTTTTCGTATAGAGAAAATAATTCTACGAATTCTCGTGCTACTCAGTGTTACCAACTCTATTCAAAATTACAACTACTTACAAGGTTTTCTACAAAATTCAGTAGAAAACTAAATGTAAAATAAAAGGTTAATTTAAAGCTGGTGCTTATTTTGTATTATTTAATGTTACTATTAATAACATATACTCGGGAAAAATAATACATAAAAACATATTATAATAATCAAAATATTAATTAATCAATCAAAAATAACAAAAAAATCGAGTGTAGCTCACACTCGTTTTTTCGTTAGAAGTAAATGTAAGAAGACAAAATAAAATAAAATTTATATACTCTTTGAGTAAGTCTTTGAATCAAAGAGAGATAAACTGACAAGTCGAAGAAAAATGTTTTTCGTTCTTGAGATGAAAATCACAGACCGTGGTCCCACAAACTAACTTTTTTTTGATTAACAACAAGCTGAATATTTGTGAAAAGCTTCATTTTGACGAGACAACCGTCTTTTCTATTTTCGAAAAATCTCGAATCGGGTAACTAATAAAGTTAATGCTGCGAAGATATTGGGTTCAGTAAATAATAAATATTTATTAATAACAATAATTATTTTTTGACTTTAATCGCTTGATTATATTATGAAAACTACGATGAAACTTTTGTCCTACACATTTGATGATTTTTCTGACAATCCCACTTATGAGATTTTTAAATTGATATTAATCAATTTAAAAATAACCTAATTTTCTCACAACAGCTTGTTAATTATTATTGTAATTCAACGGTAACTTTGTCATACACGTAAAGTGGAAACTTTTCTTAGTCTGACACTCTAAACTTTCCCTATTTTATCTATCTTTATTAGTTACCCGATTCGAGATTTTTCAAAGATAGAAAATATGGTTGTCTCGTCAAAACGAAGCTGTTCACAAAAATTCAGTTTGTTCTTGGAGACCACGGTCTAACAGTAAATCTTAGGTTGGACTGCTTGCATCTGGCTGATTTTTGGAGCTATTAATAGATAACATTATTTGTAACATATAATACTGTGTATTTTGTTACAAATAATCGTTACAAAATACATTACAATTGTATTTTGTTCTATCTTATTTTCTAGTTGGCATAATACTATACATTTATGTTTGTTTATCGTAATGCATTTTCGTGTCATTGTCAAATCACAACAATTCTATGGAAGTTTCTCATCAAAAAAATTAATCAAAAATGTTGATTGATTAGTCTAAAAGAAGATGTTAATTTACTCAATAAAGTTAGAATTATAATTGAAAGGAATAATTATAGTGGAAAAAATAGCTTGTTAATAATAATTGTTACGCACTTTTACGCATAATTAGTTACGCAGTTATACACCCAGAAATAAATACACGCTGGCATCTTAATTGCCCTTTACATTAAAACATCTTATGAATCATAATTCATTGTTTCAGTTTTATAGAATAAAAAACTAGTTTTGATGGTCAAAACTAAAAAGAGAGAATAAT
Source organism: Apodemia mormo (assembly GCA_036924255.1). Classification (NCBI taxonomy): domain Eukaryota; kingdom Metazoa; phylum Arthropoda; class Insecta; order Lepidoptera; family Riodinidae; genus Apodemia; species Apodemia mormo. Next base: position 38,365,210 of record JAUPFN010000011.1, on the reverse strand, counting down.
TCAAAAACCTGTAAAATATCTTTAATTACAATTGTAAATAGGTACGGCTACACTAGGCTTTGGTTATATTTCCTTCGACTCTGACAAAGAAGAGAAATGATGACAGGAAGTTATAAATATAAACAAAAGCTCATAATGATTAACACAAGTTAAATGCACCAAAGGTGTATCTTAAAAATCAGAATTAGTATAATATCTATGTCTTCTAGTGACAACATTTATTTCTCTATTCGAGTAAACTTTTTGTTTAATTTATCTCTGACGTTTTAAATGTTTATCGTGGCATGCTTAATAACGTCCATCGAGATATTAATAAATGTCAAGCAAACGTCACTTTCTCGATCGATATATATCTCGTGGTGCTTATCCTAAGCCTGCAGGAAGAAATTTATAAGGTGATGCGGTTTTTTAGCATTTTATCCGGGTTTGTACCACTGTTTTAACTTTTCTTGTCGCAGTAGCCTTAGTGCTAGGGATGCAACATCGCTCATAAAAAACATCGATATCAGGACATCGATGTTTGAGTAAAACACCGATGTTAAAAACATCGGAGTTTATGAACGATACATTGATGTCGATAATTATATAATATCTGGTTGACCGAGCTTTGCTCGAATTTTCACATATTTTTGGAACCGATCTTTTCTTGGACCTTCAACCTTGATAAATCGATTCCTAAAGAATATATAATTTTTGTTTTTCTGTACCTGGTTGACCGAGCTTTAAAGGTTGCTTTTAAAGGTGCGGCCAAATTTTAAAATTAGGAACTAAATGTTGAATGGAATGGTGCATTTTAATTATTATTGTAAAATTTTACATGATAATCATTGATATAAAAAACTCAAGATACGAGTACACAATCAGTGTCTCAAAAACGTCCTCAAAAATGAGCGCAATATTTTAATTTGTGCGCTCACTTCAAATAGAATCGCATCGGCCGCGATACTGCCAATTTTATTACCTTTCGTACATTGTTTTGTAAAAACAACTATAAATCTTGCGCTTAATGTTGGATATGCAAAAACATATAATTTTGTCATATCTATAACTATTGTGTGCAATCAGCAACAGTTTTGAGCACAGCACAATATTACTCTAGGGAGTTTTTCTGGTTTTGAGTGTCAGTTTTGTTCAGCACTGTGCATCTTGATTTTTTATAACAATGATTATAATGTTACGAATAATCTAGAAACGTGAAGAGTTGGAACGCTGGAGAGATCTAGAAATAAAAGAAAGAGATAGCTACTCCTATTGACAAACAAATAGTTGACCGTTATTTGATAGCTATGCCAAAATGGACTTTGTGGTATAGGGCATAAGGATGATGAGTTATTATTGTTATTATTTACGCAATAAATTTAGATTTTTCTGGATTCGAGTAGAACTTTACCCTGGGTATAAATAGAGATGTGTTGACAAATACGATGCAGTTTTCATAAAGCGATCGAGAGCGATACTTGAAGCGACCCGTGTGAAGCGAAAAGTGTTTTGATGAACTCTGTAATGCTGACAGTGTGTCATTTTACATTTACCTGTAATTACGGTAGTATCTAACTAGGTATTATATGGTCTGTCGCTCTAAGTACATTTTTCCCGATTACTGTTAATTAGGTTGAAGTCACTAAAATATTTTAGTTCGAATTTTGCGTAATTGAAATTATATCTATGCGTTTTGTTTTTGTGTCAGATAAAAATGAAATTAGAATTTTTAAAATTATTTCTTTTATCACATAAATCGAACATATCGATTCTGAACAGCCTCTGAAAATTTGGCTGGATCTTAAAAGTAACTGTTTAAAATAGATTAAAGCTTGTAATGAACCTCTAAGTTGATGGCTTTAGGTGTTAATACCCAGTAACGGAATTCGCTGCAGACATATTCCCACTGGTATTTTGTCTGTTTTTTTTTAAGAATAAACCGTCTGCCATCTTGCCATGCAATTTGTAAAAGGTGAACCATTAGTTATATGTGTTACTAACATCGTGACTCTGAGATGGTAAAGTTCCGCGAAGATTCCGTCCACTCGGGTTTAGTACCACCGTCTTACATGTTCTAGCCGCAATAGTCGCTGTCGTTTCCCGGTTTGGAAGATAAGGAAGGCGGTAAACTTATGCGTTCTCATTTCTCATCTTCTTATCTTAGCATTCACATTAACATTTCTGGTGTCTATAGGCGAGTCTTGTCTCTCTGTCAGAATTTAGCTATCCTATCAGAGTAAGCTATCCTACTATACAAAAAAATATTTGTTGCATTCATTGATATATTAAAAAGGTGAAGATACGTTATGCTCTGACATCACAATCGTTAAAGGCTCGGCAGTCTACGTTCGTCGCGTCACTTTTGTATTTAAATACTACCTCACTCACTCAAACATGGTGAACCAAACAATAATTTAATCTTATGTTCAAACAAATTGTTTTAGCCGTACTTAAGTAATCCCGTGTGTCTTATTTTTTTTTCTTGAGTGATTATAACACTGGTTGCATACACAAAAAGGCATTTTGATGCGTGTATAATGGCAAAAACAATCGGAAAGTAGAAGCGTACGATATGATGTCCCGCGCGTGATTGATTGTCACCAAGTCCACCGGGCCTAGTTTTGTAGGACCAGGCGCTGTAAACTAGGTAACGTATCCTCCCCTTAACACTTTTTTAATATATCAATGGTTGCATTCACACTTTTGTTGGTATTTTCATCTTGTACTCCTGAATTTATTTTTTACGGCGATGTGTGTCAATATTTTATAATATACGGAGCTATTAATTATCTGCGACCAATAATAGACCCTAGATATGATTATTTACGACCACCTGAGTATTATCAATATTCCATTTAGCGGTTTGTGCGACAACTCCACTGCCTAGACACAAAAAGAAAAACCGCCGTTTGGGTTTTCATATTGGGACATACCTCGTGTGGTTCGTGATCCAGCCCTCTGGGGCTTCATAAATGCCAATTATATAGCTGGATTCGTCAATTTGTAGAATATGAATCTGCATAATGATTCCCGGATTATTGTGATGTTGAATAGGTCTAAGCTAAAATTGTAACAATCCTTAACCTTAAATATTTCTCAGCTAATCAAGGCAATCAATACTATAGGTACCTACTAATATTATAAATGCGAAAGTCTGTATGTTTTTAACGTTTTCACGACTAAACTGCTGAACCGATTTCTATAAATTTGGCATGAAAATACAAGTAAGTAGTTGAAGATCCAGGCTCTAATATAGGCTAAATTTATTTATCATATATATTTTTTAAAAAGTAAATCTCAATTTCATCAATCCCCTGTTGTGAAAGTTTGTATGAAAAACTATATCGACGTCCTGTTAATATACGAGCAGACGCAGTTGCGCGATTTAGGTAGTTGCGAAATATTAGATCGAACGTACGTGTTTTAGTTTTTGATGTAGGTAGTGTTGGAATAAAGAGTTCGTAAATTGATTTTTAAAACAGGAATGGAAGGTATATGATACCAATGATGTAGGAAAAACGGGAAATTTGTGTCCTAAAATGGCGACAAAAGTGGAAAGATCCCCGTGTTGGTCTGGGCTCCTTTGAAGAATAGACCAACTGCTGTTTTGCCAGGCAGGTTGTGAAATGCGAATAATTGGATATACATGTCACAACCATCGTGGCTACTAGGTGGTAGAGTTCAGCAACGTCTCGCCTGGGTATTTGGCACCATCGCCTTACCTATTCCTGCCGCTATAGTGTCAACGCTTGTCATTGTTATGTTCTGCTTTGGAGGGTCGATAGACTTATGAATGTGGCATTGTTATCTTGCTACCAAAATAGCAACGCACCGTTAACATCTTTATTGTTTAAAGGCGATAGTTTCTCTTTCCTAAGGAGAGCCATCTGCTTGTTGCTATCTTATGATATAAAAAAAGATAAGTAGTACAGCTATAACAAAGTACAGATTTTAGCAGTTGACTGGTTCTGGATATGCTAACCGCAATCGAGATTATATAAAAAGAAAAGAGCGTTCTTCCAAAGCATGTTAACCAATCACCAGACTATCAAAAAGAGTATTATAAAATCACATTATTTAGAAAAGACAAAAAGCCTGGGTAATCCCATTAATATGGCTCCTATTATCAATCTCTTATATTTCTTGTACTTTGTAATAATTCACGTACCTACTATATTGTTATACATAATTTATTTAAAAAAAGACAATCCTGCTGAGTTTCTTCTACTGGATGTTTTTAGTAGCCGCGAGGAGTGCCTAGAGGTCTTCCACAAATATATATCCTTGCTCCAATTCTTTACATTTAAGTACCAAAAAGTATAGAATGCTCTTTAGTACTTAAATGTATGTTAAGTACTTACACACAGATCAATACTTACAGCAAATGTTAACATAACTTTGAAGTCAAGTGGATGACATACAACTCTATTCTTCATTATAATCACAGATTATTTATGTATAAAATTATGATTTCTGTGGTCATTAGCAGTAGATCTTAGTGTTACCTACCAATAGCACTATCAAAAACATAAACATCTAAATAATATCACTAGATCGTCAGAGGCTAAAACCCTGATATTAAATTAAAAAAAAAAAAAAAAAATATTGTACTTGGATCATAAAAGCAAATGGATTGTACCAATGGAAAAAGTCCTGCAATTTCAATTCTCGAAGAGATAGTAGAATGTGATTTGGAGGCACGTAAACGGGGTATACATATTATGGATAGTACACTCCGTTATAAATGACACGTTCTTGAGATTTCACGCAGTTGCGTTCTATAAAACAGATTGAATTTTGTAAAACAAAATTAAAATATTGTATTGTGCGTGATTTTTAGAGTGAATTTCTATGTATCAAACTCTCTTAGTAACTGGTTTTGTCCAAATTTAATAACGCAGACGCAGTGTATGGGCCTTGGTTGTTGTCTAGAATTGCTTGCGTTATACAATCAGAAATCAGGAGTACTTTATTCAATAAAACTTTTTACGAGTTATTTTGACGTGTCAAAATTTTTATTTAAATTAGGTACTGCCCGATCAGAAACATGGCCACCCACTCAATCCGGCGGAAGACACTGAGCGGGCTTTTCTTTTTTTCACAATATTACAAGAACAAGACAAAAAATATACTTTTTTTATCAAAAAACATGCCAACACACACACTACGGTGCAAGTCAAGATCACGAGGCGACTCAATTAATAGGGTTATAAAATACGTTATATTATGTTATTATTATATGTTAGGGATAAAAAACCAATGTGCTATCTAAAAATGTTGTGTTAGTTCCAATTACGATCCAAAAGTCGTTTTGTTGCTGAGAAAATTTAAACTTACTGCAGTCTTAAAGGTCATCTTTTCAAGAATCTCAATACAAATGATATAGGGCGCAGCTAGAGTGTCATCAAATGAAGCGAGCCGTTAAAGCGACCTCGTTCGCGGTCTGTATTCAGCGCCAGCTGAGACAATGAAGACGCCGCGTATTGTTCACCGCTCTAAACGTCGCCATTGTTTGTGTGAACGCTGCTGGCGCGGAAACTGAGACGCGCGTGTGTGGAAACTTTAATAGGCGGGGTAACTTTGTGGGGAGAAGTTACGAATAAGCGGTGCTTAAGTTTTAATTGTATAATACATAAATACTACGTATTTGGTTCGCAGAAAGTACAACGTTTAAGAATATTGTAATTCAATCGGAGGTACAATAAGTTCACGGATTTTTTATGTGTAATAGAACATTACAGGTTTTCGTTAAGGCTTGAGGAATTTACAGAATATGAAAGTTTTAACACTAATGTAAGGACAGTAAAAATAGATATTGCAATGTATATCGACCACAGTACGCGTTAATTATAGAATTCTTCCATAAGTTTGATATGGATATCCATTTTTGGTATACTAACGAGAAAGTAACAGAATTACATTTGCTATTGTAGTAATTTCAACTAGAATTTTAGAATTTACTGTTATTTAAAATAATAAAGGTCATTTTTTAAGGAATCTAATACAAATAATATAGGACAAAGCTAGAGAGTGGTCAAATGAAGCAATCCGTTAAAGCGACATGGTTCGCGGTCCATATTTAGCGCCAGTTGGGACAATAAAGATGCCGCGCATTGTTAGCTCTTCTAGACGTCACCAATACATGAAAGCCTCGGGAGCTGGAAATTTTGTACGTGTACCGATATTTTAAAAATATGAGTGTCTTTGCAGAGATGGGAATTGCAATATAAGACCTTAGTCCCATGAAAAACAAATTGCCTTTTGATGCAAAAATACCTTTTTATTTTTATAAAGGTACGATAATATAATTACAAAGTCCTATTCTTCGTTAGAAATAAAGGTTTTCTAAAGATACATCAATTAGGTAAGGTGTTCCTAATTCGTAGTGAACTTTAGGTTGGAATTCTGCGGGCAAAACTTATTTGACAATAAAATCAAATCTTACTTCAATTAAAATGAGTAAAGGGTGTCAGTCTAAGAAATTGAAAGTAAATAATATAGGGTGCAGCTACTGTTATTAAATGAAGCGAACTGTTAAAGTTACCTGGTTCGCGATCTGTATTCAGCGTCAGTTGAGACAATGAAGACGCCGCGTATTGTTCACTACTCTAAACGCCGCCATTGTGTGAACGCCGCGAGCGCGGGAAATAGCGGGCGTGTGTGGAAACTTTAATAGCAGGGGTGGCTTTCAGGAGAGTAGAGGATATATTAAATATAAATATGAAGCATATTGTTTATAAAAGAATTATTATACGCCATAATACTTGAGGGTCATTAGAATAAAAAAGCAATCAGGGGTACTGTTTTGGCAACGTTTGTTGTCATAGCTATAAAACAGAGGTATATTGCATAGCTGGTGTCATTATTATGCTTCGAAATCGAAAAAGCTCTCGCGGCTCACCGGTTGGGCTAATGCGATGACTGGTGGACTACCCATGAATTATCGCTTATTTCTTGCGATAGCCAGGACTGACAGCTTGAAGTGTTATTTCTAAGCACAAAGATTTTAACACATTACCAGTAGACTTCGAGCTGAAAATGTAATTTTTAATATAAAAAAAACCTTCAAAGGTCCTTTTTCACGACCCGGGGCTTATAAAATTTGTTTTTATTGCCAAAATTTGAAATCTATTCTCAATTGTTTTTTATAGATTGTTATTTTAAACCGAATGAAACTAGAGTACCTATCACTAAATGAAGCGAGCCGTTAAAGTGACCTCGTTCGCGGTCCGTATTCAGTACCGAGACAATGAAGACGCCGCGCATTATTCACCGTCGTTCACCGCTCACGTCGCCATTGTTTGTGTGAACGCCGCAAGCATGGTATACAGCGTACACGTATGGAAACTTTGAAAACTGGGTTATCTTGGTGGGGAATGTTTTTATTTGTTGCATTTACCGTTGCATTATTTGCCGTGTAGGTCCCGGCCGCCTTTGAAGAATAGGCCAACTGCCGTTCTGCCAGGCAGGTCGTAAAAGGCGACCGATTGGCTATCGAGTCACTACCATCGTGGCTACTAGATGGTAAAGTTCTGCATTGTCTCGCCTGGGTCTGGTACCACCGTCTTACCTATTCTTGCCGCAATAGCGTCAGTGCTTGTCGCTGTCGTACTCCGGTTTGGAGGGTAAGGTAGCCGGTAAACTTATGCATGTGGCATTAGACCTCGCCACAAGATAGCAACGCACCATTAACATCTTTGGTGTCTATAGGTGATGGTTGACTCTTTCCATCAGGAGACCCATCTGCTTGTTTGCTATCTTATGATATAAAAAAATTAGATGACAATAAACGGTGTTAATTTTGAGAAGTATAATATAAGAATACACAATTAAGTAGCAGGTAGAGAGACCTGATTGTTTACACCACAATTCATGCCCGATCCATGCAAATTTGCCTTGCTGCCTCCATATTCATCACTCTCTTCATAAGAGCATTTGCCCACCAGTTGGTCCGGCCCCTTTGAAGAAAAGACCATCTGCAAACCTCCCAGACAGTGCATAAACGACGAATGATTAGCCTTTTCTAGGTAGTAAGGTAAAGTAGGTAGATTGACTTATGCGTGTGGCATTGTCATCCCGCCACACGGATAACAACGCACAAAATGTTTCTGGGTCTGTATGGTTTATCTTTCTATCAGGAGAACCATCTGCTTATTGCTATTTCATGATATAACAAATATCGAATTTGAGCTGACGCGTGGTAGATGTGAAAAAAGTCGGTAAAAAGTTTTGCTTTATTTTTTATACCGTCTTGAATTACCAATTCTATTAATGTGATTATTTTATTATGTTACATATTTTAAAATTAAAAACTTTAGTCGGATCTCCCAGAGTAAAATATTTATTTAAAAAGAAGTAAACTGACTTTAATCGAATAATATTACTTTTATGCAATAAGTTAAATGTTCCCACTCGATAATTTCTCTAAGATTTGTAGAATATTTTAGCATCCTTATTTATTTTTCTGAGATAGTAATGTAAAAATGATGTCAGATAGTAATATAAAAATTATTATTCACCACAATACATTTAGTACACACTATTACCGCCCCGTTGGTCGAGTGGTTAGCAAACCTGACAACGCAATCAACAGGGCTCGGGTTTGATGCCTGACGGGGACAAGCATTTGTGTGATGAGCATAAATGTTTGTATTTCCGGGTTTGGGTGTTTATTATGTATGTAAAAGTATTTATATATGTATTTCTATGTATTAGTATCATTGACTAACATCCATAACATAAGCAAATAACTTGCTTACTTTGGGGTTAGATCAGTTAGTGTAATTTGTCTCGTGAATATTTATTTAAATGTGTTTTACTAGTCCTGGTGAAGTAAGTAAACCGGATCGAAGCTTTGAGTTTATGGAGAGCTGTGCCTGCTTAACCTAGGTGTATAGAGTCTAGGAACCGTGCAGGTATTTAATGAATCCAGGTAAATTAAATATATCGAATCGAAGCTTTGAGTTTATGGAAAGCTGTGTCCACTTAACCCAGGTGCATAACGTCTTGTTGGTACTTAACGCACCCGTAACATGAATTAATTGTACCCGATCGAGGGTTTGACGTAATGGATAAGCTGTGATTAATTCAACCAGGTGCATGAAGTCTACCGTGGGTACCACCCAGGTGATTTGTCCCAGGTGCATTAAGTCTACCGAACCAAATTTTTTATGGCTATTTCGTATATCACCATCATTTTTTTATAATAAATATTCACGGGACAAATTACACTTACTGATCTAACCCCAAAGTAAGCAAATTATTTGCTTGTGTTATGGGTGTTAGTTAACGATACTAATACATAGAGCCCCGTCGAAAGCGTAGTCGGGGTCGCTAACCACTCGACCAACGACACGGTAATTGCTCACAAATAAGCGATTGTTAGCAATTGACTATTTCTTACACTAACCACCACCTCTCGTAATAATATACACTACCATTAAATTGTAGCTGCTACTGTGATTTCAGTTCTAAAATATAGCTTTAAAGCATGCCAATAATATTTTAGCCTAACTCGAGAATCCAAACGGAGTTCCAACCCAGGAAAATGAAGGTAATACAATACATATTGTATGTGGCCACAATGTTGCAGCTATCTAATGTAAGAATTTTCGTATAATTTACACAAAATAATCATACAATTGATTGGCTTGCCTGTAGTTTCACTATGCTACGTGGACTGTGCTACGAGGATTACGTTAGTAGCGTTTTGCTACGAGTAGTTCCCTACGAGTAATGCTACGATAGTACAATGAGGAGTTATATTTATCGATGCTAATTTTTTTTTTATATCATAAGATAGCAAACAAACACATGGGTCTCCTGATGGAGTCAACCATCGCCTATAGACACCAAAGGTGTTAATGGTGCGTTGCTATCTTGTGGTGAGGTCTAATGCCACATGTATAAGTTTACCGGCTACCTTACCCGCCAAACCGGAACACGAAAGCGACAAGCACTGACGCTATTGCGGCAGGGATAGGTAAGGCGGTGGTACCAGACCTGGGTGAGACAATGCAGAACTATTAGCCACGATAATAGTGACTCGCATAGCCAATCGGTCGCCTTTTACGACCTGCCTGGCAGAACGGCAGTTTGTCTATTCTTCAAAGGAGCCCGGAACCAACACGGGGAATGTAGTCTGAATATTTTTTCTTATGCATTTTATTTATTTCTTATGCATATAATTTAAACTTATTAGGTTGGTTTCTGAACCCCTCTGTAATATAAAATTTAACTGTGCCAAATTTCATACCTACCATGGGCGTAATTGTAGCAAAAAGGGGTTAAAAGTTTTCTCTTCATGTATTTGACCGCCGTTGGTCGAGTGGTGAACCACCCTGACTACGCAATCAATGGGGTTCGGGTTCGATCCCCGACGGGGAGAAACATTTATGTGATGAGCATAAATGTTTGTATTTCCGGGTTTGCGTGTTTATTATATTCCAATATTTATGTATGTATTTCTATGTATTAGTATCGTTGACTAACACCCATAACACAAGCATTTTAATTTGTTTACTTTGGGGTTAGATCAATCAGTGTAATTTGTCCCGTGAATATTTGTATTTATGTACAGATTAAATCAAATGACTTTCGATAGAAATCGATAAATGATTATCATTTATCAAATATCTGCCTATCCTCCTTTCGTTGCTCACGCGTAGTAAACAAACATATTAAGCGTCCCATAAGCCATTCCCTACTGTAAGTACATTGAGGAAATTATAGTTATTACTACCGTCAGAAGTTGCTCTTTCGTGTTTATTCAGCGCTCATATTCAGAAGTTTTATTCAAATATTTATTTGTTAGAATAATATATTCCCTAACAGAAGTAACTTTAATATATCATAGAAGAGTAATAAGGGGCCATCCATAAATTACGTCACACGTTAAGGGGAAGAGAGGGGGTCGACGAGTGTGACATTGTGTGACAAAGGGTGGGGAGGGGTCCAAAATTTTGTGACATCACACATTTTAAAAAATATAGTATTTTATATCTAAGTATTACAATGGTAAATTTGTAAAGTCACCTGTATAGATAAAAAATAATCGAATGAGATCATTGTTCCTATGTAAAATTGTAAAATATGCGTATATGTAAATAAGTAGTGGGTGTCTCACAAATGTGACCAGATGTGACAAGGACGGGGGAGGGGTCAAAAGTCATGAAATTCGTGTGACGTAATTAATGGATGGCCTCTAAGAAGATGGCTGTTCGCCAAATAAAGTACAGCAGGTTTATAATACAACACAAAAAGGTTTAGTGGTTACGGGAGCATGTTACTGTCGTTTTTAAGCTATTGCATAGCTTCTATCGCGGGCCTTGAGCGTGGAGACCGAATCCAGAAACTCCGTAACGAAAAAAACTTAACACCCCCCACTCCGACCGGCACAGCGGTGATACTTTTTAGTTTTTCCATCTATCGATAAATACCAGAACTTTTAATGACTTTTTGAAATATCACGCTTGTTTCTTTAGTTCAGCACTCTTTAGCCCGCCTTAGATGGCATTGGTTGTATTGGAAAACTACCGTAATCAGCTGTTTGTGAGAAAGTATATAGGTGTATAAGTATTTATCATCTACGTACAACAGTGAATATCTGTACTCGTATAATTTGTGTACAAAGTGTTTTAAATATGAATAAACAAAGTGCATTTATTAAATATTCCCGAAGAAACGACATGTATTGAAAGATAATAAAAATATTTTGAACAATATTAACATCTCATTTATTTAATAAAAGAAAAAAATTTGTTTTTTTATTGGTCACCACGCTCAAAGTGTAACTTGAATTAATATCAAAGAAAAAAAAACGAAGAAAAAAAATACTGCATAAATAAAATAAATATGTAATTGTAATTGCATAAGTTGATAAAAAATGCTATGCAATAGCTTTACCGCGGCAGTCTCCGAGTGCCACACGTCTTTTTTTTTATTTGGTGTAGAGAGTACCCAGAGAGAGCCGAACCCAGGTAAAATGTCACACCCAATATTCGTGATTTTTTTTATATCATAAGATAGCAGAAGCAGATGGGTCTCCTGATGGAAAAATTCAACCATCGCCTATAGACACCAAAGATGTTAATGGTGCGTTGCTATCTTGTGGTGAAGTCTAATGCCACATGCTTAAGTTTACCGGCTACCTTACCCTCCAAACCGGAACACGACAGTGACTAGCACTGACGCTATTGCGGCAGGAATAGGTAAGGCGGTGGTACCAGACCCGGTCGAGCCGATGCAGAACTCTACCACCTAGTAGTCACGATGGTGGTGACGCGCATAGCCACTCAGTCGCCTTTTACGACCTGTTTGGCAGAACGGTAGTTAGCCTATTCTTCAAAGGAGCCCGGGACCAACACGGAGATGCCAGTAAAACTTTCGTTCGCTCGCTTTTTATGACCTGCCTAGTAGGTAGCCAGTGATCTATTCCCCAAAATTGGCGTAGAAAGAAAGACAAAATAGGAGGAATTTATTGAAGAAACAATTTCTGATACTATGAATCAACACAAGTTAAGCTACGTGCGCACAGAGAGGCGGCTTGCTTAGCGGCAAGAGCCTAGCGAACTACCTAACAAATAGCTTAGTAAAACGAACATTCTAGAATGTTCGCGACCAGCCGCACACGGCATTGTGCGCTTGGCGCCTACCTAATTGCTTAGGTGGCTAAGCTATCTAATTGTTTGCGGCCTATTGAAGTAAACAAATGTGTAGGTTTTTTATCACGAGGTGCGTGGCACTAGAAGTTAAGCAAACCGCCTGCCTGTGCGGACACAGCCTTACAGTTATGTATAACGTGAAGAATTAACGAATATCAGATGTGTTATTATTTTGCTCGTGGGTTTTAATCCCTCGAGAAGACAAGAGCATGTTGCCTGCCAATAATAATTAATTTACTCAAACAATCCGTTTTTCACAAACTAATCTTCAGACGGTACCCGATTGAATTTGATCGTCTTCCTGGTCTTGATCTCACCCGATACCTACATTCATTCACATTTGCCTTGTTGTCTATTGTTTTAATCGTTCATATGCCATTCTTACAACATGTCTGAATCAATGGAGCATGTCCTTTCTCTTTTTTACACTGATATTGTTTTTCAAACCCAACCTCTCTCCCACTTCGGCCTTACAAATGCGATCCGCAAGTGTTAGGTACGTCACAGATTTTTCGTAACGCTCTCACGTCTACGGTGTCAATTCTGCTTCCGTATCATTTTTGACATAGCTTGCTCTTGCTTCCACACAATACGTTGAGGTTAGCATAAAATTATTCATATTAAAATATTTGATATTAAAATTCTCAAAAATTTAAATTTTATATATGGTATGTAGATACGTTTGTATTAATTTTGCTAGCTAACATCTATCTTACAATCAATTACTATTATGGCGCTGGACCAATTCGTATAAGGTGTTTAGTAACTACAGTAGCAGCGCATATTTTATGTAGGTACAAGGTGACTCTCGGAGCGTTCCTGTCACAAAAATGCTCTTTTAAATACATTCTTCTTTCTCTACATTCTCCACCAATTATAAGATAATTGGTGAACCTAATAATTGTACCTTCTCACTAGTGTAAGCCACCTACGATTAACCAATCACCACTTACGTACGCAATAAGTCGACAAAATTTGCGTGGTGTATTATTTTACCTTAGCAGCGACCAACCTCAATTTATTGGCTTATTAAATAAGTCTCGTTAACACTCTCATCACTGGATGATCTATATTCTATAGTTTTTGATATATAAAAAAATTAAGAAAAATCCATAGAAACCAGAAAAACAAAATATCTCTTCTGAATGCACATATTATTCATCAAACTTAATGAAGATTGAAAGGGTTATCGTAAAGGTACCTTAGAAACGAAAAAAAAATGCTAAAAACGTTAAATTTTAGGTTGGTTTTTTTTGACCAAAGCTTTGGTCTCAATCGGATGAACGATGTAAACGGTTTACATATAAGATTTACTAAAATACGAAAGAAAAGGGATGATATTTTTCCTTAGTCATACGCTATCTGGGCTGCAATGCTGGATTTGTTTTAGTGTTTTAGTACTTATACCGTGCTAGGGAAAACTTTAAAAACTTAATAAAGAAAAATTTTGACATGGCAGGATTTAAAACTGCGACTTTTCCTCTATGTCAAATGGGTTAATGTGACGAAATTTCTTTTCGATTTGTGATCGATTCCGCCAATACTGATCGCTAGATGTAGATGTGCGGTCTACCCTTTCAGGGGAGATTAACATTAGGGGCAAAAGGATTTTTGGGAGCGAAGAATTGTACTATGAAGAAAGCTTAAGAGCAGACGTCACACAATTTCCTTAAGATTCGGCCCGTTAAACCGTGAAATGTTAGAAAGGGCTATGGGACCTCCCATGATGGGTTTGATCGCTAGATATACATATATAAATTTAGTTAAATGAATTTATCATTGCTAGTTAAATGCACATTTTTTAGCTCACACATATGCTCTTCTGATAGAAAGAGAACCCATCACCTATAGGCAGCAAAGACGTTAAGGTGCGTTGTTATCAGTGTGGTCAAATGTTAAATCTACATGCATAAGTCTACTGGCTACCTTACCCTTTAAAATGGAACAATACAATGACAAGCATTGACGCTATTGCAGCAAGAATAGATAAGGCGGTAGCATCGACCACACAGCCCATAGACGCCTAATGTTCGATTTTCCGTATTGAATGCATTCTGGCAACTGAGCTGAGCTGCAACATCGTGATTGGCTTACTCAAGGCCACAGGAAAGATAGTGATGTACAGAGGATCTGATTGGTCGACACTGATTGGTTATTGGTGCGTGGACATTTACATCGGAACTATAAGTCAGATGTGTTGGCAGAAGCCATTCGCCTGTCATTAGGGGTTTACGGGTTGTGTGGTCGGTGGGCGGTAGTATCAAATACCACCGCCTTATCTCTTCCTGTCGGACTCGACACGATGGTAGTGACACGTATAGCCAATCGGTCGAGATTTACGACCTGCCTAGTAGAACGACGGTTAGTCTATTTTTCAAATAAGTCCGGACCAACAAGGGGGACCATCTATAATATCGATCAATATTATAGTCTAGAACAATAGCTATCCTTTAAAAAATGTTGATATACACAAAGCAAACTAAAATATGTGTTTTCGAAATGAAACACTCGGCTAGATGGAAGTGAATATAAAACAATAAATCTGGGCGTGGAGCACCGGTAATGGGTACATTTGGCGTGAAGCTCGCCGCGCGTCTGACGCGCCGGACGGAGGCTTGCCGGCGCCGCGCCGGAAGGGGATCGACAACTCTCACTTGCCACTCAATCGAGCGTGAACGTGCCAAATTATTTATGGAACGCGATCTACTTGCTTGTGTTTTTCACTTCGGAAAACGCCTTATCTGTTTTTGTATAAGACTTATTGAAAACTAAACCCATTATCTTTACTGTTGACGTTGAACTTAAGCCATTACAATAATCTCAAATCATCTTCGTTATTGTCAAGAGGGAACTCACTTTCATCAACCTAACCTTTGACATAAAAAATCCAGATGCACAGTCCCGAACAAAACTGAGAAACGGACACTCAAAACTGTCGCTAATTTAACATAAGTAGTTATAGATATGTTTTTGCATATCCAACCTTAAGTGCAAGAATTATAGTTGTTTTTACAAAGCAATGTACAAAAAATTATAAAATTGACAGCGTCGCGACCGACTCGATTTTATTCGAAATGAGCGCACAATTTAAAATTTTGCGTTTATTTTAGGGGACCATTTTGAGACACTGATTGTGTATCTTGGGTTTTTTATATCAATGAACCTAACTTAATGTAAGGGATAATTTAAAAATTTCATCGTGAATATACAGTTTTTTTAAGTAATACTATTTTTTATCACTAGGCGACTTTCTATGCACTTTTGTGGTACACTTTGCTAAAAAAGTGTCGCACTTTTAGCTTTGAGCTTTGACGTGGTGGTTTAAATTCATATCTAGATATGTTATCTACCATTAAAATGCTATTTCATAAACATTAAAAAAAATAGAGGATACATTTTGTATTAGAATTTTATTACTGCTAACGCCATCTATTATAAAACTAACGAGTTAAAATGCTACAAACTACACTAGGCGACGATCTGTGCCCTTTAGTGCTACATTTTACTGAAAAAATATCGCACTTTTAGGTTTAAGCTTTGGCGTGGTACTTTTATTTCATTTAATTAATTTTCGTTCACTCCATTTTAATATTATATTAATCTATTAAAACACTTGTACTTTTTAACTTCCCAGTACGTATGTAGATAGAGAGGTTACTGATTTTGCTCCGATTTTCAAAAATGGAGTTTTCACCGTATGTTCACGTTTTGTTGTCTTAGGAACCACTTTCGCGATGACGTCAGTATGTCTGTATGTATGCGTGTGTGTGTGTGTGTCAACAACTCATAAGTTTTGAACGCCTGGACTGATCGAAACGCGGTTGATGGCAGTCGATTGGATTCCGCTCAACTTATACTTCCGGAAAATTTGAACCAAATGGGCCCAAGAGATTTTGAGAAATTTTGAAGAACCTAAAAAAATTGTGGCAAAACAGAATTTTTTTAAATAACTTCCAGATTATTGTACCGATTAAGTACAAAAACTAATCAGCTCTATTCCTCAAAAAATTACGTCTAATGCATAAATTGCCTCAAAATCAGTTTATTCGTTTGGAAGTAATCGTTGCCGAAAATTTTGAAAAAAGTGTTTTTTCGACATAACTTCGAAATATTTCAACCAATCATTTTTTGGTAATGTACGATATTTTAATACTAAAAAAATAAGTCAAATGCCCCTTTAAAAATCAAAACCGAATCTTATTTTCAAAAGGTACAGCTTTTCAAAAATTAAAATTACGCAATCGCAAAGTTACTTACTATTTTTGAAATAAATTTCAGGCTAATTTACCGATTGACTTCAAAATCTTATTTTGTCCTTTAAAAACTGCGCCACGAACCGTTAATTGGATAAAAATCGGTCAATTTGTTTGGGATCTATCAGTGACGAAAATTATTGAAAAAAATGTTTTTTGACATTGTTTCGAAATTTTTGTACCTACCGATTTTTTAGCTAAAGAAATATTTAAATTGAGTTGAATGCCATTTGAAAGATCAAAATCGAATATCGTTTCCAAAATATACAGCTTTTCAAAAATCAATATACTGCCATTTTTATCAAAATAGATGTTTATACTGAAAAAACCTATGCTTATAGTTTTTACTATTTTGAGCTTAAAATACGTTAATTTAGCGGGAAGTTTCAGGAATGGCTTGTAAGGTCAACCATTTATAGATTACAGAAAGTGATAGGTGATCAGTCTATCACCAACTGGGTACTTTTCCAATCCCGGGCAACGTTGTTTTTACCAGCAAACTGAAAAACCGCAATTTTGATTTGCCTGACTCGGGAATCGAGCCCCGAGAGTTTCTCTGAGGGAAAAATTAGAAAAATTTATTCGCTGAATTTCTACCGCCAATTCTTCGTGCCTGCGGTAAGTCCAATATTAATTCTAAAAATTTTGAAGGTTAAATTAAACTTTCTTTATAAGATCAACTTTTATTTTTAAAACTCATTTTTCCTAGAAAACTCTTTTACAAGTAAGTTACCATAAATAAAAATTGATTTCTATCAATATTAGACTTCAAGTGGTGGCGCGAGATAGATCTTGAGTTGCTACATATTATAGGTAGGTAGATACTATATTATAGGTAGACCAGAAAATATGGTGTAAAATATGTACATAACCTTTATAATTGTTCTGTGTAGATAAGATTGACAGTTATAGAAATCGTGTTTTTAATAAATCAAGAAAATTTTAAAGAATTTTTCTTATACATAAGTACTTACTAAAAAAAATTATCTTAGAAACATTTTTTTTTATTTTGGTTTTATATTTCTGCGCCTCTAGATACAAAGCCTGACGACGCCTTTGATGCGAACATAATATATAAAGTCCATGATACATTAAAAGATGTTAAAGTCCATGATACATTAAAAGACGTAATTCGCATAAAAATACTTTCCTAAGAATATTACTAGGTAATATAACTTAGCGAGCCCTTACAAAGCTCTGCTTTTTGCTAGTTAAATTTTCTTGTATTTGAGTTGCCTTAGGTAGCCCTCCTTCGGTACGCCCATGAATGGAGTGTTCCTATCCTTGTAGCGAGGTCTTAATGCTTCATAAGTTTACCGGCTACTTAATGCTCCAAACTAAAACAAGACAGTAACAAGCACTGACGCTATTGTGGCAAGAGTAGGTAAGACGGTGGTACAAGACCTGGGCAAGACAATGCAGAACTCTACCACTTAGTAGCCCCGATGGTAGTGACTCGCATAGCCAACCGGTCGCCTCTTACGAATTGTCTGACCGGACGGCAGATAGTCTGTTCTTCAAACGAATCCTGGACCAACACAGGGTGGTATTCGTTCTAAAGAAGTTATTCAGTTTGACTAATAGTTTCTGTGCTTGTCTGTGTCATCGTGTGTGTAAAGTAACGCGGTATTGACATCTTTGAAGTCGTAGACGATAGTTAGTTCTCCATGTTTTTTCGGGCCCCAATTGAAGAATAGTCTATCTGTAATTCTGCCAGGCAGTTCGTAAAAATTGAACGATTGGCTGTACGTGTCACTACTGTTATGACTACTAGGTGGTAGATTTGCGCAACGTTTCGCCCGGGTATATGGTACAACCACGGAGCAGATACAAAGCAGTTTGTATTTGCTCCGTGGGTACAACATTCCTGCCGCAATAAGGTTAATAGATACTTATCACTGTCACGTTCCAGTTTGGAAGATAAGGTAGCTAGTAGACTTATGCATGTAAATTAAGTAAATCTCAAATTTCATTCGAAGATACTTAATCTCACATGTGATAGGTGGCAAGTCACCAACCGGGCACTTATCCAATCCCGGGCAACGTTGTGTTTATTAGAAAACTAAAAAAAACACAGTTTTGAATTGTCTGATCTAGGAATCGAATCCAGGACCTCATGTGGTTAACACCTACCAGACCACTAGACTATAGCGACTAACTAAACTTTGAACTTATAATAATTTACATGCAAGAATTGCTCAACTTTAAAAACAACAAAGAAAAATATCGACACGCCGGATTTGAACCTGCGACCGTCTCCCTAAAGCCGGGACGCTCTACCACTGAGCTCGTGTCGACAGGCTCGACGTGGCGAAATTCTTCTTTGCTATATGATCGACTCCGACTTTAGGGAGAGGGTCGCAGGTTCAAACCCTGTGTGTCGATGTTTTGCTTTGCTGTTTTTAAAGTTTTTCAAGTTTTCCCAACCACGGGGTAAATGCTAAATCACAAAAATAAGAATCGCTCAGTATTTCACTAATAATAGGAATAAAATAAAGTTTTACATGCACGAAGTTACGGCCGAAAGCTAGTCGACGTTAAATATTCCTTGTGTATTGTAACGATAAGGGCATGTGCCAAAAATAAAACGCGTACATTTATCACGGAACAAAAATACATACCTCTTAGACTTTTCAATACGCTTAAGCCGACAAGATGGCGGAAATCGCGAGTCCGAGTTCCGACCCTGTTGAATTATTAAAGTCACGCGATACGGCCGTGTCTACTAATCTGTCTTTTGTCAACGAGATTGGGGAAACGGTTGGCCTGAATTTGGAAAATTTTATTTCCAATAATCGTTATTATGTTTTCTAGAAACTGCTGTCATATTGGACGAACAGTTGACCGAATATTTATAATCTGGCTCTTGTTATATTTTTATACAATATGTTTAGGGGCACTTCCGATCCGGTAGTAGTTTATTTTTTTATTTAACACAATTATTGATTTTTCAAAAAATTTTGTGGAAGTTTTATTTGAATTAAGAATTTATGATTTATGAAAACAAACAAGCAGGTAGGTTTCTTGGAGGAAACAGATATCTAACTATCGTTTGTACTGTTGCGAATAATCTAGAAACGTAGAGTTGAAGCGCTGGAGACCTAGAAATAAAAGAAAGATATAGCTACTTGTATTGATAAACAAATAGCCGACCGTTAATCAAATAGTTATGCCATAATTGACCTTATCGCTTAGGGCATAAGGGAAAATAGCATGTATTACAACTTGTTTACATGAAAATAACTTGTTTACGATTAGCTTGGTTTACGCGTAGATGATTCGGGAATCAAGTCTAACTTTACCCTGGGTATAAATACGGATGTATTGACAAATAGACTGCAGTTTTTATACAGCGATCGGAAGCAATAGTACGGGCTGGTCTCTCGTACTATTGCGTACGAGCAACCAGTGTGAAGCGATGTGACCAGTGTGCAGTACAGTGAATAAGAGAAGTGTTTTCGTTCTGCATAGTCAGTTAAGTTTAGGGTTAGTACAGTGAGTATGACTAGTGTGTATAGTGTATTTACGTATTGCATTGTAGTATTTTATATATTTTGTGTGGTTTTAATATAAGTGGTGAGTTTTTGGACAAAACGAACCCGAAGCACGTAATAGTACATACACAAAGGGCGTTACAGTCCATGTAGAGGTAACGTAATGTCAACTGATAAGTTCACCGGCTATCTTACTTTCTAAACTAAAACACGATAGCAATAAGGACGGACGCAATAGCAGTTGGAATAGGCTCTCCTGATCGAAAGAGAAACCATTGCCTTCGGTCTCTAAAGATGTTAATCGTCCGTTGCTATCCTTGTGGCGGGATAGTGATACCACATATATAAGTCTACCGGATACCTTACCCTCTAAACTAGAACACGATAGTGAGAGTATTGATGTCATCATGGTAGAAACAGATAATGCGGTGGTATAAAATGCCCGGGCGAGACTGCAGCACTTTTTTACTTCGTAGTTACGGTGGTAGCGACTCGTCGAGCTAATCGATCGCCTTTTACGACTTATCGGCAGAACGGTAATTGGTATATCTTCAAAGGGGCACGGATAAATAGGGGTTTAAGATAATGTAGCAAAATTCGGATCAGACGTAGTAAAACTTTACCACCTCGATGTGTTTGGCTTATTGATCGCAAAAGCGACTTTCAAATCACAACAAAAATAATAGCGCTATTTTCATTTAAGGATTTAAGAAACTACGTTTGATATAAGGTTTATGCATTAATGAAGTTTTATTTTATGAAAAACACAGACAAAGTCACGTGTATCAACTAGTTTAAAAATAAAATAAATTTACGTGCAAATATGGAAAACCAGTCAATAGGATATTTAAATATAGACTCAGTAAAAGTGAATGTTGGCTAACTGAATCAAAATCTGCCGCCTCAGCCCCACTGAGGCAAACCGACAATTATGGCGGTCGGGCGAGCGATTTCCCCACGGATGTAATTTTGATGAAGACACAAATTGTCGATACAGACCGGCGATTGGGAATCACTAATTGGGGACCGTGTCGTTCCGTTCGCTTTTTTCATTCGACGCGTTTTAATTCAGATTTACTTAAAACTAACAGGGCCCGCGACTTTGCCGCGTGGGAAAAAATCTAAAATAAAAGTCTCAGGGTTTATACCACCCTCATAGTTCCCGTTTTCGTGGGATTTTCGAAATAAAATCTATCTTTGTACTCTCTCGGATCTCAAACTATATTTGTACCAAGTTTCATCCAAATCGGTTCAGTTTTTTAGGCGTGAAGAAGAGAAAGAGATGGATAAAGTAACTTTCGCATTTATAATATTAGTATGGAAGTATGGATAGTACGGACTAGCTCCATTAGATTAAGAGTAGTCTATGTGATATTGATATTTTTAGTTCCAGCGGCATCTTCTCCGTTTTATCTTTATTTTCCGGACTTTCGATGAGTCTATTCCCATTCCAACACTTTATTTTTCCTTTCACTGGCTTTGCAGAGTGTGATTTCTGCAAAGCTAGTGAAAGAAAAAAAAAAACACCGCAGAAAATTGCAAAGGAAATTAATGTCATCTTTGATTTATGTCACATTATGCGATATTAGATATATTTCTATGGATATTTGCGATGCGAATTATAATGGAAGAACAAAGTTTGGTCTTTGATTTACATAATAGATCATAGAATAACGAAACTAGACCTTTGATTTGCGTATTATTACTTAACTTTTAAATTATGTAATATGCAGCCAGAGAAAGAAAAAAAAAACTCATCGAAGGTTCAGAAAATACAGACACAAATTGTCGATACAAAAGTATTAAACTTGATTCAGTTTTATTCAGCCGTTCTGGTGTGATTTAATAAAAAACATCTATTCATCCAAACTATAAATATGAAAGTAAAGTTTGCTCTATATCTATATCATAGGATAGGAAACAAGCTGATGATTCTCAAATGGAAAGAAAACTATCGCCTTTAGACTTCAGAGATGATAATGGTTGTAATGCGTGTGGCAACGATGTAATGTCAAATTCATAGTTTACCAGTGACCTTGTCCTCAAGTCGAATACGATAGTGACAAGCCCTGACGCTATTGCAGCAGGAATAGGTAAGGCCGTGGTACCAGACATCGAGACGTTGCAGAACTCTACCAGCTAATTCATAGTCATGATGTTAGTGACAGGGCTTAGCCTTTTCTCGCTTTTCACAAAATACCAAGTACTAAACCAGTCGTTCTTAGGGACTAATTCACGTAATCTAACGGCAATCGAGTCGAAGCGATTAAGACTCTTACACATTTTTTTTACATATAATGCCACGTCGCAGCACGTCTCAGCGTTCTATCGTATGTGTGTGAGAGCCTTAAGTGCATTGACTCAATTACGTGAATTGGGGGGCTATTCCTTGAAAGGGGCTCGGGTCACGTAGAAAATGGTTTGTTACACTATCATGTCTTAACTGCTTAATCGATATTCATGAAATTTTGAATACATACACTTTCCCCGTGTCGGTCCCGGGCTCCTTTGAAGAATAGGCCCATTGCCCTTCTGCGAGGCAGGTCACAGAAGGCGACCGATTGGCTATCGAGTCACTACCATCGTGGCTACTAGGTGGTAGAGTTCTGCATTGTCTCGCCCGGGTCAGGTACCACCGCCTTATCTATTCCTGCCGCAATAGCGTCAGTGCTTGACAATGTCGTATTTCGGTTTGGAGGGTAAGGTAGCCGGTAAACTTGTGCATGTGGCATTAGACCTCGTCACAAAATAGCAACCATTAACACCTTTGGTGTCTATAGGCGATGGTTGACTCTTTCCATCATGAGACCCATCTGCTTGTTTGCTATCTCATGACATAAAAAAAATTGGATCTATTATTAAATAAAAGAGATTTAAAGATTAATAATGTGTAAACGGTTGATCCTACGGGCCATCCCTGAAACTTCCCACTAAATTAAGGTATTTTAAGCTCAAAAGATTTTTCAGATCAAACATATTCTATTTTGTTAAAAATGGCAGTATATTAATTTTTGAAAAGCTGTATGTTTTGAAAACGATGATGGTATTCAACTCAATTTTCGAGATCTAAAATATTGCTTTAGCCAAATAATTGATAGGTTGAAAAATTTAGATGCAACGTCAAAAAACATTTTATTTTTAATTTTCTTCATTGATAAATCCCAAACCAATTGATTTTGATTAAATTAACGGTATTTGATGCAGTTTTTTAAGGAGAAAAGCTGATCATATTTTTAAGTCAATCGGTGAATTAACTTGAAAATTATTTAAAAAAATTAAGTTTGCTAAAAATAACGTAATTTTAATATTTGAAAAGCTATAAGCTTTGAGAATTAGATTTGATTTTGATTTTTGAAACGGCATTTGACGTAGTTTAGTTTAGTACTAAAACATCGTAGGATACCACAAAATAATTGGTTGAAAAATTTCAAAGCTATGTCGAAACAACACTTTTTTCAAAAATTTTCGTCAATGATTACTCCCAAACGGATAAACCGATTTTGATGCAATTTATGTACTAGACGTAGTTTTTTTGCGGAATAGAGCTGATTAGTTTTTGTACTCAATTGGTACATAAATCTGGAAGTTATATTAAAAAAAATACTGTTTTGCCAAATTTTTTTTGGTGTTTTTTTAAAATTTTTCAAAATCTTCTAGACCGAATCGGTTAAAATTTTCAGGAAGTCTCAGTTGAGTGAAATCCAATCGAATGCCATCAACCGCGTTTCGATCGAGCCAGCCGTTCAAAAGTTATGAGATGTTTACATACACACATACACACATACACACACACACACACACACACACACACACATACATACATACATACAGACATACTGACTTCATCGTGAAAATAGTCGGAAAACGTTCCTAGGACCTCAAAACGTGGACATCTGGTGAAAACTCGATTTTCGAAAATCGTAGTAAAATCAGTAGTAACTTCCTTATCTACATACGTAGTGGGAAGTTAACAATGTTAGTAAAGGACATATACATATAAAAAACTACTTTTCCGTGAGATAGGAATATAATTATTAATGCGGGTGCAGTCACGGACAAAACCTATATTAAAACTTTAAAGAACAAAACATTAAAAGAAAATTTCAGATGTAATTTTAAATGTGTAATGTTGGGTAATTTCAGAAGAATATTAATTAATTTAAATGATAACATGAATAAGTTTCGGGACAATGAGGGTTGTACGTGTTCGAACGCCTACCAATCTTATCCCAGTGAAGGTATCAAGGCTGTAATCTAGGACATTACTACTGGTATTTGCTTTAGGGTCTCCAAGCTTTAACTATATTTCGAGGAAACAGGATTTCTTGATGTTTCATCTACATAAATTATAAGATGATGTTTTGTAGTTGTGCGCGCATCTTGCATATAACTATCGGATATTTTTTTAATTTATTATATTTTTAATTTATTATATTATTTCAATAAATTTAATAAGTTCGTCTTGGTATTCATACACTCGTTGTTCTTTTAGCAATCTATGCGGGGTGTAAAGTAACCCTTTCCGATCCGATACGTAGGTCAATGACATTAATAATAAATATAAAATACTAATTTTTGGCGTATTAACGCGAAACCGGTAGACTTTAAATAATTTGGAAGAATATATATGTAGTGAAACCAGTACAAGTGTTTTATAATTAAAATTAAAATGCAGTTTCACCAAGTGCCGACGATTAATAGTATAGAATATAAAATACATATTCACGGGACAAATTACACTGACTGATCTAACCCCAAAGTAGGCAAATTATTTGCTTGTGTTATGGGTGTTAGTGAACGATACTAATACATAGAAATACATATATAAATACTTTACATACATAATAAACACCCAAACCTTATCATTACAACAAACATTATCAAATAATAGTAATAAAATAATTATTTTGGGTAAAATAAGAAAAATATCGTAATTTAAAGTGTCTCATTTTGTAAAGAATTTCCGAACTCAACAATGTTACGATGACTTGAATTCTTCTAAAAGCTCAATCATATCTCGATTCTCAAACGCTCAAATTGTCATTTTAACGCAGCTGTTCAATCTAAGCAAATGTCATAAGGAAATAATAGGTAGCGATCAAGTGACGAGTGACGTTCGATTCATGTTGAATACGCTCCGACAGCACAGACTTAACCTCAATAGAATCGTTTCTTAACCTTCATTTGAATACGAAAATCTGAGGCAGATTAATCTACCGACAACTAGTTCCTTTTATAGGATAGGAAGCCAGGAGATGGATTTTTCGATAGAAAGAAATAATCATCGCGTATAAACAAATAAATATTCACGGGGTAAATTACACTTACTGATCTAACCCCATAGTAAGCAAATTACTTGCTTGTGTTATGGGTGTTAGTCAACGATGCTAATACATAGAAATACATATATAAATACTGGAATATATTTAATAAACACCCTAACTCGGAAATACAAACATTTATGTTCATCACACAAATACTTGTCCCCGTCGGGGATCGAACTCGAGCACCGTCGATTGCGTAGTCAGGGTCCCTAACCACTCGACCAACGGGGCGGTCAACGAATATATTATAACTAAATAATCTGAATATTTCAAGCGTCTTTCAGTTGTCGTTATTAAAATCAAGGAAAAAATACCGAAAAATCACGTGTCTTTTTTGGTATTAATAATTGAATATAATATAAATATAATATTCACGGGACAGATTACACTTACTGATCTAACCCCAAAGTAAGCAAATTATTTGCTTGTGTAATGGGTGTTAGTCAACGATACTAATACATAGAAATACATATATAAATACTGGAATATATTTAATAAACACCCAAACCCGGAAATACAAACATTTATGCACATCACGCAAATGCTTGTCCCCGTCGGGGTCGAACCCGAGCCCCGTCGATTGCGTAGTCAGGGCCGCTAACCACTCGACCAACGGGGCGGTTCGGGCGGTAATATTTAGTTTATTTTGGTTTTAGTATTTGTTGTTATAGCCGCAACAATTTAAATTATCTGACTATCACGGTGAGTTACAGCCTAGTGACAGACGGACAGACAAACAGCCAAACATGGCTAAGATACTATAATATTTGATCTTAAGATGCCTCAATATGATATATCTTAAAGCAAATTTCAGAAATCGCTCACCATACAAATTGTATGAACCACCACACACGACTAAGATAAGATAGTATATATTTTACCTTTAGTATCTTAAGATACCGAACGATGTGGAAATATATATTTCATGCGAAGAAATATATATTTCCTATGTTAAGATATGATCTTAAGATACGAAATATATATTTCTTCGTATCTTAATATATAAATCCGCATATCCCAAAATAAATACATGATGTTTTTATTTTGGGATATGTGTGGACTTAGTCGTGGGCGTTTAAACGATATAGGCTTAAAAAATTAGGCTTTTCAAAATAAGCCTATAAGCGCGCTTACGGATTTAAGCTGTTTTCGTTTAAACGTTGATGTTTAAGATACAAAAATTTAAATTCCATATTATCATGTTTGACGAAAAGTAACCTTATTTCAATAACGTTAAAAATCAAAATAAAATAGAATAAAGAACCTAATTTCTATACTCTAAGACTCAATATAATTTTTCATGTTATTGGATTAACAACCTTATTACTATTGCCATAAGAAACGATAACAATTTGGGTTGGTTATCGTATTAAGCGGCTAAATTATTTTCTACTTTTTTACGCAATATTTGTGTCGGACTGACAACGGTCCGTTTTTGGTTGGTTAGTACTTTTTACAACGAATTAACAACTTACGTTTTTTCAAGTTCCAGTACGCCTTTCGTTGTTGAAGAAATTCGACGCGTTCATCAATTGTTTATTTTACTTAGCGCGCGTACGAACATGACACGAACCCCTTTACAAATTTTCAAAGTAATTTTGTTTATATTAATTATTGAAATTAGGTTATGGATAAAAAAGTGTATATTGTGTTACTATTCATTTCAGATGTTCTCGAGTTACAATGTTATTTACCATACTCCTCCGAAACGGCTTGACCGATTTTTATGAAATTTTATATGCATATTCAGTAGGTCTGAAAATCGGCTACTGTTTCTTTTTTATACCCCTAAGTAATAAGGGTTGTCCACCCCTAACATTGCTTTTTATTTTTAGGACAATTTTTTTTATTTTTTTTTAATGTGGCATTAAAAATACATACAACCCTAATATTCACCCTTCTATCATCAACCCCTATTTTTAATTCAATAATTTATATGGCAAAACAACGTTTGTCGGGTCAGCTAGTATTGTATAATAATTTGTATTGTATTTGATAACACGTTATTTCTATAAGCCAGTAATAAGTAATAACACTAACAAGACCACAAAACATTGAACGCTTTTTTCAGCTCTCGGCTTTATCGGTCGCCACTAATTCACTTAAATCTTCGTTTT
Organism: Apodemia mormo; assembly: GCA_036924255.1. Lineage (NCBI taxonomy): Eukaryota > Metazoa > Arthropoda > Insecta > Lepidoptera > Riodinidae > Apodemia > Apodemia mormo. Next base: position 38,337,381 of record JAUPFN010000011.1, on the reverse strand, counting down.
ATAATCGACCTTCTCAACGATCAACAACTTTTGTTTAAAAAAGCGTTTAAACGAAAAGCGCTTTTTTAAGCACGCTTAAAAGTATAAGCAAAACGTTTAAACGTGTTAATAATTAAAAGCCGTTTATCACATCTCTCAGACAGTGTGGTCGCAGTGCTTCATAATCTATAATATTATCTATACATATAATAAAATCAGTTATCTCCAATATATGTATATTTATACATATAATAAAATCGTAGAAAGTCAAAACTGTACATTGAATATTTTTTTAAAAGAATACTTGGGGCGTGATCTACAATCGATATCGAAGTTAAAAATATCGTTTTTAGAATTTCGTTTTTGTCTGTTTGTCTGTATGTATGTCCGGGGTAAACTCAAAAAGTACTGCATGGATTTACTTCAAATTTTGTATGAATATTACTAATAGGTCGGGTCAACATAAAGGCTACATATTATCACGCTATCACCTACGGGGGAGGGGTAGTGCGGAGCAAACGAACTCCGCGCGGACGAAGTCGCTGGCAACAGCTAGTAATGTTATAAATGCGAAAGTTGGGATGTTTGGATGGATGGATGGATGTTGGTTACTCAATTAACTCAACGAAAAAATTACTAAACGGATTTGAATGTATTTTGGCACATAAGTAGATGATGACCTGGAATAGCACATAGGCAACGTTTTATCCCGAAAAAGCAGTCAATCCCGCGGTATTCACCAAAAAAATGTATAATGTAGCGGGTTGCACTGTGCATCTACTTTAACGTAATAGTTACTATGCGTTCTAACTGAGAATAAGATCGCGCTTGTTGTTAACTTCATATCACAAGTGTGAAATTAGTAATGTCAGAAGAAAACATTTGTTCTAAAAATACTGCTGATTTATTAAACGTTTTAATATTTTCATCAATAAAAAAATTGTAAAAAACATCAATATATTATATAAAAAAGTCGTGTTAGTTACACCACTTATAAGTCAAGAAGGATATTTCATATTATTCTATATCAAAATCGTTGTCTGAGGAGCTAACAAATCAAGAAGGCCGTATCACTCACTCACTCAACCTATATATAGAACTCCAACGACGCAGACTAATATTATCGTATCTTAGCCGTGTGTGATACGATAAGATATTGTAATTACATATATTAATACGCTAAGGTTAAGATGTTTGCCTCCCTTTTTAGAGAAAACCTCACAATTACTCCAAATAAATTCTATATCATTTTATAGATAATTGCTTTCCCTACAGGTATCAACAACTAAAAAAAATATTACTGCTTTTGATTTTATAAATTATTGAAATTAAAATTATATACATATATTAAGACAATACAGGAATGCTGCCAACTGACAGCTTTAATTTTGAAACAACGTCAAAATGATTGACGGTCGGTAATTTTTTGTTCAATTTCAATTCAACTTAAGAAGTATTTAATAAAATTACTTGGTGCGAATTATTCGCACGGGTATTGCTAGTATTTTATATTAGGGCATCTTAAGATCAAATATTATAGTATCTTTAGCTCATCACAAACGGTTGAGTTTCTTAAGATATGAAATATATATTTCTTCGCATGAAATATATATTTCTACATCGTTCGGTATCTTAAGATACTAAAGGTAAAATATATATTATCTTAGTCGTGTGTGATGGTTCATACGATTTTTATGGTGAGCGATTTCTGAAATTTGCTTTAAGATATATTTACTATATTATCTTAGATCAAATATTATAGTATCTTAATCATGTGTGATGAGCTTTAATCGTGTGTGATGAGCTTTAGACTACTTATTTAATATCTGTACGTAATATCTTACAGTATATACTTATTTTCTTAATGCTTAGGAAAAGGCGAAACTGGTTGGCGATATTAATTAAATTTAATTTGATTTGTGAAACAGTACAAGTGTATTAATAACAAAATTACAAATGGAGTTTCACCAAGTGCCGACGATAAAAAGTGTAAAATATACTTAATATCTAGCTGAACGAAATTATGGAAACTGCGAATATTTATGCAGTAATAATGCTGACTTACAAACTTACACGCAGGTCAGCATTCTAGTAAGGAAATTAGGGATGTAACAGTTCGTTACTCTCTGCCTGCCTAATAATGGAATCAGCGTGATGTTATTTTTGATAAATTAGTCATAGACTGAATCAAAACATGGGGTGTATCCCTGTAACTTTCAAATCGTGGTATCCACAATTTGATCTACTTGTTAATTGCCACAGCGATTACGTTGTCGACTAACTTTGTCGAAGTATCTAGTCGACGGGCCGTTTGAATTATTAGGCGGGACTTTGTAATTGGGTTGGATTATTCTATCCATTACACCGTACTATGGCGGCCTTGAGGATTGTGTGGTGTTATCAAGGGTTTTAAGGAATACCATTGGAGCAAATCTAAGCTAAGAAATATTTGTAAAAATTACTAGTCCAACGAGGCACTCAAAATATTAAATTCAAAATTCTTTGTATATTCCCCATAGTGATTCGTGTCAGCTTTGAAGAATATATTATCTCTATTGCAATATTTTATATAAAAACACTTGTACTGTTTCACAATTATTAAATACATATATTATCCAACCGGTTTCGCTTTGCTAAGCATCATCAAGGCAATTACAACTTATAATTAGAAACGGAACAAAATGTAACCGTCATGATTTAACATTTTATAGTTTCAAAGGCTTTAAAACTATAAAATGTTATTAATTGTGAACCAGTACAAATGTTTTTATATACAATACAAGCGGTGCTCGCAGCTTTATCCGCGTTTTTTTATATGATTCATTAGTTCACTTGCGCAGATTTAGGTAGCATTGCATTAAGTATTTAAGTTTTCACTTCTGTCGGCAGTCTCCATAACTGCCTTTTACGGGTTTCGTTCTATAAACAACTCTTATAGTTTCGCTATGCCCGTCCGTCTGTCCGCAGCTTAGCTCAGAGACTTAAGTCTAGTTCTTTTTTTATATCATAAGATAACAAACAAGTAGATGGCCCTTCTGATGGAAAGAGAAAACCATCTTTTGTAGACACCAAAGATGTTAATGGTGCTTTGCTATCTTTGTGGTGTCTCAATGTCACATCTATTCTTCAAAGCAGCCCGGGAAACACGGGGAGTTCGCATTATGTTAGTATTTTAGTCGAGTGGCGAATACTTTAGTCGGACTTTAGTAGCTGAGACAATCGCTACTGTCGAAAAATCCTTGGCACTTTAGTCGAGTACAATGTACAAATAAATTGTGTTTCGCAAGATGAATATTCAACAAAACGACAGGCGCGCTAAACATGGCGTAATACAATTTATAAACTCGACTAAAACGAGAGGTTCACACTTGTTTAGTCGGTGAGCCACTAAGCCCTCATGTAAGTTACTCTACTAAATTATGCAATATTCTACTCGACTAAATTTTTGGTTAGATACTAAATTACTCGCTACTCGACTAAACGCGTTCCAATCCGTTAATAACTATAAAAAATCGGTTCAAAAGTTTTTTGTTTTATATATATATATATATAATATATATATATATATATATATTATATATATACCCGATTTGGCTAATTTTCATTTTTAATTAATTGTTGAAGTCCAGGGAAGGTTAGTTAAAAAGGCAGAACAACGTTTGCCGGGTCAGCTAGTAGAATATAAAATTACAATTTTTAAATATTTACACACCGTATCGCGGTAGAATATGTTGGTAACTTTTAATCAATTTTTAATAACTTTTAACACCTATATACATTCCATATTTATGAAATAAAATAAAATATTGACCGCCCCGTTGGTCGAGTGGTTAGTGACTCTGACTACGCAATCGACGGGGCTCGGGTTCAATTCCCGACGGGGACAAGAAATTTTGTGATATAAGTTTTTGTATTTTTGGGTTTGGGTGTTTATTAAATACATTCTAGTGTTTATATTTCTATGTATTAGTATCGTTGACTAACACCTATAACACAAGCAAATAATTTGCTTACTTTGGGGTTAGATCAGTAAGTGTAATTTGTTCCTTGAATATTTATTATTTGTTTACTTTTGTTGGCCTGTTCTCATTTTCAAACACCCATTCACAAGATTGCTGTTTTTTTTTGGGTTCTCAAAACAATAAATCCACGTTTCGTCTCCTGTGACAATGTCATGAACAGCATTACAATGTCTGTGGTCGTACTTCAGTAGCATCTGTGAGCACCATTCCACGCGAGCCCGCTTCTGCTCCGCTGTCAGTTCATGAGGGATCCAACGACAACAAAGTTTCCGAACTTTTAATTCTTTGTGTAAAATTTTCTGAATTTGGCTCATACCAATCCCCAATAGTCTTCAAATTGTCTCATAGGTAATCCGGGGGTTTTCTTCAATTAACTGCTTAACAGTGGCCACATTATTTTCGTTGACGGCAGTTGAAGGCCGCCCTTCACGAAATTCGTCATGTAAAGAAACTCGACCTCTCTCAAATTCAGCAAACCATCGCCTCACGGTGCTCAAACAAGGTGCTTCTCTCCCAAAAGCATTTTGAGGACAAGCGGCACAGTCTTGCGGAGAAAGAGAACTTTTAAAATCATAATAAATCATCGCTCTAAAATCTTTTCGACTTAATTCCATTTTCGTTGCGTACGTAGAACTTTAATGTGTGATAAAAAAACAATTGACAAATCATTTTTCACGACAATTGTTTTTTTTATTACTAAGAAGGTTGCAACGTTTTAAAAATATAAAATTCGAAATTCAAATAGTTCCAATTAGCAAAACTTTTAATGTGCGCCATGTAATTACGGAACCCTACGTTGTACGTGGTCCATCACACTCTTTGTTGCTGTTTGTTTCTGATTTTTACTTAACGAGTCATTATACACAAAACGTAAAAAGAGTACACAATAACGAACACAAAATCTATTTTTTCAAAAATATTATAATTTGAGTTTCCTTAAATATTAAAACTTTTGGTTTTAAATTGGATTGTTTCCATCGTCGGCACTTGGTGAAACTGCATTTTAAATTATGTATTACAACAAAACTCACTTGTACTTATACGTGAACTGGAAGTACAAGTGAGTTTTGTTGTAATACTTTTGGTTTGCTTGGCATTAATCTAATAGAAACAATTTCTAAGTACAATCATAATTTTTGAATGGTTTCAATTTAACTAAGTAATATAAATTTAATACTCGTTTTCTTTATTATTTCTTCTTAGAATAAATTTTAATATATTTCAAGGTTTTCTCGTTGCTCTTATTACAAAGGCGAAATTAAGTAACAGTGGCTGGCTGAAGTGTGTTAATGCATTAGTTAAATGGAAAAGTCTGTCTGTTCTTTAGTTTTGCTCTAACGTCTAAGCCGTTAAGTCGATTATGATGAAATTTGGCATGGAGATTTTTTTACTCACTCCGAAGGTTAGTTCAACAGTATTCGTAACCGGAGAGTTTACTACTTTTATTATTATTACCGATAGGTATATTATTATTACCGATAAGAACCGATCATTATAAACGCAGTAAAACAGCAAATAATCGACTCCTCATTTTCTTAATCTTTGGAACCTTATGTCACAACTTCACCAAGTTAAAATGCGACTACCAGAGAAGTTATACTCTTCGAAACAAAAAATGTGTAAGTGGTTGACCCTACATACCATCCCTGAAACTTCCCGCTAAATTAAGGTATTTTAAGCTCAAAAGAGTAAAAACTATAAGTATAGATTTTTTAGTTCAAACATCTATTTAGTGAAAATGGCAGTATATTGATTTTTGAAAAGCTGTACATTTTGGAAACGCCGCGCTGATTGAATTTGATTTTTCTAATGACGTTCGACTCAATGTTTGAAATCAAAAATATTGCTTTACCTAAATAACGGATAGGTTGAAAAATATCGTAGCAATGTCAAAAAAATTTTTTTTCAAATGCTTTCATCATTAATGAATCCCAAACAAATTGACCGATTTTGATCCAATTAATGGTATTTGACGTAGTTTTTAAAGCATAAAAGTTGATAAGATTTTTAGTCAATCTCTGTCTGAAAGTTGAGCCTGAGAGGCTGAAAGTTATTTGAAAAATATATAGTATTTTTGCTAAAATGACGTAATTTTAATAGCTGTAACTTTTGAACATTAAATTCGATTTTGATTCTTGAAATGCCATCGTATTATCGTGACGTAATTTTTTTAGTACTAAACTATCGTAGAATACCAAAAAATGATTGGTTGAAAAATTTCGAAGTTAAGTCGAAAAAACACTTTTTTCAAAATTTTTCGTCATCGTTTTCTCCCAAACGGATAAACCGATTTTGATGAAATTTATACTTTAGATGTCATTTTTTGAGGAATAGAGCTGATTAGTTTTTGTACTCAATCGGTACATTAATCTGGAAATTATATTAAAAAAATACTGTTTCGCCAAATTTTTTTTCAGGTTTTTTCATAATTTCTCAAAATCTCCTGAACCGATTTGGTTAAAATTTTCAGGAAATCTAAGTTGAGCGGAATCAAATCGAATGCTATCAACCGCGTTTCGATCGGTTCAGCCATTCAAAAGTAATGAAATGTTTACATACACACATACACACCCACACACACACACACACACACACACACACACACACACACATACACATACACACACATACATACATACAGACATACTGATGTCATCGTGAAAATAGTCAAAAGATTCCTAGGACCTCAAAACGTAAACATCTGGTGAAAACTAGATTTTCGAAAATCGTAGCAAAATCAGTAACTTCCTTATTTACATATGTAGCGGGAAGTTAAAAAGAGACTGAAGGAAAGAGATCCAAATCTGTTCAGTGAACATATATAAAAAAATATTTCAACAAATTGAGAAACTCCTCCGTTTTGGGAAGTTGGTTAAAAAATCAGCCATGTGCGAATTGGGTTCAAGGGTTCCGTACAAACTTGTATACATGATAGCAACAATGTATCAACCGCAAAATAACCAAAATATTTTTATTATATAATGTACCTAAAAATTTACAGTTTTCGCAATTTTTCCTTTATCTGTTGTATAAGACGTTGCTTTATATCAAGTTTTAAGATTCTGAGTTCACGGAAAGTCGCCTGTAGGTTTTGATTCCGTTGCAAGTTTCGAAAATTTGCGAAAATTTGCGAAAATTTGCGGCATATACGGCTATATCTTTTTATTGCGTTGGCTTAGAAGATTGATGTTTTCACAGCTCCAAAGGACAGTAGACCTAAGTGTGTGATATAAAGTTTAGCTTGATATCTTCACGCGTTGTGAGAAAAAGGATTATGACAGACGGACGGACGGACAACAAAGTGATCCTATAGAAAGTTCCGGTTTATCCTTTCGAGGAACGGAACCTTAAAAAACGAAACATGGATTGTAAAAACTTAAGCAGCCCATGAGCAATGTTTTAAATGTGTGAATTAGGTAACCTAAAAACATTTTAAAAGTTAAAATAAAATCACTGCAGTGCAGCCGTGGTTGCAGCTCAGTTCAAATCCACATTTCATCCTTGCAGTCGGCAAGAAGCTTAAGGCCGCCACTGGATGCTAGCAATTCAGCTTCGAATTAAAACGGAATTAAATCAAAGTCGGCCGATGGAAACTAACTACTCCCCGGAATAATTCACTGAGGAGAAAAAAACAAAAACAACACCCACTCCATTCATTTTTAGTTTGTGGCTTAGACTGAAGTTAAATCGATTCTATATTAAACGAGACGCAATTATTGACGCATTAAGTTTTATATACAATTTTTTGCCTGTGGTTCCGTTCGCGTGTAAAGTTATTATCTTATCTCTTTTTGCACTTCTGGCATCTTAAAAACGCACTATAAATATCTTTGCCATCTAACCAATGACATATGTTACATATCACTGTATCTAACGTTATAAGTTAATAACTTTAAGCCAACGAAAAGAAATGCATGGTCATATATTACAATTAATGAGTATAGAATCAATCATCCCTTATTTTCATACCTTTATAATAAGAATATTAAAAAAGTAAAATAAATGGGGCCACCCACGGGGTGACCCAATCTAATAAAAGAATAATTATTAAAATCGGATGACCCTGTAAAACGTTATGCATGGTAAAACATAAAAAATATATATACGTTGAATTGAGGAAAAAATATATATCGTATGACAAGAAAAACATAATTTTTTTGCTGTGTATCAATTTGTCGTGGTTATAGAAACTCGATTTTATTAACTAGAGTGTCAAAAATAGTTTAAAGGCAATCATAAAGCCATTACTACAATCAAGGATAGCCGAATTCCATTTTCACCTCACGTATAAACAAAAAACATACAGAAAAAAGAGGAGATTACGTACCGGACCACTACATAGTCGGAGAGCGCAGAAACCTGTGATCAAAATTGCACGCGTAACGCAGACTTTCTTAGATATTGAATACGAGGAGACTGTAAAAAGGAAGAGTTTCATAATTCCTCGGAATCTTTATTAGACATATTTTCAGATTACTCGAAGATCGATTTGGAAAAGTTTTGTTTTGTTTGAGAAGGTAAACTTAAAACAAATTGTTTAAGTTTCAAATCGATCCCAATGCGGTGTTTTCCATTTGCGCCCTCCTTTCTATAGCTTATACACTTCTACCAAAAAAAAATCAGTCCCATTTTTTGTCTCAAACACTACTTTTTTTAAGAAAAAAACAAAATGTTGAACATTTGAACATTTTGAACACTACTTTTTTTCAAAAAAAAATTTAATAATTTAGAAATGTCGATAATTTTTCACTTGATAAACTACATTTTCACAATAATCATTGAAAATGTTTTACTTTACTAATCTACTTTCCCAAAAATGAAATTTGTTGCAGATTTCTGGCATGGCATGCGCTGTGCGCGCTCTTTTCTGCGCTTTTCCAGTTTTAAAACACAGAAGATATAGTTGCATCTTTTCTTTATAATTATAATTTATTTATTCCAAACTTTTTAGAAAAATAGTAATTGAATGCCGGTAATTGATTCCACAACAACGTAGTGCGAGACAAAATGTATCGAGAGAAACGTGCAGTGGTGGATTTCCAGACATCGAGATGATGAGGGTGGGACCTCAAATTTTGACGCGATGTCCGATGATGTAATTGGGTGGCAGGAAATAATCCAAACAACTCGTCGGAACACTCCCCAACATAAATACGATAGAAGACGCGGAGTGAACCAACATCACGTACATTTTATACGTACATACGATTAATTGGATACCGTTTCTAGCACTCTGTATTTGTTTTGTGACCTTCGCTATAAAAACCACTAGCTCTCGGTCTAACTGAAACCTATTCCGAGAGTTTTGCATACAAAGCGCGGCGCTATAAAAGATTTTTTCAGGTTTTTTTGCGAGCCTAAAAGCTTTGCTGTGAAGACAGAATACCTTTGACTTAACTCGTTAATTACAGAAGTTTGTGATTACTTTTGAAATAATACTTTTCATGATTAATTAAAATCTTTTTAAAAGGTGTTTTATGGACGCAAAACTTTTAGAGTTCCTATGGCTCGGTTAATAATAAAGTTTTATTTTCAGAATGTTTAGGGCACTAGAGAACACTAGGAGTCACGACTTGATTTATTTTATACTAGCTGTGCCTGCGACTGCGGACGTGTAAAAATTTCTAAAATAAATGTCCCGGGATTTTACCCGTGTAGTTCCTGTTCCCGTGGGATTTCCGGAAGAATGACTATTCTTTGTCCTTTCTCGGGTTTCAAACGATCTGTGTACCAAATTTCATCCAAATCGGTTTAGTAGTTTAGGCGTGAAGAAGAGACAGACAGACAGACAGACAGGCAGACAGAGTTACTTTCGCATTTATAATATTAATGTGGATCATGAGCAGCAGTAGCAGCAGTATAAACCCATGTTTCATCATATCTTATCATAAGATAGCAAATGACACACCTGAAGGATAGAGACTGCCATCGCCTGTAGACAGCAAAGATGTTAAAGGTGCGTTGCTACCTTTGTGGCGGGGTCTTAATGTCACTTTTATAAGTTTACCGGCTACCTTATCCTTCGAACCGGACCACGCACCTTTAATGCAGAACCTTCTGCTGACTTCTCACACGGATCAGTATCGAGTATTAGTGGACGTTCCTCTTGGTTCGTCTGACCACTGCCTGATCTAGGCCAAAGTGCCGGTTACGCGCCTGTCACGGCCGCCTTTTGTGGGCTGCCGCCGCGTTTGGCATTATAAGTCAGCAGGGGGGTCATTATGGGGGCGAATGTGCTTCTCGTTGGATGATCCGGATATCGTTGCTGACTCTGTTGCTGATGTGGTGCTTCTGGGTATGGAACTTGACATTCCGTTCTCTGCGGTTCCCATCGGTGGCAAGTCTTAGTCTTGGTTTGGTCGCCAATGAAAGACGGCTGCGCATGCGCTGGCATGCGCCATTGAAAGCAGGACTGCTACCGGGCCTGGGCTGCTGCATTGACATCATGTGATGAAAAAACCAGCGCCTTAAGAAATGAGTATAATAACGCCTCGAGGTCCTTCAAAAGTGTCATCGCCAAGGCAAAATCAGAGCACATTGGCAGGATTGCTGAGAGATTAGTTTGCCTTGCTTCGGGCACCCGTGCAATTTGGTCTCTCGCCAAGACTGCCTTAGGGAATTTTTGTTGGCCGCCATTCCATCCCTGCACAAAGAAGATGACTCTTCCACACCGCCCACACCGCAAAGGAAAAGGCCGATCTCCTGGGCTCATTCTTGCGGCTAACTTGACTCTAGATGACCATGGAAACTCACCGCCTACTATCCCGCAGTGTGATAGCAATATGCCTGAAATAAAATTCCATCAGTCATCAGTGCGCGAAGCACTGTTTTCCTTGGACATCTATAAGTCATCTGGGCCAGACGGCATCTTTCTGATAGTGCTTAAAATATGTGCTCCGGAGTTGACATCGGTATTGACGCGACTGTTCCAGCTCTCATATTTATTTAGCGTAGTACCGAAATCGTGGAAGGCGGCCTTAGTGCCCTCTGTACCTAAAAAAGGTTATCGGTCGAATCCGTCAAACTATCGGCCGATAGCCATTACCTCCTTGTTCTCCAAAATCATGGAGAAGATAATTAACTGTCAGTTTTGAAGTATTTAGAGATCACCAGCTTTTAGTGACCGCCAGTACAGTTTTCGTCGCGGTCGATCAGCTGGTGATCTTCTAGTACACCTAACACATCGCTGGGCGCAGGTAGTTGAGTCCAAGGGTCGTACGAAATGATAAGATTATCGATTGTCAATTGTGATTACTGGGTTCGACAGTACTACTTACTCATCCGTAGCACAGTGTAGTAGTGTAGTGATGCCCGTTGCTAATCTGACGGATGGGGGTCATGCGTCACAGGAGCACTGGGCATCACAAAGGTGCCAAAGAGAGGTGTACAAGTGGGAGGAAAAAGGGGAGGGACAGGGGAGGGAAAGGGGAGAGAAGGGTTGGTGGATAAGGGAAGAGTATGCATGTTAAAAAAATTCAAACCAAATCCCGTACCAGAGTTACAAAACAACCCGCGTACACCATGTAGTTCGTAATTTTTGCAATGCCTTGTGAGTATAGATAATATCGGGGTGTTTTGGGTGTATAGGATTTTAACCAGATTTTACCCCGAATTTTAAGTTAAATTCGGATAATTATGAGTATGCTACTTCTCGACCAAGCAAGCTCATTCAGTGACTTACAATTCCAACTACCCATTTCTATGGTACCTATGGAAATTCTTACCACTTGATGAGAGCGAAAGAAAATACGAAAACAAAATTGTGAGTAAACAAAAAAATTTATAAGATGAAATATATGAAAATAATTAAAATGAGATGAAAATAATTAGTTTTCTATGTTTTCCTGTTGCGGTCGACCTACTTGTTAACCTTTTGATTTTTAACTTCCCGCGATTCCCTGTATGTAGCTATATGGAAGTTACTGATTTTGCTCCGGTTTTCAAAAACCGAGTTTTCACCAGATCTCCACATTTTGAGGTCCTAGGAACCCTTTCCGACTATTTTCACGATGACATCAGTATGTCTGTATGTATGCATGTGTGTGTGTGTGTGTAAACATCTCATAACTTTTGAACGACTTGACTGATTGAAACTCAGCTGATGGTCGTCGATTCGATTGGTTTCCGCTCTACTTAGACTTCCTAAAAATTTTAACCAATTCAGTCCAAGAGATTTTGAGACATTTTGACAAAACCTTAAAAAATTTTGGCGATAGTATTTTTTAATATAACTTCCAGATTAATGCACTGATTAAGTACAAAATCTAACAGCTCTACATCAAATCAGCCTTTTATAATATAAAAATAATATATAAATAATTTATATTATAAATTATCAATATCAATATTTTAGTACTTAAAAAACTACGTCAAATGCAGTTTCAAAAGTCAAAATCGAATGATCAAGTTTTCTGGAAGATACAGATTTTTAAATATTAATATGTTGTTTGCAGAAAATTTAGGTACTTAATATTTTTATTATAATATACGGATTGTCTTAAAAATCTAATCAGATTTTCTTTTTTAAAAACTGCGTCTAATACCGTAAATATATTCGATCAGTCGGTTGATTTATTTGGTTTTTATCAATAACGAATTTTTTTGAAAAAAATATTTTTTGATATTACTTCGACATTTTTCATTCTATAGAATATGTAGTTAAGAAAACATTTTAGACCTCAAAAATTGCGTTAGACGCCATTCTAAAAATTGAAATAGGTCATCGTTTCCAAAATATGCAGCTTTTCAAAAATGAATTAACATTATACGATGAATTTGGTAAGAATTTACACGATGACGATTTTAAATATCGTTTCACTATGAAGCGATTTTACTTTGTCTATACATGTGTGGTAAAGAAAAGAGCGAATAAAGTATATTCTTTTAGTAGAAGGAGTATAAAACAATGGTTAATATCGTGAGTCTATATTGGCCCAGCCGCACTTGCATCAGTCATCTCAAAGCTTCGTGCAATGACACAATAAATGGAGATGTGACTTTTGCATTTATCGATATTGCACGAAGCTTTGTGAAAATGAATGCAAGTGCGGCCCCAGCATATCGATAATATGTTAATCTACCCGCGGACGAAGTTGCAGGGGTCAGCTAGTCTCTTATAAAGATAACAAGCCGATATCAAACTGTTTGTAAATCAAACCACGATCCAAATTCAGCACAAGGTCCGGAACTAATCCTGTTATCTCAGTCGCAAGGCAGTTGGAGCGTTCGGATACGGACACAGCTTGTAAACACAATAGTTTATACGTACCGACTCAATCAGTGTTTGTGGCGTGTTTGTGCTCATAACAGATTTCTTGGATATATTTGAATAGCTTAGCCGTGGATACTGCATTTTCAATATCAATATTTAATTGCAATCATGTGTTACACATTGTTAGAATATCCATGCTTACTATCCATACTAATCGTTTCTACTAGAATGCTAATTGTGAAGATGGATGGTTTGTTAATCTTTCAGGCAAAAACTGCTAAACTCATTTGGATGAAATTTGGTACACATGGCAAGGCAAAATAATGATCTGGAATAGTATATAGAATACTTTTAATCCGGGAAAAATAAATAGGTAGTTTCTGCGGGATATACAAAAACGTTTATAATGTAGTGAGGTGCAGAGTAGGTACATGGCAGCTAGTCATAAATTCAAAAGTCTGTCAGAGTCTCTGTCTATCCATACATCCAAACATCCAAACTTTTGCTTTTACAATATTGAAATAGATGTGTAGAAAAAAACTATAAGACGTATAACTATAATACCTACCAATTTTTCGCATGTAAAATTTAATAAATAAATAAATATTCACAGGAAAAATTACACTAATTGATCTAACCCCCAAAGTAAGCAAATTATTTGCTAGCGTTATGAGTGTTATTAACGATACTAATATATAGAAATACATATATAAATACTAGAATATATTTAAGAAACACCCGAACCCGGAAATACAAACATTTATGTTCATCACAGAAATGCTTGTCCCCGTCGGGACTTGAACCCGAGCCCCATCGATTGCGTAGTCAGGGTTGCTAACCACTCAACCAATGGGGTGGTAAATTTAAGTTAAATTTCGTGCAAAACTTTAAGTTCCAAATCGCATAATAATTTGTGCGCGTTCTTTGTAATAGCATCTACATAGGTTTTTAAATTAAATACGGATGTATAATATTTACTTCAACCTTCACTTTTTATATTAAAGCAGGGATAATAAAAATTGAGATTGGGCACACCAACCACGCTAGTGTGCGTGGCTTGATTACTGTAAGTACACAAGTGACACTCGTTGACATTTCACACAAGCAGACTTTTCTGAGGACATTTTTATTTGTCAGTTGCTTAGGAATACTCTCTCTGGAGGTATGCATATACTCAAAGGTTTAAATATAACTAATTATAATTGTTTCTTAAGAATTGATATGTGTGTATTTCCAGTGTTAGTTTAATTTCCGTTATTTATATTATTTTAATGTAAATAATGCAATGTAATCAGCAAAGTACACAGTTATATCTTTTTAAACAAGTTTATATTTGTTTGTATTCTGTTTATTGATAAAATTAAGAGAGTGTAGTTATTTTCTTTAATTGAGGCAACACTTAGACTTATTATATTTGTAATTTTCTGTTTCGCATTTTTTTGGTGTGTGTCTTGTGCCAACAAGTACTTCAAGTACTTCATAAATAATTATTATAAGAAACATTGCTTCTGTTTGTTCAGTTAGGTAAACAATAACCAAAGATAGTCTAGGATCATATAGCTTTCTAAACGTGAAAGGACTATTAAAATCGATCGAATAGTTTTTGAATTAAATCGTTGCAAACAAACAATCAAGTCTTTCCTCTTTATAATATTAGTATCGATATAATTGTTGTATAACATCCTCGTTTCTTCTAAAAATGTTTGCTGTGCCCTGCTGGGTCGACAATAATTGACAACGGTTTTGTAACTAACATAATTAATTACATTGTGGAATGCAAACAAATAAATAAATAATAAATAAATGTATAATTAATAATGTGATTAAAATGAGGAGTAAATATTTTTTTCCTCTATTATTAATAATGAGATTGGAAAGAAAAGAAAGTTAATCCCCGGACTTTTTCCTTTCAAATTATTTGAAATTTTATAATATTTTTTTTTACACATTTTTCAGAGCTGCAATGGTTAACCAATACCCTAAGAGTTATATATGAAATTAACCGGGTTAAATCATCTGACAACACTGAATAAAAAATCAAAGAGCTGTATGCAAATAAAGCAAGCCACGCTAATTGGCAACACTGGCCCGGGGCGGGTTATCGCTCGCAATCAAATTATTCCAATTATCCGAATGCGATATCGATATTCGGTGTGCGTTGCGGGAATATGACGCTTTTAGCGTTAAGTGCTTGTATTAAAAATGCGTAATCAGCCTTTTGTGTGACAATATATTTAATTTTCTCCGCCATTATAAGCATTATAAGATTTGTAAGGAAAATCAGTTTTTCACTATCTTTAAAATTTCTTAGTCAAAATGGCAAAAAGGAATCCTTATTATTTTATCCTTTCCGTTTATCCATTCCACCTTATCTTCGTTAGTCCGTCCATCCATTTCGTGATGATTTTAACGTTAAGTTTCTCATCAATCGACATTTGTAAGATAAACTATTTAATTTGAAGCGCCATTATAAGAGTTATGAGATACGTCAAGAAGTTTTATACGATATGTGAATAAAGAAAATCCATTTTTTATTATAAAACGCTGACCCTGGCCCTTGATCAGGTTAGAACAAGACGATCGTTTAGCGCCTTTTAGTCGATGGTGAAACCATTTACAAACAACATTTCGAACTAAATTGTTGTAGTGAAAACTTATATGGTTTTATGATCACTGTATTTTATGGTTATTGAATACCACTGAGCCGTCACGTTCGGCTCTGTAACGCTCATTCGGGTAAAACTCACTCGAGTCGATTGACAAAGTGTCACTGCTATACTCCATCGGCACCTGTTTCATTTATTATTAACTAGCTGTTGCCCACGACTTCGTCCGCGCGGACATTGTTTACTCCGCACCGCTTCTCCCGCGTAGATGATAGCGTGATAATATGTAGCCTATATTTTGACCCGACCTATTAGTAATATTCATGCAAAATTTGAAGTAAATACATGCAGTACTTATTGAGTTTACCCCGGACATATATACAGACAAACAGACAAAAATTCTAAAAACTATATTTTTGGGTTTGATATCGATTGTAGATCACGCCCCAAGTATTCTTTTAAAAAATATATTCAATGTACTGTTTTGACTTTCCTACGATTTTATTACATGATAACCTTGATGATGTTTTCACATCTGTCGCGTTGCCTTAAGAACACAATTTTTTTCCAATTTGTCATTTAAGCGCTCTTGCCACCAGGCGGCTAGATGGACTGTAAGTCTCTTTCTACGTCAGGGCCGCTGACGCGGTCTATATCTTCAGAGTTTCTATGGATTTTGAAAAGGTTTTAGCATCGCTACAGTCACAAACTTTTAGACTTGAATTTCTTCATATGCTGCCTATCAGGAATGTAAAGAATTTCTATTCTGCGAGGGATTCGTTTCGACTCTTACAGAATTTATTATATTCATGTACATATTAGAAGAAAGCACATTTAGATGAAGTGAGCTCGCTTCTTCATATGTCATTATATACATAGTATTGTATACTCTTTGATTGTATAATCAGTTTTTTCTTTTGAAAGAAGTATTTATGAAGGTTAAATTGTTTAGTAGACGAGATTTAAAAAATAATTATTTTATTAGTGATAAAAATAGCACGATAAAAACAGGAAAGACGAAAAAAAAATGACCAATGAGGTTAACGATCTTGAGGTGTAAAGTGCACAACAGAAATCAAAGTAATTTGAAATGAAATAATTGTTACCTTCCGAGTCTATAGGCGTTACAAAAGTTGTGAAAATATTTTATGGCGAGGTATTTTGACGCGCGCCAATACTATAGAAAGTGGGCAGCGCGATATGTTCTGAAACCATTGGGAAACGGTGTTTAGTTTTCGGATAAATAAATGTAGGACTTTAGCTGAAAACCAAAATTTAGTACATTCTTTTTTGTACTTAAAACTAAATATCACCATATAAAAATCATGTGGAAAATTAGGAATATTATGAACAAATTACGTGTTTAAGAGATTTTTTAGACTGTTTTCGAATTTTATATGATCGAGTAAAGTACATTCTATCATATAATAAGTTAGAACATTCCTTAGATAATATCTTCAGGTATATCGTGTAATTTTTGTGAAACCGTTATTTAAGAACCAATACATAAAAATGCGATTAAGCAAACCAGTTTTTTTCAGTTTGTCTCCGGTGCCTCGCCTTAATGATCCTTAAAATTTTATTCAATCAATGGTAATAAGAAAAATTATTCCATTATCATTTTTATCATATTAAAACTACTATCAGAATCAAGATATGAATGAAGTGGATTCAGTATTAGACAATTTATTTGCACTAAAGCGTTCTGGCAAATGGCTGCAAGCTCTAAGCTTTGAAATGTGATTTGTCGCCTCTAATGATTGCTGAATTCTCAACTTAAAACTTGATATACAGCAAAGAAAACCTTATTTATAAGCGATAAAGTCCAGTTTCGTATAAATAAGTACATATTGGCTAAAATAATAAATTTTGAATTGGTACCTATGAAGCTAATGAAGGATTTTGTTAGAAGTCTGTGGTTAATTAGATGGCGTCTTCGTTTTGTTTTAGAGAAATGAAAAAATGGAAATTAGGATACTATATTAGATAAAATAATATTTTCTGACATTTTATTTAAGACATATCGTTATAAAATTGAAATTAAATAAATTTGTCCTGTCATACCCGATAGGACAACACAGGCAGAAAATGCTGAAAGGATTTGCAGATGTAAACCTAATCTAAGGAGCCACTCATAATGTAGATCTATCCGTTCTTTTAAAACTTCAACACGCTTACCATATAAAACATGAGAAACTTTATTTAGCAAACGATTGTTAGGATATTTTTAATAACTGTGTATAAATGCGTATGATTTATTAAGTAAATGTATTGACTAATATTTTAATAATAACGGATGTTTAAATTTTAACGGTAAGACAGTTAAAATTTAAACTAAACCAACGATTAACCGAAGATACTTAGTCTTCTCATAATGTGATAGGTGGCAAGCCTATCACCAATCGGGAACTTTTTCAATTTCGGGCAAAGTTGTTTTTATCAAAAAACTGAAAAAAATCATTTTTTCTAATTACCCGACCCGGGAATCGGTCCCGGGACCTCATGTAGTTAACATCGACTCCGGACCCCTAGATCAAAGAGGCGATAATTCGTTAATGTCGATTGATATTTCGTTAACCTCGTCGCTATGTAAAATAAATTTTCCGTCGGTAGATACCAGGACCACTGACTGACTAAAGACTAGATTTTTTACATATTCAGCGGAATTGCGCAAGCAGCCATTTTAGCTACATATTAGAGGTTATGGCCTCAATTACGAAAAAAGGGAAATAAAATGTTGTCCTAAGCGAGAAATAATAATACTCGTAAGTGCTACAAATATAAATTGTTCGCTTGTGTTTGTCCGGGAGTCTATTGCAGAATAGTCCAGTTGCCATTTGAAAGATTCGAAGATATTACTAATGCTTTGTAAAAGACGATCCACTGTCTGAAAGTGTCACTCACGTCGTAACGATTCCGCCACAGAATACTGGAGACTAACATAAGTAAATATACATACAAGTAATAATCGAGTAACGCACACATAGCCACCACTCACGGACGTGATGTTTCAGAACAAGCTGTTCTGAACCATTCCGGGATATAGCATTCTCAGAATGGTTCGGAATAAACTGCTTCCACTTCCATTGAAAAGACATAATCATCGCCTATAGACATCTTAGATGTTAATAGTGTCATGCCACCTTTGTGGATGGTTTAAATGCAACATGTGTTAATTTGCCGGCTACCTCCGACACCGAAACACGATAGTGAGAAATATTGACGAGTATAACCGAGAAGCAATTTGGCCGAATAAAACACTAGAATTACATAGCACAGTATAATTTTTGGTCAGAGTAACGCCCTCAAAAAGCGATGGAATTACAATGAATCAAAAACATCTAATTCCAGCTTGTTTATACTATCCTTATCTATATTTGTTCATTGTGACCGCCCCGAGTAGTTAGCGACCCTGACTACGCAATCAATGGTCATGTATTAGTATCGTTGACTGACACCCATACTACAAGCATATAATTTGCTTACTTTGGGGTTAAATCAATTTGTGTAATTTGTCCAGTGATACTTATTGGAACGAAGTTCCTTATCGTGCGTTGTGAAAGGGGGCTAGACGGAAAAAATTCTTACGAAAAGTTGTCACGACACTTTTTGCTATAGTAAGGTATTGTAAGCTGTGCGGCGTGCGGATGTTTCTCTGTCTCTCTCTCTCTCTTTTATAGAAAGCAAGGAAGATATTTTCATTTCTATTTCGCATTGAACAGTGTGGTGTCGCGACGATTATTTTTGTTGAGTGTATACAGGTTTTTTGTAAATAATAATAAAAGGAACTTCGTTCCATCCGGGTGTCCCTTGACACTTCTCAAGCTTTTTTATTTATTGTTGTTGTTGTTCAATAGGTGCATAAATCACACAGGTGCGCCACACCTGGCCGGCTAGTCTTGTTGATAAGCGCAGTTGCTAACACAAGTGATGATCTTAGAGCGTAAATAGGTAAAGTAGTACGTAAACCGGGCGACGCGTCGCAGAACGCTATCAGTTATCACATTGAAGTCACGATAGTAGTAACATTGGTTAATTGTTCGCCTCTTAAAAAGTACTTTTTATATCACAAGATAGCAAACAAGCAGACGATTCTCGATCCATCTCGAAGAGAAACCATCGCTTATAGGCACTAGATGTTAATGCTGCGTTGTTATCCTTGTGGCGGGATTGCAATTCCGCATGTATGTCTTCCCTCCAAATCGGAACACGTCAATGACAAGCATTGACGCTATTGCGGCAGAAACAGGCAAGGCAATGGTACGAAATCCCCAAGCGAGACGTTGCAGAACTCTACCACCTAGTAGTCACCATGGTAGTGACATGTATAGTCAATCGGTCATCTTTTACGACCTGCCTGACAGAACAGCAGTTGGTCTATCCTTTAAAAGAACCTGGATCAACTACTTGCCTGGAAGGCAAATTGTTTACTTTTCTCATAAAGTCAGGATCTACATAAACGTGAATAGAAAACCATTACCTGTCTCTATCAGAGCGCTGAAATTATAATTGTAAACCTCTTACCATCACTTAAAAGGAATTACGGCTTTTGTTATTTCATGTAAAGTTCCTTTTAATCGTATTTGCTAGGAATTGTAAGGAACAATTGAAAAAGTTCCTGATAAAACATTTTGGTTTTAGCATTGTAGACGGGCGTTTTATTCTTTGTCACCTTTCATTCAAGAATAAAAAATGATTTATACTTTCCATCGTTGCCACTTGCTGAAACTGTATCATTTTGATTTTATCAAACACTTGTACTATTTCACAACTAACATTTGTTTACTTTAAAGCCAACCGGTTTCTCCTATTATAGCATCATCAGGGCTTTTAATAATTTATCTACCTGGTGTACTTGTATTTAGTTGTTTTTTTTTTTAATTTTCCCCAGGAGGTTAAAGCTGTCCCCTGAGGGAGTTTATTGTCTCTTTCCACTAAATATGATATTTTTACATTTTTTTTAATTTGTAAGTTTTATATTTTACTAATTTATTTACATCATAATTTCTCATCTTGTAATTTTTTCATTATTCTGTATTTAGTTGTTGTCTTTGAGTGTGTATTGGTAATGTTTGAATAATTTATTAACTAAAAGCCCTGATGATGCTATAATAGGAGAAACCGGAAGGCAATAAAATAAATAAATGTTAGTTGTGAAATTGTACAAGTATTTGACAAAATCAGTGAAAAATGAGTTGGTGGTAAAATGGGAAAAAGAAGCTGTTTTAACCAACTGGAGGAGGATAATGTTTATCAGTCCAGTCAGGAGGGTATGTTTGTTCCACTGACCACATAAACACTAATAGTCACGGCATTGGAAAGGAAATGTGCCGCCGCGCGTATGAGCAAAAACGCTCCTGTCATTACCAAAAGTGTCATAGAATTGTAGATATATTATGTTGTGAAAAATTAGAAATAATCCATGTTGTACTATTTTATTGTACCGAATGAGATGACAAAGTTTAAATTACCCTAAGAGTAATTTTATTTCATCGTTAAATAGTATAATTCTATATTTCTGTGTGTAAATGCAAGATACACTAACAAATTAAGGATTAATCTGGATACGACATTCAATGCAATTTCTTAGGATATATGTCGCTTAAATTTACATTGGGAAATACAGAGTTATAATAATTACCGATAAAATAAAATCACTCCAGGGGTATTACAAAAGCCTTAGCTTTTTATTCGACACGCTAAAATATCATAATATAACATATTTTTATTTTTTACAATATACATCTACAAGTGTTTGTCATTTAGGTACATTCAGTTGCTCATATGAGCTGCTACGCAGTTTATGCCCAACATCGTGTCTATTAGTATTTGTATGGTCTGTGGTCTCAACCTTGCAAGTGTCACTTAAGTCACGGCAGTCATTATAATTCTCACAGCGATAAGTATTTGTATGATCTGTGGTCTCAACCTTGCAAGTGTCACTTAGGTCATGGCAGTCATTATAACTCACCCACAGCGATAAGTATTTTTACGGTCTGTGTTCTCAACCTTGCAAGTGTCACTTAAGACATGACAGTCATTATAAATCTCCACAGCGATAAGTATTTTTATGGTCTGTGGTCTCAACCTTGCAAGTGTCACTTAAGACATGACAGTCATTATAAATCTCCACAGCGATAAGTATTTTTATGGTCTGTGGTCTCAACCTTGCAAGTGTCACACAAGACATGGTAGTAATTATAAATAACCCCAGCGATAAGTATTGTATGGTCTGTGGTTTCAACCTTGCAGAAATCAGAAATCAGAAGAACTGAAGAACTTTATTCAATAAAACTTTACAAGTTATTTGGACACGTCAACACTCTTCAAAACTACCACCCGCTCGGAACGCGGCCACACACACTGCAAGTGTCACTTAAGACATGGTAGTCATTATAAATAACCACAACGCTAAGTATTTGTATGGTCTGTGGTCTCAACCTTGCAAGTGTCACTTAAGACATAGCAGTAATTATAAATCACCACAGCGATAACCAGACGCCATATTGTCAAAATTGAAAAAAAATTTCAATTAATATGTCGAGTAGGGTATTGTTAGATAGGTTTAAAAAAATTATTTTAGGTTTCTTTTATCCTATTTCATTTCAAACAATTCTTTAGGATATATTATTGTACTATAATATTATAAATAACCCTATAGTATTGTAATATATGCTAATTACATTAAAAAAATAAGTTCTGTATAGTTATGCATGTGATATGGTATTTCAGTTTTTTGCACTCATTGCACGGATATTGATTGCATTCATGTAATATATTAATAATTTGAATTGATTATTATATTATTCAATGGGGGAACTTTGTTGCCTGAAGTGGAAAATCGGGCGCATCGCGGACCGCGGTACTCGCGCCACGTCGTCGTTTTTCGTTTGTTTGCATGAATACAATGCCGACGAGCTGCGCCAGAATCCGGTCAAGAGTCATTAACGAGTCGAAATCTTGATGCCACTTACACCCCCACTATCAAGAACTATAATCGTCAAGATACTGCCCTAGGCGAGGTTCGACCTCACAGGAGACATCCTTAGGGCGGTCTCTTAGTCAACTTAATTTAAACCCTAGCTGAGCATTCTGCTCGCCGAAACGCCCGGTTTCGAAGTATCGATCATTTGGCCCAACTACTTAAGTTCTAAGTTCATTTCGAAAAAAAGTTTTAAATGTAATGTAATAAAAATGGTGCTAAACCTATTGTGATAATTTGTAAAAGTGAAAACTTTAAAAATATATTATTTTCAAACTAATGTTCCCGAGAAAATGTTTAGTCTGATTTGGCGGCGGGGGGCCCTTGCGTAGACGTATGTAATCGCACGTGTATTTTGGCCCTTAACGAGTCGCAAGTTTGCGTCTACCTCTCACCTTTTGCGTGTAATGTCACAGGTTCCCGAACAAAAACAACTTAAGCAATTATATGCGACCCCATTAACTGTTTCAAGTCACAAGGTAAAGCGATTATTATTTCGATGTAATAACTATTTTACAGAAAGAAGGTTTTTCTAAAGATTTCTTTAGAAAAACCTTCTTTCTCTGTTTAGTCTGATTTGGCGGCGGGGGGCCCTTGCGTAGACGTATGTAATCGCACGTGTATTTTGGCCCTTAACGAGTCGCAAGTTTGCGTCTACCTCTCACCTTTTGCGCGTAATGTCACAGGTTCCCGAACAAAAACAACTTAAGCAATTATATGCGACCCCATTAACTGTTTCAAGTCACAAGGTAAAGCGATTATTATTTCGATGTAATAACTATTTTACAGAAAGAAGGTTTTTCTAAAGATTTCTTTAGAAAAACCTTCTTTCTGTAAAATAGTTTTCTAAAGAAATCAGTAGACTTCTTGATGGTAAGAACTATTTAGAAATCAGTTATAAAATTAAAAATCTCATTATGTATAAAGTATTATATTAAACGCTATTTAAATTACTTTCTGAGTAATTTTTAACTTATATATTTAAACAGAAATTGACATTAATGACAACAACCAACACATAATTGAAAACTGTAATTAATGTGTATATGTTACCTTTATTTTTTCCCCCGTGTTGGTCCGGACCCTCTTGAAGAATGTACCAACTGCCTTTCTGCCAGGCAGGTCGTAAAAGGCGACTGATTGGCTATGCGTGTCACTACCATCGTGACTATTATGTGGTAGAGTTTCGCAACATCTCGCCTGAGTATTTGGTACCACCGTCTTACCCATTCCTGCCGCAACAGCGTCAATGTTTGTCATTGCCGTGTTCTGGTTTGGAGAGTAAGGTAGCCGGTAAACTTATGCATGTGGCATTACCATCCCGACATACGTATTTTGCGCACCATTAACATCTTTGGGGTTTATAACAAATGATTTTTCTTTCCATCAGGAGAGTTATCTGCTTGTTTGCCACTTTCTGATATAAAAAAAATTGCATATATTACTAAGACACGGGATTGTTATCACTTATCCTACAACTACCTAGTCTAGTCAATAAGTACCTTTTGGTTGAAAAATCTGCTACCGTCACCAAAAAGTGAGTGTCTGTCTTGTACTATTTCACGTCTAAACTAATACACCGATGTTGACAAAATTTGTCAAGGAGATAGTTGAAGGCCTATTGGTGTGAAAGATTATACTGATTTCATTTTACTCTACTCGCGAGCAAAGCTGCACTGGGTCAGCTAGTTAAAATACAAATTGTAATGGCTGGTAGCATATACTACGCACTACGTAATCGGTGTAGCCAGTATTTTATGTCGCTTTAGCTTATGATTTGCGGCATTAAAACTCTGATTTTTAAGCAAACGTTGAAATGGGAGGTAAATTTTATTTAACTATTAGGGAAGTGGGTCGGCGATTTCGAAATAGACTTCCTGCAGTAATCGGCTAAGTTTTCAGCTTAGGGTGATGTGGCGGTATTAAAGTTTTGTTAACTTTGGGGGTAATAATAATGAGAAAGTTGTTTTTGCATGTAATGTCTTGTACTTTTTGCGAACATGAATAAATATAGCATCACCTTATCCCAGAGTATCGTACCGAGGTAGGCAGAAGGAATTAAGTGCGAGGAGTGAATTCACTATAATTGTTTTTAATAACTTATTTATCAATTTGTGCTTCGATAAAGTTAATGCCAATCCCCATCGACGCATTTGAAACAACAATTTTTATATTCGTGTTGATCTAGCTCATTTAAAAAACAGACCATTTTCCATTCCGCCTGGTGGTTTGTCATTGTACAATGCCAGTGGACAGCCCTGGCCTAAATGTTAACTGATTTGTCATGCAACTTCAGATCTCTGTTAATGAGACTCAAGCAAAATGTCAAGCACCTAGGCGCATATTAGTAGGGGAGTCCAAGAGGGGATTTTGGCATTTACTCGAGCGCGTCAGATCAGCATTGGGCGGTACCTCGCATACTGTTGACGCTCTCCACTAAATATAAGCCATTTATATAAAGGCATGTAGTATTCGGGTAGGGCAGAAAAAATCCGATAACTTCGACTGGAAATTGTCAGGTTATATTTTTTTCGTTATTTTAACATCCTTTCCTCTATAATAATAGAAAATTCAGACACGTTCGAGAATTTATTTATTTATTTATTTAACACTTTATTGTACACATAAAATTAATAAAAAAGGAAATAACAGGTAAAAAAGTACAAAAGGCGAGCTTATCACTAAAAAGAGATGTCTTACAGCTAACCCAAGACAGAAAATTCAATACAATGAAAAATAAGGTAGACAGTGTACAATAAGAATTAACTCTTAATTGAATATTATTTAGTGTTTCCATGTCACATTTTTTTTAAAATATTTTTTTATCTATAGTTTTTTTTTCCATAATCTTTTTACAATTTATTTTTACAAAATCCAATAGTTCCCTACGACGCTCGAGTAACTACCATCTTAGCATCTTGGGCTCCCATACCATATGGAAGCTAAGAAAATTGGTCTATAGTTGTGATTGTCTTGACGATTCACCAGTTTTCTTCGCCATCGCAGTTTTGATAATTTTATTAAAGAAGTACTATAAAGAGTAAAAAATAGTAAAAAGTTGTCTCTGTAGTTTACTGGTTTAGTATCGGTGTTGTCCACATGAGGTCCCGGGTTCGATTCCCGGGTCGGGCAATTCAAACATGTGTTTTTTGATTAAAACAACGTTGCCCGGGATCGAAAAGAAAGATCGAAGGTTGGCGATAGGCTAGCCACCTATCACATTTTGGGACCAAGTATTTTCGAATAATCGTTGGTGCACCCGTTATACCTCTGCCTGCATTTACGGGATACGGGCGTAAGGATAATTTAAAAAATACATAGAAGTAGTACTAGTAGGTGAGGGATCATTGGGTCAAAATGGCCTAAGTGTAAGTACATATGCATTATGGTGTTCAGTATAATATATCAAGAGAATTAATGGCTTCTTTAACATCTTCTTCAGAAAAGTGACTAATTTCTTCATCTATCACCTCAGTACTATTTTCAAACTTAGACTATGCCAAGATAGATTTTGCAGATTTCTAAAGACGTTGGTTTTAAGATTGATTTTGGTTTGGAGGGCAAGGTTGCCGGCAGACTTATGCAAATGATATTCTAAACCCGTCACCAAGATAGCAATGTACCATTATCATTTTTGGCGTTCAGGCTGTGGTTATCTCTTTTAATCAGGAGAACCACCTGCTTGTCTTACTATCCCAAGAAATATTAAAAAGATTTAACAATTACATATTATACAAATAAATAAAATTGGAGTGTCTGTTTGTAATATTATAAAATAACCGCTTTTTACTAAATGCATATAAATGTATATACGGTACATATACCAAAATAGCATTTTTTACAATTTTTGTCTGTCTGTCTGTTTGTTCCAGTTAATCACTAGAACGGCTGGACCGATTTTGACGGGACTTTCACTGGCAGATAGCTGATGTGATAGGAAGTAACTTAGGCTACTTTTTTTCGAAATTTTTCGACGCGGACGTATATATACATATAAATATATTTAACAAATGATTATAAAAATCATAAAATAAAATAAATATTAAATAAAATCTTGTCATCGTTCATCGCCATCTTTCTTTAAAATCTAATTGGTTGGAAAGAAAAAACAGCATTAGAATCCCCGTCTCGTTATAAATCTAAATGGCACCAACATTAGCAAATGCACAATTGAAACTCGTCGAGCTTTCCTTGAATAATTCAAGTTATCGGAGCGCAACAAACGATAGTCGAGACTTGAGAACAAAATGAAATAAAACTTTACCACGGGCCACGAGTGCAGGTAACTTACGCAAGGCAACGCTCAGGCAGCTAACTTCTTGACAGTTCTTACAGGAAAGTTGGCACGAGGCGGAGCTCTGCAAATAATATTAAAACATTATTAAAGTTGGGAAACATAGGAGGTTGCCATTTTTATTATTCAGGCTCAAGACATTGGGAGCGAGAGGTCGAGAAAGTGTTAATTTTTAAGAGGGACTACAAAAATCTGACGATGTTAAGAGGATTTGTGAACACACGTACTCTAATCCGAATATAATTTGATTTTTGAAAAAAAAAACTATTTTTTGTAATGTATATTAAATTATAAATAATTTTGGTAATAAATTCGGAACTTTTGTTTTTCAATAAAAAAAACAATTTAAAAGTAATACAATTAAAAAAAATCACTGTGACATCAAATATGTTACAATGGGTCGTTTTATTTATAATCTAACAGTGTAAAATAAAAAAATAAACAAACTATACATATATTTTATAAAAAAATAAAAAATAAAATATCAGTTGCATGCAAAAGTAGACATTTAAAAAATATGACGTTACATGCGTTTAGGTTGATTCGAGAACTGACAGAATATCTTCGGTAATGAGTTCAAAAGCTGATATTTCATTTGTTATAACATTTAATTGTAATGAATAAAGCATGATCCTCCCATTTATGATTTTTTTAAAAAAATCCAATTTAAGCTAATACTATCTTATCCTAAAGGCGTACTTTGGATATATTTGGATATAGTTTTAGCATAAAATTTTTCTATTCTATAAATCCAGTGACTCAAAGCTAAACGCTTTTCAGTCGTTACAAAAATTTTTAGAATAATTTCAAATAAAAGTCATCAATTATCATGTGAAAAAGGAATACGCAAGGTTTGTACTTTTTAAGTGAATTAAGGAAACTTTTCACATACAACCTAACAATAGGATTAATACAAGTTGATAATTGCGTTTCAAAATTATAAGGCTGTGCTTATTCTACTAATCAGTAACGTCTATTAACTTTATTACACCATTTGTTGCTAGCATTTTTTGGACATTAAAACTATTAAGTATGACTAGAGTATTCCATTATTCTGAGACACAAATCACTTTTCTACCAGCTCTTTTTTGAAAGACTGAGAATATAGGCAGGAAGGCTGCTAAGCAGCTTATAATAGAAGAAGATCACTACTGTGGTAACTATTTGTAGTTTGGTAACGTTTCGCTTGAGTTTACAATATCGTCAGTGTTTATCAATGTCTTGTTTAGGCTTGGAGGTAGTATAGTCAGTAAAAAATTCTATCCGGCACACACCCCTGCTGTAATTAACATTTTTGGTGTTTATCGACGATAATTATCTCTTTCCATCAAATGAGCCATCTTGTTTGCTATGTTTTCCTTAGTTACTTACATTACAATAGTAAGAAATTACAATAAATTAGCACGTAAAACGAAGATAAGGATATCGGACTGCCGTTACCTTTAAAAAAGGATAGATTATGAGTTATGAACAAGGCAATCAAACTCATTTTCACGCCGTCGTAATATCACAAAATTTCTATTGCCGGCCATGCAAGGAAACATTTTTTATTATGACATCAAGACATTAAAAAGTTTTATAAGATTCGAGAATTGAAACGGATTTCACAGCGTATGTTTTTGATAGAGTTAATTTTTAATGTAAATATTATTACGGTGTTGCTTTAACGAGATTTTCGCCGGTTTGTTTTTGGACATTTATGTTTTCCATTACGTTATTAAGTTAGCAGACGGCACGCTCTAATAGAATTGCAAGGGTACAAAAATTAGAAGCAATTTACACTCGACCTTACAAATGAAATTAAAATTTCTCAAGATTTATAGATGCAATTGTCAGCAGAAAGGGAAAAAGAATTAAGTACATTATCAAAATGAGAGAATATTATTTTAATAAAGTCTTGAAAATTTTAACGGTAGAATTTTTAGCGTTCGGCTAAAGTCTGAGTTTTTAAACTATCGTGTTGCAATATCTGTTTATTCCCGTATTGGTCCAGTCAGGAAGGTCTTTAAGGAATAGATAATTTTTCATTTTGCGAGAATGTTTATAAAAGGCCAATATTTGGCTATATGAGTCGCTATCATCGTAACTATTAGGTAGTACAGGTCTGCATCATCGCGTCCGGGTCTGTACCGCTACCTTACCGATTCCTGTCCCAATAGCGTCAAAACTTGTCAACATCGTGTTTCAGTTTGGAGGGTAAGGTATCCGGTACACTTATCCAACTCATATCAACATATCATCATCCCCCCAAATATCGCCTATAGACATTAATTTTTTGATGTTTATGGACGATGGTTTCTTTTTCCTCTTTCTTTTACCTTACGCCCATGTGACGGTAGGCCAAGACACATATTTTGATTAAGAGTTTGTAAAGTTAGGATGTGTAGAGCGAGGGTGTGTAAAGCTTAAAGCTTGGTTCTATATGAGATCTGATAACTTTATGACAGTACGAGCCGTATGGTCTCGTTGTTGCAATACTTTACATGAAAATGATTTCGGTGGGATTTCACTTCTTTTTGTAAGTAGCTTAAGAACATCCCACAAAAATTTGACCGCCCCGTTGGTCGAGTGGTTAGCGACCCTGGCTACGCAACCGACGGGGCTCGGGTTCGATCCTCAACGGGGACAAGCATTTGTGTGATGAACACAAATGTTTGTATTTCCGGGTTTGGGCGTTTATTAAATATATTCTAGTATCAATATATGTATTTCTATGTAGTATAGTATCGTTGACTAACACCCATAACACAAGCAAACAATTTGCTTACTTTGGAATTAGATCAGAGTGCTAAGTGTGAGTTTTCTTTTCGCATTCGATCGTGAGCGCGTTTCGAGTTTACTAGGAATTTGTATGTGATTTGTACAGCGCCACCTAGTGGTGAACGTGGGAAACCAGTTTACCACTAGGTGGCGCTGTACAAATCACATACAAATTCCTAGTAAACTCCAAACGCGCTCACGATCGAATGCGAAAAGAAAAACGCACACTTAGCACTCAGTAAGTGTAATTTGTCCCGTGAATATTTATTTATTTATTTATTATATTTTATTTTATTCAAGTTTTGTTTAGTTTGTAATAAAAAGTTTGCGCCTACTTGTGTAGCTATCGTGTAATTTGTATACCGATATTATTATATTATATAATCGATTAAAATATTTACGAACGCCGATCTCTCGATTTTGATCCACCTTTGGGGCTATCTCTCTTCCAGGTTTGCGGATTTAACCAAAGTTTGGGCGAGCTTTTTGGTGAAACGAATCTTCTTTTAATTATATGAATTTTCTAAGCCATTATATTATCACACATTATCTTAAATTTTTAAATTATTATCGTATCTTTGAATTTTTATGTTTTTAATTTAAAAAAAAAGATGTAGTGAAATTTGTGCGAGGATTATATTTATATTTCAGGATACATTAACATCTGACGTTAAAACAAAAAGTGAGTAAAACTTATAAATAATAAAGAAAACTTTTGACACGTTAGGATTTAAACCTTATCTTAAGCCGGGACGCTTTAACCAACTTAGACAGTGTTGACTAGTTCAAAGTGGTGAAATTGTTTTTTGCTATGTGATCGATTGCAATGGTCGCTAGATATTCATACGTATGACTTGTTAAATGAGCACATCGTGACAGACGAAATTCAGATTTATAATATTGACCAATACTTTCTAATTATGTGCGTTTTAGCACTCGCCCCGTGCTCGGGAAAGCCTGAAAACTTAAATACAAGAAAGAAAAATTTCGACACGTTAGGATTTGAATATGGGGGGGGGGGGGGGTCGTAAGTTCAAATCTTTACGTGTCGATTTTTTTTTTGTATTTGGGTTTTTCAATTTTTCCCAAGCGCGGAGTGAGTGCTAAAACCATTGATATAAAAAACTCAAGATACATAAATAAAATCGCCTCTGTGGTCTAGTGGTCCAGCGTTGGCGTTGACCACATGAGGTCCCGGGTTCGATTCCCGGGTCGGGCACATAAAAAAAAGTGTTTTTTCAGTTTTCTGAGAAACACAAAGTTGGTGCTTGGCGATTGGCTTGCCATCTATCACATTGTGGGACCAAGTATCTTCGGCTAATCGTGGGTGCACTTGTTGTAACTCTGCCTACCCCTTCGGGGATATGAGCGTGAAGATACTTCAAGATACACAATTAGTGCCTCAAAAACGTCCTCTAAAAATGAGCGCAACATTTTAAATTCTGCGCTCATTTCAAATAGAATCGCGTCGATGGCAATACGTCAATTTTATGACTTTTCATACATTGCTTTGTAAAAACAACTGTAGATCTTGCGCTTAAGGTTGGATATGCAAAAACGTATATTTTGGCCATATCTATAAATATTTGGGTGAAATTAGCGACAGTTTTGAGTGTCAGTTTTGTTCGGAACTGTGCATCTTGGGTTTTTTATATCAATGGCTAAAACACATATATAAATAAAAAAGTGAGTAAAGTAGAGTTTTAAAACTTGTATTTAAATAAACACAAATTAATGTGTGTGAGGCAGTTGGTAAGTGGAATACGACTTTGCAGTAAAACTACAAGACTAGTGTGATATAATGTTCTGCGTCGGACGCAATCGCCAGGCCAGTTACAATTTATGAAGATTGCCTCATATATTACTGGTGTTACTAACGGTATGACAATTTTCTCGAAGCTACTTCTTTACATTTTTTAAACAAAATTTGTATACAATCAGGCGTTATTTTATTAATATCAGGTATTTTTTTTAATAATATCATAAGTAAACAAGCTGATATTTCTCCAGATATAAAGAGAATCCATCGCCTCTAGACATCAAAGGTGTTAGTGGAGCGCTAATGATTTATTTTATAAAGCAAAAAACCAGCCAAGTGCGAGTCGAACTCGCACACGAAGGGTTCCGTACCATCCCTATTCAAGTTTCTGTTTTTTAAGATCGAGTAAAAAACTGCTTAAAAATTATGTTTGTTCTGTGGGAGTCCCCTTTAATATTTACTTTATTTTTATTTAATTATTTATTTTGAAAGGTAATATACAACTAAATATTCTGTGAAAATTTTAAGCGTCTGTTCGTTACCGTTATTAATATTGAGCAAAAAATACGAAAAAAGCACGTTTTTTGTATTGTACACCCTTAATATTTTCATTTTTTTATTTTTAGTATTCGCTGTTATAGCGGCAACGGAAATACATAATTTGTGAAAATTTCAGCTTTCTAGTTATCACGGTTTATGAGATACAGCCTGGTGATAGACAGACAGTGGATGCTTAGTAATAAGGTCCCGTTTTTACCTTTTAAGTACGGGACCCTAAAAAAATCCACTAATTTCCTCTGTGTGATCCGAAGCTTTTAGACGAATAGAGCGCCTGTTATTTTGCCAGGCAGTACGTAACAGGCGAACGATTGGCTATAAGTATCAGAGTGCTAAGTGTGAGTTTTTCTTTTCGCATTCGATCGTGAGCGCGTTTGGAGTTTACTAGGAATTTGTATGTGATTTGTACAGCGTCACCTAGTGGTAAACGTGAGAAACCAGTTTACCACTA
This sequence comes from Apodemia mormo, assembly GCA_036924255.1. NCBI lineage: Eukaryota > Metazoa > Arthropoda > Insecta > Lepidoptera > Riodinidae > Apodemia > Apodemia mormo. The sequence goes on along the minus strand of JAUPFN010000011.1, from coordinate 38,304,759 downwards.
GGTGGCGCTGTACAAATCACATAAAAATTCCTAGTAAACTCGAAACGCGCTCACGATCGAATGCGAAAAGAAAAACTCACACTTAGCACTCAGATACCTGGTGGCTTTTAGAGCAAAATGTCCGGTTTAATGCAGTTTTTATACCTATTATAAGATAGCAAACAAGCAGATGGCTCTAATGATGAAAAGATACAACCATCGGATATAGATATCAAATATATTAATGTTTAAAAAACAAAAAATAAAAATATCGACACGCAGGATTTGAACCTGCGACCGTCTCCCTAAAGCCGGGACACTCTATCGCTGAGCTAGTGTCGACAGGCTCGGCTATTGGCGAAATTCTTCTTTGCTATATAATCGATTCCGTCGATTGTACTGTCGCTATAACTAGTTAAATGTACTAGTTAAGGCCTCATTCCCTAAAAACTGCTAAAACGAGTGTTGCGGTTTTCAAAATTTCTTAATGAATAAATAGAATTGCTTTCTATAAAAATTCGTTTAATTAAAGACAGTTTAACCGAGAGATATTTTCAAAATAATTCTTAGTTTTGTAGAAAAAAAATAATAAACTTCACGCAAAGCCTTAAAATCGACCTTTTCCGTTTGAAAAATTACAGTATTTATTGGCCAACGATTTTAAAAATTTTTAGAATTATTTTTTAATAAAGAACTATATTACACTTTCACCGTCTTAGTTTTTTATTATACGACCCTATAAAAAAGTAATTTGAATACAAATATGCTTAATATTTTTGTCCACCATCTTCCATACAAATTTATATGAAGAATTTAATCGGTAAAATGTCAACATGATTTTTTTTAAAATTTCAGTATCCCCCCAGAATCAAAGGTGGAAGGTCAGTTTGAAATTATTAAATATTCCATCAGGGTGGGTTGCGAGTGTAATAAATCGCTTATGCTTACTTAAACTCTCATAAAAGTATTATTACGAAAATATTTTTAATTATTATGAAAAAAAAAAAATTCACGACAATTATTTATAAAATTAAGCCAGTAGTAAGCAACAATTACTTAAAGCTTTTTTATTTTAACAAAATAAAGTACATTTTACAACAAATCTTTCAGTAGTACTTGGTTTTTTTTTCAGAATGTCTCAATTGCTGTTAGCCTTATGGGCTGTTACAGCTTCACCGGTCGCTAGAGTTCCACAACGTCTCGCATGTGTTTGGTACCACCGCCTTACCCATTCCTGCCGCAATAACGTCAATGTTTGTCATTGCCGTGTTCCGGTTTGGAGGGTAAGGTAGTTGGTAGACCTATGCGTGTGGCATTGTCATTTTGCAACACGAAAAACAACGGATAGCACCATTAACATCTTTGGTGTCTTTAGGCAACGGTTTCTTTTTCCATCAGGAGAGCCATCAGCTTGTTGCTATGTTACGAATAAGAAATAGAGAAAAAAATTGTGATTATTTATTGTTTTATATAAAAAAAACACGCTACTGAATTGATATAAAATACGAAACAAATGAAAGAGTATGAAATTCTAGAAATAATGAAAATCCCGGTCTTGAGACCGTCCGTATTTTTGGTAGTTATCGTGATCCCTATACAATAAATAAACATGCCTATGTAAATATTTTATCAAACTTTTTTGTTTCGAAATATGTTCTGTGGAAATAACTACATAAAATAATTTTTAATGAATATAAATAAATTAATTTGTGTTTTCTTAATTTAGGTCAACTCATGTCACAGTATTGTTGCGAATAATCTTGCGGCCAGTGTGAAGTGAAGTGACCAGTGTGTAATACAGTGAATAAGAGAAGTGCTTTAGTGTTTTTTTTTTTTTTAGAAGAGGGGGCAAACGAGCAGGAGGTGCACCTGATGGTAAGTGATCACCGCCGCCCATGGACATCCACAATACCAGAGGTCTTGCAGTTGCGTTGCCGGCCTTTTAAGAATGAGTAAGCTCTTTTCTTGAAGGCCCCCAAGTCGTAACCGTTTGGAAACACCCCTGCCGGTAATTGGTTCCACAACAAAGTAGTGCGAGGCAAAAAGTGTCGAGAGAAACGCACAGTTGTGGATTTCCAGACATCGAGATGGTGAGGATGGAATTTCAAATTTTGACGCGATGTCCGATGATGGAATTCGGCGGCAGGAATTAATCCAAATAACTCGTCGGAACACTCTCCATGAAAGATACGATAGAAGACACAGAGTGAGCCAACATCTCTGCGCAATGCCAAAGAGTCGAGCCGTTTCGAAATAGCCAGGTCGTCAACGATTCGAACCACTCTACGCAGAATGCGATCAAGAGGAAGGAGCTGGTACTGAGGAGCTCCGGCCCAGAGATGAGAACAGTACTCCATGTGGGGCCGAATTTGAGCCTTATAAAGTTGAAGGCGATGGGCCGGCAAGAAGTACTGCCTCACTCTGCTGAGCACACCGAGCTTTTTGGAGGCTAGTTTAGCCTTACCTTCCAAATGACCGCGAAACTGAACGTAATTCGATATGTCGACTCCCAGAACCCCGATACTAGCTGAGGCTGTCAGGAGAGTATCCCCAAATCGAGGTGACACGAAAAAGGGTGTCTTTTTAGCGGAAAACACGCAAAGCTGTGTCTTTTTGGGGTTAAAAGTGACCAGGTTTTGACGACCCCATTCAGAGACATCGGTTAGTCGATTCTCAACTTCGGACACAAGCTTGTTTCGGCTCTCTTCGACGTGTTCCCGAGAAATACCGCTTCGGCCGGAGTATGTAGCATCATCAGTACTGTCATCTGCATAGCAATGTATGTTGCGAATTCGCATCATGTCATTGATATGCAGAAGGAACAGTGTCGGTGTTACAGCGTAGGCGGTTAAGTTTGGTGTTAGTACAGCGAGTGAAACCAGTGTGTATAGTGTATTTACAGCTTATCAGTGTATTTACGTATTTCATCGTAGTGTATTGTACCGTAGTGTAGTACAATATACTACGTAAATACACGGTTTAATATAGGTGGCGTTTTCTTACAATTACGATTCCGAAGCACATAACAGCATAAATGAAAATTGGTGATTATAGAGGCATTTTTATTTACTAATTTACTAAAGTGCTTGATTTTGACGAATCGGAAGTGTAACACTACTTCAAACCCTTTGAGTTATGAGGCGTGCAAAATGTTTATAGTATTTTAGAGTCATATGTAATGTTCAAATTCCTACATTCATAAAAATTTGTAAATTGGTTAACTATCCAGGCCATCCCTGCTAAATTGAGGTTTTAAGCTCGAAGAGTTAAAAAAAAAATAACAGTTTATAAAATTGACAGTATTTCAATTTTTTAAAAGCTGATTATTTTCAAAATGATGGTCGATTTTAATCTTTTGAAAGCCATTTAATGCAATTTAGAGCCTTAAATATTTTACTAACTACAAAATTACTTGACTGAAAAACGACAAAGAAATAAAAAAAAAAAATTGTCAAAAAAATTTTGCTATTGATGAATCCCGAAAGAATTAGTCGATTTTATCTAAGTTACAGTTTTAGACAAAGTTTTTAATTAAAAGAGCTGTTAAGGTCTAGAAATCAATGGGTGTATTAGTCTGAAATTTATTTTACAAATATGTAATGATATTCTTATAAACAATAAAATTTTAATATTTGTAAAGCTGTAACTTTTGGAAACTTGATTCGATATTTGAAATGGTATTTGACGTTGTTTTTTACGTACTAAATTATTGTAAAAGGTCCAAAAATTATTAGTTCAATTTATTGAATGGAGGCAGTTTTTTGAGGAAAAGAGCCAATTAGATTTTGTATTCAGGCGGTACATTAACCTAGAAGTTATTTTAAAAAAATGCTATTTCGTCAAAAAAATTTTTGAGATTTGATCCAAATTGATCAAGTGATCAAAATTTCCTAAAACAAATTGGTTCAAATCTTCAAAAAGTCTAAGTTGAGTGGAGTCCAATTGAATGCCATCAACCTCGTTTCGATAGGTAAAGCCGTTAAAAAGTAGTGCGATGTTTGCACGCACATACATACATAGACATACTGGTGAATAATCCGGTCATAATATCTGGTGAAAACTCGATTTTTGAAAAATGAGTAATTTCTATCTATATACGTAGTGGGAAGTTAAAAATATTTTTTTAAATTTTCTACTATGTCACTGTATTATATTAGCAAAGCATTTTTTTATTTTCTTCACTTACCTTTGTATATAAAAGAGAAATTTTAAAAATTGCTTCAAAAAGTTAACCAAAAATATGCAGTCACTACACTTATATGACTTCATCCAATTTTCCCCTACATATTCGGGCAAGCGTAATAGTAGCATAATATTGAATAATAATGATGTTTCAAAATTTATCCGCCAATACTTAGAAAAATTGCAATGTTAATCGAGATTTAATAAATTTCCAAACTCACAGCATTTTTTTAAGAATATTGTTGAAAATATTGTTAATAATTTGAAATGGGGTAAATAAAGAAAGCATGAGTTCCGCATTAATCTACTAGTTACATTATTCAACTCAAAGCATGGGCTCCCTTGTTTCATTAAGTCAAATTTTTAATAATAGACTTATTAAAGTTGGCAAATGGGGCGATGAGAGACACCACTCGTTTTACTGAATGACTAACTGGTGAGTCCTAGTAAACATAAGAATCGGTCAACATTCCAAGGTAAATTTTATATTATTTTAATTATGAAATACTTATAAGCATAGGTGCCGCTTGGATGGATTATTTAATTACAAACAAACTTTATATCAAAATAATAAAAATAACATCCGTATATAAATTACACAAATTGACTTAACCTTTGGGGGTAAGCAATTTATTTGCTAATTATGTGTTAATGATATGAATACATAGAAATACACATAAAAACACTCAAATATGTTTATTAAACACCCAAACCCGGAAGTACAAACTCTATCCTCAATATATGAATGCCGGACCCTGTGGGTAATCAAACCCGAGCCCCAATGATTGCGTAGTCAGGGTTGTTAACTATTTGAATAACAGAGCGGTCACCAATGGCTTCACTCACATTAAACAAAAACTTAAATTTAACCACAAATAAGTCATGTTTTAAGACTGTGTACTTTTATGTTACTGAATATATGTACATTTATAGATACGTAAATTACTATGGTCCCTTGAGGAGATCGGTTCCGATTTGATTAATTTTGTTTTACATTAAAAAAAATTAATACTTTTGGTCGATTTTAATATACATTTAATTTACGTACCATGGCTCTGTATTATATTCTGAAGTATTAAATATTTAAGTAATTAAGTATTAGTACTTAATAGCAGTTTAATCAAAATTATCAATCAGTTGTAAATAACGTAATGTAATACTACACGTAGAACGCATTCACTATGGCTCCACCTTGACTTTTGATCAAATCAATGAAAAATAGAAACATTGCGGTTTTTGTAAGTGTCATTACGTATGTCGTAGAAGAAAACACGCAACGATTACACAATTTTTAAGCCTAGTGTGGGCCATAGTGTGACGTATGGTCGACGTATATGATTAGTGAAATATATGGATGTGTGTGTTCAATTTTAAATTCCCACGGTCGGGGACTAGCCTCTTAATGTAAATACGTATGTATACCTAGCGATCATTACAATCGACGGAATCGATTATATAGCAAAGAAGAATTTTGCCACATCAAGCCACATCAAATAGCTCAGCGATAGAGCGTCCCGGCTTTAGGGAGACGGTCGCAGGTTCAAATCCTGCGTATCGATATTTTTATTATTCAAGTTTTCCCAAGCACGAGTTGAGTGTTATAACACAAAAATAATTAAAGATATTAATGGCGCGTTATTATCTATGTCGCGAGGTGTTAATGCCACTTTCACTAGTTTACAGACTACCTTACCCCTCAAACAGGACCACGGCAGTGATATCGACACTGTTGCGGCAGGAACATGTGAGGTGGTGGTTCAAAACACTTGGGTGGGACGTCGCAGAACTTAGTAGTCACGATGGTCGTGACATGTATAGCCGATCGTTCACCTTTTACGAGCTGCCTGGCGGAATGGCAGATGGTATTTTCTTTAAAGGCGCTCGGACCAACACGGGGTGCAACATAACATAGATATCAAGTTATCATTTTGAACTGTGCCGGATTTTATTTTATTTATTTTACTTGTTATTCCATTTATTTTACGTGTTATTTATATCACTTGTTATTTTATTTATTTTACTTGTTATTTATATCACTTGTTATTTTATTTATTTTACTTGTTATTTATATCGCCTCTGTGGTGTAGTGGTCCGGTGTCGGAGTTAACCACATGAGGTCCCGGGTCCGATTCCTGGATTGGGCAATTCAAAAATGTGTTTTTTCAGTTTTCTGATAAAAACAACGTTACCCCGTAGGCGTATCATCTAACATTTGCAATTCGCCAGCGATCAGCGATGACTCTTAAACGTAATGAAAAAATCATCAAAAACGTCGCCAATTGCTTGCTGGTCACTAGATGCACTTTTTGCAATGTCCCAGCATCAAAACTAATCAAGCGGCAACGACTGCCACTAATGTACAAGGCTGTTATGTGTCTTGCAATAACTAAACAATCACGATAATTTCGCATTGCGAGTTACGTGATCACCCCGCGGGATTGAAAAGTGCCCGGTTGGCGATAGGCTTGCCACCTATCACATTTGTGGGACTAAGTATCTTCGGCTAGTCGTGGGTGCGCTTGTTGTACCTCTGCCTACTTCTTCGGGGATACGGGCGTGAAGATATTTGTTATTTATATTATTTTTTATTTTATTTATTTTACTTGGTATCTTTTCGGTGTTAGTTATTTTTTTATATTATAAGATAGCAAACAAGCAGATGGGTCTCCCGATGGAAAGAGTCAACCACCGCTTATAGACACCAAAGATGGTAATGGTGCATTGCTATCTTGTGGCGAGGTCTAATGCCACATGCATAAGTTAACCGGCTACCTCACTCTCCAAACTGGAACACGACAGTGACAAGCACTGACGCTATTGTGGCAGGAATAGGTAAGACGGTCGTACCAGACCCGGGTGAGACAATGCACAATTCTACCACCTAGTAGCCATGATGGTAGTGACGCGTAGTTAATCGGTCACCTTTTACGACCTGCCTGGCAGAACGGCAGTTGACCTGAACCAACACGGGGTGAAAATACACAAATAATATAACCAGCCAAGTTATATTATTTGTGTATTTTACTCGTTATTTTATTTCATAGGATACTAAACAGGCTTATGTTTCCATTGATGAAAAAAGATTGTATGTGGACATTAAAGATGTTAATAGTGCGATGCCGTGGATACCAATGATGCTAATGGCGAATAGGAATGCCACATGCATGAGTTACCTTACCCTCTAATCCGGAACAGGACGGTGATATGCATCGACGATATTGTGGCAGGAATATGTACGGTTATCAAAACTCAGCCGAGATCATGCAGAATTATACGTGATTTTCATCCCTGGATGTACATTACGGGCACTCGGGGCTAGTGCCCAGGAGGGCAACATTTTGACAGTGCCCCAGGGCGGCATTAACGGTAAATCCAGAATTGATGATTTTAGTAACTCTTATTAGTTTTTTTTGCCTTTTATATGACTTCTGGTAAATTACCACCTGCAGCAGCAGGCAATGGACCTATTCTTTATAAAGGGGCCCGTGTAAAGTTTACGGGTTTTGAATCAATTACTGTTCGTTAGTCTAATGGCTAATTTTGGTTTTGAATCAATTGTTGAAGTCCAGGGAAAGTTTAAAAGGCGTAAAAACATAAAAAAATAAGAGTAGTTAAAAAGGCAGAACACCGTTTTCCGGATCTGCTAGTTACAAATAATTCAAAGGTATTAGTTCGATATTCGTTCATTCCATCTTAGGCAGCATCTTAGCTTACCATCAAGCGCAATCGTGGTCAAGTGCTCCCCTTTCGATAATAAAAAAAACCATGATATGGTGTGTTAATATTTAAAGTGGGTTTGTGTAAATAATAATAATAACCATTTAATTCAGGTAACATGGCCCATATAAATACCTTATAGACATACATATTAATATAATATACTTAAAAACTACACTTTGACACGTATTGACGGCGACGTAACACGTACTTCATTTCGGAGTCTCCCCCGGAACCTTCGGTATACTACACCAGTCGGCCAGAATTCCCCCACCTCAAAGGTCGACAGGAGATGCGTCGGTACTCTCACCACAAAAGAACTAAAGTTGACCTTGTGACCTTGTGAGACACAAAATAAAATCTTTTTAATAAGTCTAAAATTTACACGTTGTTTGTGCGTGGAGTTATGAAGTCCTAACTTCTGAGGCTGACTGTATGTCTCGTTTCAGGACATGCTAAGTTCGAAAGTTTGCGGCTCGTGTGGGTGTGTTTACAAAACGCCGCCAGCGACTGTACTAACTTGAAACGTGTCTGTGCCAATCAGGCTTGCTAGAGTTCTTTATAACAACCTCAGCTTTGATAACAAACACTAATTTATCTATATATATATATATATATATATATATATATATATATATATATATATATATATATATATATATATATATTTACTGTATAAATATTATATAATCTTAATAAAAATTGGTATATAGTGAAATTATAAAATTGTTCAAATTATAAGCTATATAATTTATCCTCTTCAATGAGTTTATTTCCAGCGAAATGGGCGGGTGTTAACAAAATATAATCTGGTATTTAGTCAGCGACTGTACTAACTTGAAATGTGTCTGTGCCAATCAGGCTTGCTAGAGTTCTTTATGACAACCTCAGTTTAGGTAGCAAACACTAATTTCAATCATATCGTTCTTTATTTTTAACATCTATAATATTTATATTATATAAGATATTATATAAGCCTTTGTGGTCTAGTGGGCCAGTGTTGGAGTTGATTACACGAGGTCCTGGGTCCGATTCCTGGGTCGGGCAGTTTAAATATGTGTTTTTAAGTTTTCTGATAAAAACAACGTTGCCCGGGATTGGAAAGTGCCCGGTTGGCGATAGGCGCCAGCCTATCACATTGTGGGACCAAGTATCTTCGGCTAAACGTGGGTATAATTGTTGTTCCTCTGCCTACCGCTTCAGGGTTAGGGTGTGAAGATACTTTTTATATTAATACGTGAAGGGAAAACTTTATACCCCTTTTTAAGACAATTGCGAGAACGATGGAGTGTGAAATTTGGCACAGTTAAAGTTTACATTACTGAGGACTGCAGAAACCTAATATTTTTAAATAATATGCATTAAAAATACTTACGAAATACAAATTAATAAAAATTAATTACTCTAACTCATTTAACTAATTATACGTATGTATACCTAGCGATCAGTACAATCGACGTAACCGATCATATAGCAAAGAATTTCGCCACGCCGAGCCTGTCGACACTAGCTTATTGGCAGAGCGTCCCGGCTTGAGGGAGATGGTCGCGGGTTCGATTCTCGCGTGTCGACATTTTTCTTTGTTGTTTAAGTGAGTGTTTAAGTGAATATATTTTTTTCGGAAAACGAGACTATTTAAGTTTTTTTTAATGATATATTGCTAAGATAGCAAAGAAACAGATGAGTCTTCTGATGAAAAGCGTCAACCATCGCCTATAGACACCAAAGATGTTTATGATGCGTTGCTATCTTGTGGTGAGGTCTAATGCCGCATGCACTAGTTTACTGGCTACCTTACCCTCCAAACCGGAACACGACAGTGAAAAGCACTAACGCTTTTGTGGCAGGAATAGGTAAGGCGGTGGTATCAGACTCGGGCGAGACAATGCATAACTCTACCACCTAGTAGCCACGATGGTAGTGACTCGCATAGCCAATCGGTCGCCTTTTACGACCTGCCTGACAGAACGGCAATTGGCCTATCCATCAAAGGAGCTCGGTCCTATACGGGAAAACAGTTTTTGATTATTTAATTCGATTTTTTTAAATCTTCAAAGTAAAAACGAGAAAAAACTTTTGTCCAAATTTTTTGTCAATGATAACTCCCGAAAGAATCAACCAATTTTTTTTTATTTGCTCGTACTCAAGTATGTAATCAAACGATTTTTTTAATGTAAGTAGTGATGAGATAACTTTGAATATGTACTAAGATATAGTAGGAAGTTTAAAATCGATTAGTTGAAAAATCTCCGTGTTGGTTCCAGGCTCCTTTGAAGAATAGACCAACTGCCGTTCTGCCAGGCAGGTCGTAAAAGGCGACCGATTGGCTCTACAAGTCATTACCATCGTGGCTACTAGGTGGTAGGGTTCTGCATCGGCTCGACCGGGTCTGGTACCATCGCCTTACCTATTCCAGCCGCAATAGCGTCAGTGATTGTCACTGTCGTGTTCCGGTTTGGAGGGTAAGAGGTAGCCGGTAAACTTATGCATGTGGCATTAGACCTCGCCACAAGATAGCAACGCACCATTAACATCTTTGGTGTCTATAGGCGATGGTTGACTCTTATTATTATCTCATTAGGAGACCCATCTGTTTGTTTGCTATTTTATAATATAAAAAAAATCTCGAAGTTTAGTTTTTTTTCAAAATGTTTGTTAACGATTTGTCCCGTACAAATCAACCGATTTTAATCCGATTTACGGCATTCGGTGCAGTTATTTAAGAAAACTTGCTGATTAGACTTTGAAATCAATCAGTATATTAGTATGAAAGCTATTTTTGAGAAAACTTTATTTAGGCGATTTTATTGAAGTTTGTTTTCTGAAATTCCCAAAGTCTGTTAATTATTTCAAAGTTTCCAGAACTCTAAGTTTGGTAGAACTCAATCGGTCAAGCCGTTCAAAAGTTATGAGAGGTTTACAGACACACCTTAAATTACCTCAAGTTCTTATAATTCAATCAAACAAATGATACAGACATTATAAATGGGGTGAAATTCAAATAAACCCCGTCTGCCAATTAACCGGGCCCAGGTGGCCGCAAAGTGGAGGGAATGGGAACACAGTGGCAGAATGATCTCGGATTACGAGGATTTTTATAATTACCGCGTCCCGCTCCATACAGCTGTGCCGCGGTTCATTTGAAAGCTCTGAATGGTGACAAATTAATTTATTCGTCTGGAAAACCTATGATTTATTAACCGACACGTTGATTGAGTTGTTAGCGAACCTAATTACGAGTCGAGGGATCTCGGATTCGATTTCCGACAGGGACAAATATTTGTGTGATGAGCAGAGCTGATGTTCGTATTTCTGGGTGTGGTACCCATAAAACAAGCTAACCTAACGAAAATGTATTAATCTGAATAAAGATAATATGACTGCCTTATGGTCTAGGGGTTAGTCTATTCGGCTCAAATCATGAGGTCTCGGATTCAATCCCCGGGTCAGGGAAAAATTTTATTAAAGTATTTTCGAGGTTTTTCTTGAAAATCCAAAATCTGAGTAATCATTTAGTAAAAAGCGGTTGTTTTCATGATACAGACACGCTAATTTTATTTATTTGTATAGATGCGAAAGTCTGTTACGCGTTACTGTTCTGTTACGCGTAGCTTGCGACGACCCTCCCCGCAGCTACGCGTGCCTATACAGGTCCCATAGCGGGAATACTGAAGTTGACCGGCTCATTGAGCGCTTACAAACGGCTGTGGATTCCGTGTTAGAGCAGACCCCCTCCGCAGAGATCGTGATCTTGGGCGATTTTAATGCCCACCACGCCGAATGGCTTTGTTCTCGCACCACCGATCATGCGGGGAGGTCTGTTCACGATTTTGCCTTGGCGTATGGTCTAACACAATTGGTAACCTCGCCTACGCGTGTTCCCGATGTGGATGGCCATACGCCTTCACTGTTGGATCTCTGACCCGGATCGTTATCAGGTATCGGTGTACGCTGCACTTGGCGCGTCGGACCACTGCCTGATACGGAGCAAAGTGCCGGTCACGCGCCCATCACGGTCTCCCTTTGCAGGCTGTCGTCGCGTTTGGCACTATAGGTCAGCAGATTGGGACGGGATGCGGTCTTTCTTTGAATCCTACCCATGGGGGCGGTTGTGCTTCTCGCTGGATGATCTGAATGCTGTTGCTAACTCTGTCGCTGATGTGGTGCTGCAGGGCATGGAACTTTTCATTCCGTTTTCTGCGGTGCCCATCGGTGGCAAGTCTCAGCCTTGGTTTGGTCGCCACTGCAAAGCGGCTTTACGCCGAAAGCAGGAATGCTACCGAGCTTGGGCTGCTGCGTCGGCATCTCGTGATGTAAAAACTAGCGCATTACGAAAGGAGTACAACTCGTCCTCGAGATTCTTCAAAAGAGCTATCGCCAAGGCAAAAGCGGAACACATTGGCAGAATTGGTGAGAAATTAGTTCGCCTTCCTTCTGGCACTCGTGCGTTCTGGTCTCTCGCCAAGGCTGTCTTAGGGAATTTCTCCCAGCCTTCATTTCCATCCTTGCAAAGAGACGATGACTCTCTGGCCCATACCGCAAAGGAGAAAGCCGATCTTCTGGGCTCGTTCTTTGCGGCCAACTCGACTCTGGATGACCGAGGGAACACACCGCCTACTATCCCGCAGTGTGATAGTTCCATGCCAGAATCGCAGTTTCGGCAGTCAGCTGTGCGTAAAGCACTTCTTTCTTTGGATATCCACAAGTCGAGTGGGCCTGATGGCATCCCTCCTGTTGTGCTTAAAGTATGTGCTCCAGAGTTGGCGCCAGTATTGACGCACCTATTCCGGCTTTCCTATTCACTCGGCGTGGTACCGAATTCATGGAAAACAGCTTTAGTGCATCCCATTCCTGAAAAAGGTGATCGCTCTAATCCGTCAAACTATCGGCCAATAGCTATAACCTCCTTGTTCTCCAAAGTCATGGAGACACTTATAAACTGTCAGCTCCTGAAGTATTTAGAAGAGCACCAGCTGATTAGTGACCGTCAGTACGGTTTTCGTCGTGGCCGCTCAGCTGGTGATCTTCTAGTATACCTAACACATCGTTGGGCGGAGGCAGTTGAGTCTAAGTGGGAGGCATTGGCAGTTAGTTTAGACATAGCGAAGGCCTTCGATCGGGTTTGACATAAAGCGCTTCTCTCAAAGCTGCCTTCCTATGGGCTTCCCGAGAAACTATGCAAGTGGATCACTAGTTTTTTGGCTGATCGGAGCATTAAGGTCGTAGTCGACGTTGCATGCTCCGATCTTAAGCCTGTCAATGCTGGTGTTCCCCAAGGCTGCGTGCTATCACCGACACTGTTTCTTCTGCATATCAATATATGTTGCGAATTAGTAACATACATTACTATGCGGACGACAGTACTGTTGATGCTACATACTCCGGCCGTAGCGGTATTTCTCGGGAACACGTCGAAGAGGGCCGGACCAAGCTCGTGTTTGAACTCGAGAATCAACTAACTGATGTCTCAGAATGGGGTCATCAAAACCTTATTACATTTAACCCCAAAAAGACGCAGCTCTGTGCGTTCACCACAAAAAAAATACCCTTTGTCGTATCACCTCGGTTCGAAAACACTCTCCTGACTGCCTCAGCCAGTATTGGAATTCTGGGAGTTGACATATCGAACAACGTTCAGTTCCGTGGTCATTTGGAAGGGAAGGCTAAACTAGCCTTAAAAAAGCTTGGTGTACTCAGTAGAGCAAAGCAGTACTTCATGCCAGCCCATCGCCTCCAACTTTACAAGGCCCAAATTCGACCTCACATGGAGTACTGTTCTCACCTCTGGGCCGGAGCTCCTCAGTACCAGCTTCTTCCTCTTGATCGCAGTCAACGTAGAGCGGTTCGAATCGTCGACGACCAGGCTATTTCTAATCGGCTTGACTCTTTGGCGTTACGCAGAGATGTAGGCTCGCTCTGCATCTTTTATCGTATTTATCATGGGGAGTGTTCCGACGAGTTGTTCGGACTAATGCCTGCCGCTCAATTCCACCTTCGGACATCGCGTCAAAATTTAAAGTTCCATCCTCACCACCTCGATGTCTGGAAATCCACAACCGTGCGCTTTTGTCAACACTTTTTGCCTCGCATTACTCCTTTGTGGAATCTATTACCCCCGGGGGTGTTTCCGAATGGATACGACTTAGGGACCTTCAAGAAACGAGCTTATTATCCTAAAAGGCCGGCAACGCAGCTGCAATACCCCCGGTATTGCGGATGTCCATGGGCGGCGGTGATCACTTACCGTCAGGTGCACCATCCGCTCGTTTGCCTCCTCTACAATAAATATATATATATATATATATATATATATATATATATATATATATATATATATATATATATATATATATATATATATCATGCAATGGGCAAAAGACATTTATAAAAAAATATTTTAATTGAATAAATTTCCTTATTACAAATGATCTTTAAGAAAAGATAGTTTGTAATAACGAAATTGATTATTCAATTAAATAATATAATTAAATCACTACAATAATACAATATCAAATATCGAATAAATATTCACAATTTGTTATTAAATAGATAAATTTCAAAATAAAATGGTTAACTTTAAAAACAACAAAGAAAAATGTCGACATGCGAGACTCGAGCCCGCGACCATCTCCCTCAAGTCAAGTGGCAGAGCGTCCCCTCTGCCACTGAGCTAGTCCATCCATGCAAATCCATGTCACCGTAAGTTCAATTGTACAAATAATAATGATGCAATAAGACAATTTAAATAAATAAATATTGGCAACAAAAGGTATAAAATAGAAAAGTTATTTAAACTTGTAGGTATTAAATATTTATTAATTTTATTTATGAACCAAATACATACTAATTTCAATTTTATAAATACTTATTTATTTCTATTGGACATATCAATTATATAATGGGTTTCTTTCTACATTGGAAGCACTCAGCCCAAAAAACAGGCCTACAAAAGCAATATTTCTTCTAAACATGAAGAAACTCTCGATTTTTTCATCTTCAATAATGTTCCCGGGGATAACTTCACAAGGACTATAGGCTCTGAAAAAAAGACGGCGGTAAATATGAAAGTATGAGAAAACTTAGGCAATATGTATGTATATTTCATCCGCCGCCTTGGATTGAGAACTACTTTCAATTGCCCTTTCCATGTAAATAAGTCCGTTACTATCATGGCCTTTAGTAATGACGACACGTAATCGGTACGATTACGATAAATCGTTAACGTGACGTCGCGTCGTTGCGTGTTTTTTATTTTCCTAATAGGCAGAATACGTGTAAATATTCAAAGATTTGGTTACATCGCCATTAAATCTTTACTGCACCTTAAGGTGTAAATATGATATACGCATATTTTCCCAGTGTTGTTGCCGGGCTCCTTTAATGAATAGGCTAACTGATGTTCTGCGTGGCAAGTCGTAAAAGGTGAGTGATTGGATATACGAGTCACTACCATCGTGACTACTAGGTAGTAGAGTTCTGTAGTGTCGCCCGGGTCTGGTACCTCCGCCTTACCTATTTCTGTCGCAATAGCGTCAATGCTGGTCACTGTCGTAACCCTGTTTGGAAGGAGAGGTATTCGGGTAGCCTGTAAACTTACGCATGTGGCACTAGACCTCGTCACAAGATAGCAACGCATTATTAACAGTTTTGGTGTCTATAGGCGATGGTTGACTCTTTCCATCAGGAGACCCATCTGCTTGTTTGATATCTAATGACATAAAAAAAACATAAACAATTACAGAATTGTTAATAGTATAATTTGTGTAAATTGATGGCCTATTACTACAGTGCGGTATTAATGGATTTTAAGTTTGCAAAGTCTACATATGTTTCAGTCTATTCTGTATGCTTTGATCTTAGATTATTGTGAACTTGTTATGTCTAGGTTATGGTATCGTAATCAGTGGAGATGACATGCCGGAGCTTCCTAACCAGAAAATAGTAGCCGCGGAAAAAATCTCCATGCAGCAGAGCGCTGCAACTCTACGCATCAAATATTTTGTATTTTATGCGTAGAGTTGCAGCGCTCTGCTCTACGCATCAAATACAAAAGCCTGATCTATTATTCTATATACTTTTATTTGACTGCCACGTTGGTGTAGTGGTAAGCCTATTTGGCATTATTTAATGTTATCATAAATTATGTTATTTGGAATGAAACACAAAATATTATTAGTGTTTAATCCGATAACGCTAAAAATGTTTTATATTTGTAGTATGTACATTTCTGAACGTATGTATGTATGTATGTATATTTTTTGGTAAATTCTGTAGCCTAAACGGCTTGATGGATTTCAGCTAAAGAGCTCAAACTGGATCTCGGCGATTTAACATATGTAATGTACATATAGATTCTTATGGAAGTGAACTGGATGACAGCAGCGCAACGGTGGCGCGAGCAGTCGTATCAGAGCCCTAAATGGCGCCGCTCTCGCCACCGTACCCCAGATCGCCGACAGCTAGTTTGAGGCCTAAGAGGTGTCATTAGGCTTGTATCAATGGCGACAGAGACAAACTATATAAATTTTCTAAATGGGTCGCACCTACTCGGTTTTTTTTATAATAATTACTTGTTGGGGTGTAACATCTTTCCTCTCGGTTGTAGGGATATTTTTTGGGGAGTGATTTTGAAAAAGAGACGGAAACGTATTTTAGGAATCCGTAAACTTAACCTTAACCGTGAGCATGCGCGAGCAAGCGCGCTCCTTAAAATAGAATTACATTTATATTATCATACACAGAATATATTTGACCAATAATATGACGAATAAATGACTTCATATATATATTTTTATCTGAATTGCATAGCAGGATAACATGTCAGATGTTGAACATCATATGCGCCGGACACCTTCGACGCGATTTTTTTGCCCTCTATGCGCGTTGGTAACAAAGGATTCCCTTTGTGCTATCGTTCGCGGCGAAATTGACCGGCCCGCCCCGCTCCGTCGTGTGCAAAGCGCCTTAATATCAAGTATAGCAAGAAAAAAGCGATAGTTGTTATAGAAAAACCAGGTGATGTGTCACCAACTTCGCTAGCCATTGTACCGAACGAGCAGTGAGTATCTAATGACGCTAGTTCCACGGTGCCAACCCCATAAGAGAATTGACGTGATATATTTTTTATTACTCGATTGCGCTAGTAAGAAGTTATGTTTTTAGAGTGTATATATGTATTTTTCTTTTGTAGGCTCTGTCAACTAAACGGCTTGACGGATTCAAACGTGAGGGATGTTATTAGATTTGTCTTAATTTTGACATTGATATAGGTTATATCACTTTTACTCGACTGCACTAGAAGGAATGTTGTATTATTAATAGATCGGGTCGCAGTCAGGGTTTTATTTTATAACAATCATTTTTAAAATCGGAGGTATTAAATGGCACATTTTTCTGATGCAGACGTTACGTCGCAGACGAAACTGAAACAAAATACAAGTATTTCAGTATTTGAGCAGCCGTAATTCAAATCATTCTTGCTTTTTAATCATAAAGTTTTCCCATTTCATTAATATAACCTAATTTTCTTATATCTCCAACATCGCATTTTCGATATTATATTTATTTTGTTGTAGGTTTTGCTGTAATGAACGAGATGGAGCCAATAATTTTTGTATAAATTTATTTACATAAAATATATTTCACTTACAAGGTAGACCTGTTTTCTTAGAAATTTCTATCCAAATATCTAATGTCTATTGGAAAGTTTTCAATTATGTACTTATATTGATTTCGGTATTATTTCACCTAGAAAATTTGTATAAATATTGGCAGAATATGTTTATTGATTCAAATTCAAGGAAGTTATATTCTACCCGGAATGCTTACACGTACTTCAAAATCATTCCGAAGAGTACCACGACATGAGTGGAGTGTGTCTCTTTCTACTAAATAAAGCGCCAATCGCCATATGTAAGTGTGGTCAATTGTTTGCAAATTACTACTAAGTAATTCTACTAATTTGAGAAACAGTTTTTACATTGCATAAGTAATTACGTAATAATTAAAATAAGCACATTTTAGAACTCACTATGTTAATTACAATACATTTAATGCTAATTTATTTATCGACGTGTATGAATAAAAAGGATTTAACGATTACCGAATATATAAAAATGTACCATTTAGATAGTTTTATTTACACTGGCAATTGCAAGAAAGGGACAACATCCACTCTTGTCGTTGTCTTGCTCAGAACGTTTTTCCCCTCTGTTAAGTAAGAAACAAATGTCAACTTTATTTGTTACGAAATAAAGTACATTTTTATTTTTCAAATATTGCTTCGTAGTAATTCCAGTTATCGTATATAAGTTCCTTGTTCAAATTACATCAGTTTTATTTTCTTTATTTTTATAACTGGAAAAGGTCATCTGAAATTCTGCCAGGCAGTTTGTAAGTGGTGAATGATTAGCTATATATGTTGTTAACGCTGTGACTATTCGGTGCTATTGTTCTCTAACGTCTCGCCCGGGTATTCCTGCCGCAATAGCGTTAATGCTTGTCGCTGCCAGTGTTGCTAACCCGAAGAAAGCAAAAAGCAGCAAATGGAACTTAAAAAAACAGAAGAAAACAGTAAAATAGTAATTTAAAAACATCAAATTCACTGTCCGACTTTACATTCATAGAATCGATAAATAGTTTTTTTTTTTATATATCATAAGATAGCAAACAAGCAGATGGGTCTCCTGGTGGAAAGAGTCTACCATGGCCTATAGACACCAAAGATGTTAATGGTGCGTTGTTGTTATATATAGTTATAGTTAAGTTATATATAGTTATAGTTATTAATAGTTTATTTAGTGATACTTAAATAGCTATAAGACTACTGTTTTTACTTTAAATTTGGCTTTATTAGTAAAGTTTCTGAAAATTGTAAAGTAAATAAAGTCAAAATGAAAACATTACTTAATTAAAATGATTTATTCTATCATGGAAAAATTACTGATTAACATTGTCAATTTCGAGATCTTCGGCGTTTTCGGACACTTTCTTGTTAAAATCGTACATGCTTTTATTACAGTCATTTCATATGCACCTCAGTTGCATGACATAATAACCAACGCATACAAAAACTATCTTTATTGTTTTTGTTTAAAAGTTTAACATGCTGGTTGTAAGATGCGTTTTGGAATGAATTATTTTTGACAAAGTACGAAATTTAGATATATCACCAAAAAAACAGTAGAAATATGAACTTAAACAGAAAACAGGGATGTAATGGCGAAAACAGTAAATCTACTGTTAAAACGGTAGGGTTGGCAACACTGGTCGCTGCCGTGTTCCGGTTTGGAGAGTAAGATGCCGGTTTACCGCCATTATGCATGTGACATTAGAAAGGGAGCGTAGAGCGTTGGCGGTCCGATGCAATATGATAGCCCGCAGATCTGCACGATGTAGTAAAGAAGTTGAAACATTTTTCTTTTCACTTCAAATAGCACGCCTCCTCGGTTTCCTGTTACCCAGTACAGTTCTGGGTTTGGGTGTTTACTTAAACATATTTCGGTATCTACATTTTTATGTATTATATATCATATGTAATTCTATCTATGTATTATATATTATATGTATTTATTTCGTTGACTAACACCCTCATCAAAAGCAAATAATTTGCTTAAGCCCCGTTTTCACTTTGATTAATGCAAGTGCGAAGCAGTGCATGTGCTTAGTAAGGACATGCACTACTTTTAGTTTCGTGCATGTGCTTAAGCAAAAAAACGTGAAGACAGCTGTTGCTCAGTGCGAGTGATTAGTAATCAACATCTATTTAATTTTATTACGCTGAATACTAATCACTCGCACTGATCAACGGCAGTCTTTACGTATTTTTTGCTTAATACTAAGCACTTGCATTAAACATTCGCACTTGCATTAATCAAATTGAAAACGGGGCTTAAGATAGCAAACAAGCGGAGAGGTCTCCTAATGGAGAGTCAACCATCGCCTATAGACATCAAAGATCTTGATGATGTGTTGCTATCTTGTGGTGAGGTCTAATGTCACATACATAAGTTTACCGGCTATCTTATCCTTCAAACCGGAACATGACAATGGTAAGCACTGACGCTATTGTGACAGGAATAGGTTGGTAAGGTGGTGTTACCTGACTCAGGTAAGATAATTCTAAACTCTACCACCTAGTAGCCACGATGGTATTAACTCGTATAGCCAAACGGTTGCTTTTCAGCCCTTGCCCTGTCTGGTAGAACAGTAGTTGGCTTATTCTTCAAAAGAATCCAGATCAACACGGGGTTAATGTCAATTGAAGTTTTGGTACGTAAATCGCGCCCCTGAGGGCTAGTATATATTTAATTCTTATGAATATCACTACCTTGTATAAGGTAGCATTAATAACTTCAACAATATGTTGTTTTGAAGTCCTTGTACATATATGATATAACGTATAATACTACAAAAAAATTGGAACCATTTTTTCTTCTAAAAATATATCCCTACATTATCTGCGTTTGTTCAGAATATGCTTTGTATTTCCATCTTCACCTTAGCGAGATATGCGAGACCATGGAGCGACCATTACTCATAGCTCACACGTTTGTAAAGTACACGTAGTGCTGAATTATAAAAGATCCCACGAAATCTCTACACGTTTCTCGCAGTCTTTTGTGTATTTCCGTAACTGCTCGCTCCAATTTAGAGTACTGTCTGTGGGTTTTGACGTGAATTCTTTGCTAAATAATTATTATGAAGGATTTGAATATTATTATTTACTCAACGGAATGTCATTTGTTCCAAGATTTTTGAGTAAATGGGATGATAGATTCGAAATGCTGAGTGGTACGCCAATTTGAGATGTCGCACCACCATTATGTACCTACTTTATATCTCTTTTGTTTTTTTTTGTTTCTTTGTCTTTATAGTGTATTGTGTACAAAAGTTTTGTATGTCTGAATTGTATATTGTTGTTGGAACGAAGTTCCTTATCGCGCGTTATGAAAGGGGGCTAGACGGAAAAAATTCTTACGAAAAGTTGTCACGACACTTTTTGCTGTAGTAAGCTATTGTAAGCTGTGCGGCGTGCGCATGTTTCTCTCTCTCTCTCTCTCTCTCTCTTATAGAAACCAAGCCAGATATTTTCATTTCTATTTCGCATTGTGTGCACAGTGTGGTGTCACGACGATTATTTTTGTTGAGTGTATACAGGTTTTTTGTAAATAATAATAAAAGGAACTTCGTTCCATCCGGATGTCCCTTGATACCTCTCAAGTTTTTTGTAATTTGTATATGTTCTGTGGTGTGCGTCTTAAATAAATGTGTTCTTATACTTATTCTTATAAATATATTTAATGACTAGTAGCCAACCCCGGATTTGCACGGTTGGTGTACCTAATGAAAATAATGACAATCTTCCGTTTACAGAACGACCAAGTAGTGAAAAAATTACAATTTTTTTGTTAGTTGTTTTGCCAAGATATTGAAGATCTTCTATCATCGTCTTATTCATTTATTCACTTTTCATATTATGAAATCTTAAAAAAATCGTATGATTTTTAAACATTTTCTTTAGCGCAAACCTTTTCATGACAACAAAGAATACACAAAAAAGAATTATTCAATTTTTTTTAAGGGCAATGGGCCCACCTCTCGTTCCCACCACTGTAACTTCTGTAAACCAGAATCAACAGCGGCAACCGTCCTGATAACCTCTGAGTTGCGAGCTCAGGGTGCCCTGGGGAAAAGCTAAGGTGTCTTGAAATCCGCATCGAAATTAATCAGAAGTGTATAGGAAGAGTAGGAAAATACAACCGGTTTCTCTCCATTTACAGCAGGAGACAGCGTAAAGATAAAGCAAAAAACTGCTAAAAAATGAGACGTTTACAATCAGGTTAAGCCTGATTGCTATGGCACCACGGTAATTTAGGTATTTGAGGTCCTACGAAAATGGTCTACTTAATTCTGCTTCCAGTAGTATGTATGACAAAATCTCTTGAATTGTGTTGTTACAAGGTCGGAATAGTAGATTACCCCGGATATATATTGTATACTATCAAGCATTTGGCTACGTTCGTTTTGCCAGAGATTACACTCCCAAAGAATATGATGTGCAGTTTGTTCATATTTACAATTTATGGTGGAGCATATGCATAAAGGAGAAGGAACTAATTTGAACGAGAATAATTTAGCTTTAAAATTACCATGAATGTAAGGAACTGTGCAACAGAATGATATATTTCTATCCCCGTTTTACTTAATCATTCACGGACGCAGGGAAAAAAGTTATATAAATGTCGTCCTTTAGTTGAGCAGCACCAACGCGACTGCCATTCATTTATTAATTCTCCTGCACTGCTCCTCCCCTGTAGGTGATAGCGTGATAATATTTAGCCTATATGTTGACCCGACCTTACGTAATTTTTTTTAAGGGCAATGGGCCCACCTCTCGTTCCCACCACTGTAACTTCTGTAAACCAGAATCAACAGCGGCAACCGTAATTTGCATGAATATTACTAACAAGTAATATTCATGCAAAATTTGAAGTAAATCCATGTAGTACTTTTTGAGGTTACCCCGGACATACATACAGACAAACAGACAAACAGGCAAAAATTCTAAAAACTATATTTTTGGCTTCGATATCGATTGTAGATCACGCCCTAAGTATTCTTTTAAAAAATATTCAATGTACAGTTTTGACTTTACTACGATTTTATTATATGTATAGATTAGTAACATCCATCACGGGATTAAAAAGAGACGTATTTTTGTTTCAGCTTGCGGATTGATTGAATTATTCAATTTGGTGTATTAATTCCAAAGTTATGCACGTAGGTACAAATATTTCAAGGATTTTTTTATATGATTAAACCGTTGGCTCAACCAACTACTAGCTGACTAGCAACCTTGACTGACCCTGGGTTCGATAACCGGCGATGAAAACATTTGTGTAATGTTTGTTTGTATTACAGGATATTATGTATTAATTTCGTTTTCTCATATCACAAGCGCAAAGTTTGCTTCCTTCGAGGTAATGAGGTTATATTAATTCGTGTAATTTTTGGCCAGTGGTTAATTGATTATAATTATTCTAACATTACAGAAAAAATTTGCCCGCGCTTGTTTGTATCATCACGCCGTTTCTCTTGCGGGGCTAACAGAGTGAACCGAACGTCTATCGACTTTCCAGTTACTTTTCATGACGCACTGATTTTATGGTTGCCGAGATGAATGTGTTATTGTTTTTCACTTATTTATTTTTCATTTAACTTTATTTTACTTAAAATAAGTTTGTGCAAAAGGCAAACTTAACATCTATTGGCATTCTTCACCAAGTTAACCTTTTGGCCAGTAGAAAGTAGGTATGTATATTTCGAGGTTCGGTCTCACAGGAGGCACCCGTATGGCGGAGGACGTACAGCCCCTTAACTTTAAACTCTGGCTGAGCACTCTGCACGCCCACGCACTGAACGGAACGGTGAAGCTGTGAAGGCTTACAAGACTAGCAGCAACTCAGTCATTCCGAAAAAAAAGTAGGTATGCGGTGCCGCAGAATATAATAGGTATGTCATTCAAGGATATAGGAATTAGTAAATAAAAAATATACGACGTATACAATACATATTATAATATATTCAAATAACTTCTTTATGGCTCATCGGCTAGACAATTTTGAGTGAAACTCACCATTTTTATATTGGTAAGTTTATTCCACGGCTTTAGCTACTATTTATTTTAGAACAGTTATTTCCGTGGGATACGAGTATATACAATTATTTATTAATGCAGTAGGCTTTAAAGCGAAGATTGAAATTTAATACATTATAGGGTATTGTTGTTTAATGAAGACCGGTTACAGAATATCGGCACACTAATTGATATATACTGCCAATGCAATACGAGTAGAAAGTACTGCCAAATCCGCGAGCACCTCTCCTCATAGATCCCGATATTATTTGGCGGAATTCCAAAATAATTACTTTACGTAAACCAGTCGTACAATCGTAGGGCGAGATTAAGGTTACTTTAGATGTGGTATTTTGACTAACTTCGATATTTTTGACTCGATATATTCGATAATTCGACAGACTGCTTCGTGGTCTAGAGATCCTCGGTCGGGCAAAAGTATTATTGAGATTTTTTCGAGGTTTCCTCGAATATCTATAATCTTGATAGCAGGTCGGAGTCTGGTTTTATTGATAGGATTTGACTAAGCTATTGATTAAATAAATAAATAAATAATAAATATTCAAGAGACAAATTTTACTTACTAATCTAACCCCAAAGTAAGCAAATTATTTGCTTGTGTTATGGGTGTTAGTCAACGATACTTATACATAGAAATACATATATAAATACTGGAATATATTTAATAAACACCCAAACCCGGAAACACAAACATTTATGCTCATCACACAAATACTTGTCCCCGTCGGGGATCGAACCCGAGCCCCGTTGAATGCGTAGTCAGTGTCGCTAACCAGTCGACCACCGGGGCGGTCAATTATTTTATTTTATTCTAACACTAGCTGTTGGCCACGACTTCGTCCGCGCGGACTTCGTTTACCGCACAGCTCCTCCCCCATAAGTGATATTGTGATAATATGTAGCCTATATGTTGACCCGACCTATTAGTAATATTCATGCAAATTTGGAGGAAATCCATGCAATATTTTTTGAGTTTACCCCGGACATACATACAGACAAACAGACAAAAATTCTAAAAACTATATTTTTGGCTTTGATATCGATTGTAAATCACGCCCCAAGTATTCTTTTAAAAAAATATTCAATGTACAGTTTAATATATGTATAGATTTTAAACGAGTTGATATTTTAACTCGTCTACGCAACTGTCACACTCGTGGTCACACTAATATCAACACATTTTAAGATTTCTGGTTGTCAGTTTCTATTAGGAGAAACATCAACTTATTTGCTACCCTATAATATCACCTATAGATGAGTAGATAAAATCGATATAATACATTAACAATTTTTAAGCTGCTATCAGTTAAGGATTTATACAGTACAATTAAGGATAGAAATAAAAACATTTTTATAAATAAAATATTACCACATCCAGAGTTTACAAAAGCCGCTGGCAGTAAAACAAGCTTCCAATACGGCTATTGTATCAAATATTCATTATCTCATCGCAAGGGTATTTTGAAAGCGAATTTCCGAGCCAGAACCAAGTAATTTGGCAACTGCACGCGAATTAAAGCCGATATAAACTTATCAACTAACATCGTACCTTGCTTTAATTGAAGCATCTTTTATGTAAATTGAAATAAGGTTTAATGTTCCTAAAATCTGATTTTTGTAGTTATGTGGTCATTGTTTGATACTAATAGCGAAGACTTACGATTCCTATATCAACGATCAGTAATGAAAAAATGAGTAAATGACTCTCTTGGTGGAAAAAGTCCTATTGCCTATGCATAAAAAATGTTTTGTAATGCAATTTTATGATCTGGAAAATATGTAGTACAGTATTTAATTAAAATTAAAAGAATTATTTTTTATTACTATTAGCGATCGTCCTTTGGTCGAAATTTGACCATGGATAAAGCGATAAAATCTCTTCTTAATTTGACAACAGATTTTAACCATAAACAAAAAGTATATGTGTGTATAATGGTTTTGTGTTATCTTGTGTCACAAACATTTGGAGTGTGTGTACACTATCGCGTGGGTGTCGATCATGAAGCTGTATTATATCTAGAGGCAACTACCTACCTGAAACACAATTTTTAACACTGCTGTCATCTTCTCAGGTCTTACCCTCTCTTTCTAACACAGCTGTATAAAAAAGAGAGAACTCATAGAGAGAGATATAAAATAAATATGTTTCAAGTGATTAATACGAGTGCTAGCTCCACCTATATCTAATACATGGGCCCACTAAAAGTTTTGCACTTCTAGCTAATCGGAACTATTTGAATTTCGAATGTCATATTTTTAAAACGTTGCAAACTTCTTAGTAATAAAAAAAAACAATTAGCGGGAAATGATTTGTCAATTGCTTTTTTATCACACATCAAAGTTCTACGTACGCAACGAAAATGGAATTAAGTCGAAAAGATTTTAGAGCGATGATTTTTTTTGATTTTAAAAGTTCTCTTTCTCCGCAAGACTGTGCCGCTCGTCTTCAAAATGCGTTTGGGAGAGAAGCACCTTGTTTGAGCACCGTGAGGCGATGGTTTGCTGAATTTGAGAGAAGTCGAGTTTCTATCTTCAACTGTCGTCAACGAAAATAATGTGGCTACTGTTAAGCGGTAAATTGAAGGAAACCCCCGGATTACCTATGAGACAATTCGAGGATTATTGGGGATTGGTATGAGCCAAATTCAGAAAATTTTACACAAAAAATTGAAAGTTCGGAAACTTTGTTGTCGTTGGATCCCTCATGAACTGACAGCGGAGTAGAAGCGGGCTCTCGTAGAATGGTGCTCGCAGATGCTACTGAAATACGACCACGGACATTCTAATGCTGTTCATGACATTGTCACAGGAGACGAAACGTGGATTTATTGTTTTGAACCCGAAAATAAAACAGCAATTATGTGAACGGGTATTTGAAAATGAGAACAGGTCAACAAAAGTGAGACAGGCGAGAAATGTTGGTAAAAATGATAGCGTTTTTTCTCAGCTACGGGTCCCATCTGTACAATTCGACTTGAAGATCTAAGAGTGTTAATGCCGAGTGGTATTATACCATTTGTTTACCCAGGGTGTTAGAAAAATTTCGCGAAAGACGACCCGAAAGCCGCATTCGCCTACACCATGATAACGCTTCTTCACACACGGCCTACAAAACAAAGTCATTTTTAGCTTCCGAAAAAGTACATCTCGTAACTCATCCTGCGCATAGCCCCGTCCTAGTACCCTGTGGATTCTGTATTTTCCCCAAAATCAAAGATTTGATGAGAGGTTTTACTTTTACCAACTCCGAAGAGGCAGTGATACCAGTAAGGTACCTTCCTGGTAAAACGGCAGTTTTATTGGGTTTTATTGGCTTTACGAGTCACTACCATCGTGGCTACTAGGTGGTAGAGTTCTGCATTGTCTCACCCGGGTCTGGTACCTGGCACCATTTCAATATAAGTCGTCGTACGTAACGTAACGTACGAAATGTAACGTAGTTAAATGTTTGGAAATTCCCCGTTCCTCGTGTTTATTTCGGGCTCCTTTGAAGAATAGACCAACTCCCGTTATGTCAGGCAGGCCGTAAAAGGCGACCGATTGGCTATCCGAGTCACTACCATCGTGGTTACTAGTTGGTAGAGTTCTGCAATGTCTCGCCCGGTTCTGGTAACACCGCCTTGTCTATTCCTGCCGCAATAGTGTCAGTGTTTGTCGCTGTCGTGTTCTGGTTTGGAGGGTAAAGTAGCCGGTAAACTTATGCATGTGGCATTAGATTTCGTCACAAGATAGAAACGCACTATAAACATCTTTGGTGTCTATAGGCGATGGTTAATTTTTTCATCAGGAGACCCATCTGCTTGTTAGATATCTTATGATATAAAAAAATCTAAGACGAAACACGATAGTGACAAGCATTGACCCTATTGCGACAGAAAATGATGGTACCTAACCCGACCTAGTCGTTGTAGAAATCTACCTAAAAGTCATTAAGCTAGTGACTATCATTTACCTGTTACAAACTGTCAAAATTAAGTACATATTATATCCATTTCAATATTATACATTTTTCACTGTTAAACTGGCAGAAATAAAAAGATGCGGCTTCAAACTAAGCATGGAAATTATTATTAAATAAGATTAATAGTGAGGTTGTTAAATCCAGCTTTGCTTTAACAGTTATTTTTATACGATAATTAATAATAATTATAATATATAACAATTTTTCAATATCCCCAACACTTCGACGGTCAAACCATTCACAACACAATTTATACACTATTATGTAGCTCGCAGTATTAGCAGTATAGTGCTATTTTTCATTAACAGTATTGTTCAGTAGTTTTAGTGATACTGTTTAGTGATTATAAAAATAACTTTTAACAGTTCATATAAATAACTTTAACAGTTTATATAAGTGATTGTTAATTGTCAATAAGAATTTAGTACGAAATTTAACATGTTAATTGTTAAATGATCCATGCCTACTTCAAACATAGGCTTCTTTTTAAATTAACCACAATCCGACCGTCTCGTTGTTTAAGTAGTTAGAAAACTTTGCGTCATAATTTTCTCGGATTCGGATCAGATGTAATGAGTAAGCGCTCTAGTTATTATATTTCTATATATCCCTTGCAAGCAGGAAACCCACCCAACTGTCATTCTGCTAGGCAGGTCGTAAAAACTGTGCCAGTGAACAGGTGTCTCTACCATCGCGACTACTAGGTTGTAGAGTTCTGCAATATCTCGTCCGGGTATTTGGTACCACCGCCGTACAAATAAGTTGGTATTTGAAGTTTATATAAATTCAAAGTCTAGTGGTGGTGTGTTAGCATCTCCAGCCTTTATTCGAAGGTTTATCTTTATTGCTTGCCGTGTTTTTTTATAGACAAATTACACTGACTGATCTAATCCCAAAGTAAGCAAATTGTTTTGCGTGTCCCATGTTGCTCCGCTCTAAAGAAATAGCCATTTCTGCCAGGCAATTCGCAAAATTTGAACGATTGGCCAAAGGTGTTACTACTATTGTACTATGATTTTTTTATGTCATATAGCCTCTGTGGTCTAGTGGTCCAGCGTTGGCGTTGACCACATGAGGTCCCGGGTTCGATTCCTGGGTCGGGCACTTTAAAAAAAAGTGGTATTTCAGTTTTCTGAGAAACACAAAGTTGCCCGGGATCGGAAAGTACGCGGTTGGCGATAGGCTTGCCACCTATCACATTTGTGGGACCAAGTATGTTCGGCTAATCGTGGGTGCACTTGTTGTACCTCTGCCTACCCCTTCGGGGATATGGGCGTGAAGATACTTTTATAAGATAGCTAATAAGCAGTTGCCTCTCCTGGTGGAAAGATACAATCATCGTGTATAGACACCAAAGATGTTAGTAGTGCGTTGCTATCCTTGTGGCGGGGTTTTAGTGCCACGTGCATAAGTATATTAGCTACCTTACTCTCCAAATTGGAACACGAGAGTTAAACACCGATGGTATTGTAGTAGGAATAGGAAGGCGATGATTCCAAAACCGGACTAAACAATGTAGAATTCTACCACTTAAGCATGATGGTAGGGACTGGTATAGCTAATCGTTCGCCTGACCGAAAGGCAAATCGTTTATTCTTCTTCAAAGGATCACGGACCAACACGGGGGAAAAGGTGGTAGAGTTCCACAAAATATTATATTCCATAAAAGTAATTCACTTCATTTGCCATCTGAGATAAATAAATAAATATTACGGGACAAATTACATTTATTGATCTAACCTCAAAGTGAGCAAATTATTTGCTTGTGTTGTCGGTGTTAGTCAACGACATTAATACATAGAATTACATATATATAAATACTAGAATATGTTTAATAAACACCCAAATCCAGAAACACAAACATTTATGCTCATCACACAAATGCTTGTCCCCGTCGGGGATCGAACCCCAGCCCCGTCGATTGCGTAGTCAGAATCGCTAACCAACGACAACTCAACGAAAAGTTATACCAAAATTGAATCAAAATTGATTATAAATATAAATTTATAATAGGTACAAATTAAGCCATTAAAATGGTATATTAGATGATAAATTTAATATTTTATTTTTAAATGAAGACATTTTTCAAAGATCCACCCTATTATAATGATGTTTTATGAACGAAGAAATTGACGACATGGCTTGATTTGAACCAGTGACTGATATCGCCTTTAGCTGATTGATTGCTTCTCTGATTAATTGCTAAGATTGATTCCCTTCATACCAATCTCTAACAATTATTGTAATTAATTAAAATTTGTACACTGAGTTAACTTAAAAAATCGGCCAAATGCGAGTCGGACTCGCGTACGAAGGGTTCTGTACCGTTATTCAAGTTTCTACCTTTTTTATTAAGATCGAGTAAAAAATTGCTTAATAATTACGTTTGTCGTATGGGAGCCCTCCTTTGATATTTACTTTATGTTTATTTAATTATTTATTTTGAAAGATAATATACAACTAAATATTCTGTGAAAATTATAAGCGTCTAACTGTTACATTTATTAATATTGAGCAAAAAAAAAAATACGAAAAAAACACGTTTACTGTATAGGGTAGTTGTGGGGGTGGGGTTTAGTATACCCCTTAATATTTTCATTTTTTTATTTTTAGAAAAGACAAGCTCGCTGAGTTTCTTAGGCTGAGAGCAAAAATTTGTCTGTTTGTGTCCTTTACCATGGTATTAAAAAAGTTTAAAAACTACTCTCGAAGGCGTACAACAGAAATTTCGTTTTTTTATTTACTGAAAGTCAGCAATAATAGCTAGTGAAATTATAACGCAAGGCTTAGCGCCATAGCTCCTCAGAATGCAATTTAAACGCTAAGAATAAAACTCTCATAGACAGGTTTTGCCGAGTCACACCTTGAGTAAGATGAATTGAAGACGTCGGAAGAGAAATTTTTAAAGTTTTATACTTATATGATAAGAAATGAGATTTTTTTAGTTATACTTTTAAAATTCTAAGAAACATGAGATTTTTAAATGTAATTTTGACATTAACTTTTTTTTATAAGAAATGACAATTTTTTAGTTATACTTTTAAAATTCTGCAAGATTAAAAAAATTAAATGTAATTTCTACAAAAATTTAAAACTTTTGTAGGTAGGAGAAAATAAACACATTTTTTTTAAATTAATAATAAATACGAGACCAATCATTGGTCTCGTATCGATTGTTTATTTATTTATAGGCTAATTTATTTATACCTAAATTCTAGCGGCCTGTTATGTGCTTCGCTACGTATCGCCATTTATTGAATTAATTTGTGAAATGTGATAAATGAAGAACCGCTCTACCGATTTTGTGCAAACTTCACAAAAACCATCTGGTTTATTATTAAGTTTGCAGCCTTATATAATATTATATAATATAGAAATAGTTTATTTATTTTATATTAAACTAGCGGCCCGCCCCGGCTTCGCACGGGTATAAAATATACAGCCTATGTCACTCAGTAAAAAAAAAGATTAAAATCGATGCAGTAGTTTTGATTTATTCATTACTGCCCGTGGCCCGCAAACAATTCCTCTTTCCCTATACCATGAAGATTTCCTGCTATCTTTGGAACATCTAAATTTCCTGCTATTTTTGGAACATCTAAATTCATATAGGTACTACATTTTTAGTTTTTACATTTTTACCTATTTCTTTTACTTTTTCCAATAATATATTACAAAATGTCTTTATATACAACGTTCACAGCTTTCTTGTCATTAGACAATATAAACATGTTTTCTTTACAGGTTTCTCTTGAAAGAGCGACATATAAGTTGACCTTGTGAAAAACAGTCAACGCTCAAATCTAAGCCTGCAACGTTGAAGGTTTGATTCTGCGATTTATTAAGGCGAAAAAATGTGTAAATGGTTAACCCTGCGGGCCATCCCTGAAACTTCTCACTAAATAAAGGTATTTTAAGCTCAAAAGAGTAAAAACTATAAGCATAGATTTTTCAGTTCAATCATCTATTTTGTTAAAAATGGCAGTATTATTAATTTTTGGAAAGCTGTATATTTGAAAACGATGATGGCATTCAACTCAATTTTTGAGATCTAAAATATTGTTTTAGCTAAATAACCGATAGGTTGAAACATTTCGGTGTTATGTCTAAAAGCATTTTTATTTAATTTTCTTCATTGATAAATCCCAAACAAATTGGCCGATTTTGATAAAATTAACGGTATTTGACGCAATTTTTAAAGAACAAAAGCTGATAATATTTTTAAGTCAATCGGTAAGTTAACTTGAAAGTTTAAAGTTATTTAAAAAAAATTAAGTAAGTTTGCTAAGAACAACGTAATTTTAAATTTCAAAAGCTATAAGTTTTGAGAATTAGATTCGATTTTGATTTTTGAAACGGCATTTGACGTAGTTTTTTTAGTACTAAAATATCGTAGAACACCAAAAAATTATTAGTTGAAAAATTTTGAAGCTATGTCGAAAAAACACTTTTTTCAAAATTTTTCGTAAACGATTACTCCCAAACACACAAACCGGTTTTGATGCAATTTATGTATTAGACATAGTTTTTTTAGGAATAGAGCTGATTATTTTTTGTACTCGTTACATAAATCTGGAAGTTATATTTAAAAATACTGTTTCTTTTGGTGTTTTTTCAAATTTTTTGATGTTTTTTCAAAATTTCTCAAAATCTTCTAGACAGAATCAGTTCAAATTTTCAGGAAATCTAAGTTAAGCGGAATGCAATCGAATGCCATCAACCGCGTTTCGATCGGTCTAGCCGTTCAAAAGTTATGACATGTTTACATACACACATACACACACACATACGTACATACAGACATACTGACGTCATAGTGAAAATAGTCGGAAAAGATTCCTAGGACCTCAAAACGTGGACATCTGGTGAAAACTCGATTTTCGAAAATCGAGGTAAAATCAGTATCTTCCTTATTTACATACGTAGTGGGAAATTAAAAACTGGTTTGCTAAATGGGTGATTCCGTTCTAACTGTGATATTCAATGTCCTGTATTGTTTGTTCTCACAGGTCGTTAATTAATAATTAATTTATGAAATTTTTGTACTTATTGGAAAATAATAAACATATTTCAACATTATTTTCATATAATATAACTTGCCACTTACAGAAAACTTACAATATATCACTTAAATGTCAGTACCGTGTCATGTCCATTTCTAGAATTTATTTATAAATTGTTAGTTTTTTTGTCGTAATAAATGATTTAAACTAATTACCTCATAAATTCTAATGTTTACGACAAAAAAAACTAACAATTTATAAATAAATTCTAAAAATAGACATGACACGGTACTGACATTATATCACAGTTAGAACGGAATCACCCAAATCACGTTTTTTACATTGATTATTAAATAACAATTTTACAAAAATTATACGATATACCTGAAGATATTATCTAAGGAATGTGCTAACTTATTACATGATAGAATGTACTTTACTTGATCATATAAAATTTCGAAAACAGGCTAAAAATCTCTAAAACAAATAATTTGCTAATACTATTTCAATCATCCACATGATTTTTATATGGTAATATTTAGTTTAAAAAAAAGGATGTACTAAATTTTGATTTTCAGCTGAAGTCCTATAGTAACGATGGGTCCCAAGAAAAAAATCTTATGGAGAGATCAGACTAAATTGGTTTTATAATAAAATTCGCATTAAACACGCATAAAGCTACAATATACTTTTTATATTTATTGGTCTTTTTTTGTGGAAATACTCAAGTGAACATCATCTTATCTACAATGTACTCCCACAAACAAACATATTGTAATTTGGTAATTTTGTAGATATGATTTTGTTCTTGGGACCCGTCGATTTATTTATCCGAAAATTAACACGTTTCCCAGCGGTTTCAGAGTGCTAAGTGTGAGTTTTTCTTTTCGTATTCGATCGTGAGCGCGTTGTGAGTTTACTAGGAATTTGTATGTGATTTGTACAGCACCACCTAGTGGTAAACGTGAGAAACCAGTTTACCACTAGGTGGCGCTGTATAAATCACATACAAATTCCTAGTAAACTCGAAACGCGCTCACGATCGAATGCGAAAAGAAAAACTCACACTTAGCACTCAGAACACGACGCACGCGCGCCGCCTACCGGCCGGTAACCCCGCAACCGCTATGCCCCTGCATTCTAAATGAAATCTGTAATATCTTCGAAAATATTTATTTAAATTACATGCTGTAAACGGCCATATTGCTCTATATTAAATCAGCAATATATTTAAGGTATTTAATTGGATAAGGATTAGTGCTGTATTGCTTAAAAAAGCCATTATTTCTCGTAAAAAGTAAATGACAAAAAATGCTATTGTGGGTTATCCATAAGAGATAGACATATACCATCGTGGAGTTTTTTGTAGACCTTTTCAAGGTGTACAAATGCTTAGTACATTATTTTGATAAATCTTGTAGGGTTTAGCGTTTGCAATGTAAGCAGAAAATAATATAATTATTTACGACATGACATCAGAAAACTCAAAAATTGCAGTATTTCTCGACTCTATATTGAATGTTATTATACATATAAACCTTCCTCTTTAACCACTCTATCCATGAAAAAAAACCGCATCATAATCCGTTGCGTGGTTTTAAAGATTTAAGCATACATATGGACATAGGGATATAGGGACAGACAAAGAATGCGACTTTGTTTTATACTATGTAGTGATAATATAGTAAAAGCCTAAACATTTAGTTTGAATAGGTGAGCCCGTTCTTGAGTTATAAAATTACAACGAAAAGTGGCATTGGTTTTTATATATATATATATATAGATTATCAAAATTAAAAAAATTAAATTACTGAAATTTTCGTGAGTTATTATTATATATTTATAAGTAGTGATCAAATGATAGAATATTAATTTAAAAAAAGGAAACGTGGATAATGCCATACTGAAATACGAAATTAGTGAAAAACTGAGGGTGAACACCAATATTAAAAACGGCGGTTTGAAAATACGTATTATTTGAATTATTTCCAAGCATTCGGTCCCAACTTTACGAGCTATACAGAACGATTATAATTTTTAAGTGAACTAATTTATATTTGAGTTACAATTTTGAAGCTCACTAAGAGTGCTGTGTTATATCCCAATTGAGGTGTTTCATATACCTATCACGTTGAACAATGAACCAAAGGCTCATAATCTAACTTTTAAAATAGGTGATTGGTGTATATGTTACGGGCAACTTCAGACGTCCGGTCACTATGAATAAAGACCGGTCTATATATCTGTTTCAATTGGGCAATATAAGTAAAACTGCACAAGTAATCGTTTATCTCGGACAGTATGAATACTGACTATTCTTTCTTGGGCGACATAATAAAACAGATTATCTGCAGTGTTTCTGTATAATTTTCACAAGTTCGAAGTATTAAAAATATTTATTTTTATAATTGGTCCGTTGGTCGAGTGGTTAGTGAAACTAACTACGAATCGCGGGGGCTCGGGTTTGTTTCACGATAGGGACAAACATTTGTGTAATGAGCATAAATGTTTGTATTTCTGGGTTTGGGTGTTTATTATGTAGGTATGTAACAGTATTTATATATGTATTTTTATGTATTTGTATCGTTGACTAACACCCATAACACAAGCAAATAATTTGCTTACTTTGGGGTTAGAACAATTCGTGTAATTTGTCCAGCAATATTTATTTATTTATTATTTATAATTCCATTAACATATTTTTTATCTTCATAATTGCAATATAATAAATACTACCTATTGCTATAATAAGCCGGGTAGGTGCAAGTCGGCGAAGCTCCGCTACGATCCTATTTCTAGGTGTGGAATCTATAGAATACCTAACATACTTCAATTGTAGCGATGGGTTGTTTTCTTTTCTGTGGAGGAGGCTTCGCCCTACGAGCCGCCCAGAGATGAATGGGCTCAGTTTAATTGTTGCAAAACGAAAGCTGGTTTGGACTTTGTAGGACGGCCCCGTTTCCTTTTTAATTCGATTGGTTTAAATTTTGCTTCCAGGGGATGTATATCAGTTTGAGCCGAAATGCTAGTCCTAAAAAATTTTTGCATATATATTTTTGTGCACCCAAATATCCACGCTGCACAGCGTTGCCGCTTCATTGCTCCGCTCACTATGTTCACCGCGGACTGCCTGGTTCCAGTGTTGTCAATTTAGCACATTGTCGCGAGAAATGGCGACTTTTACGACTTAACTGGCGACTTTTAGGGTGCGAATGAAAATATTTTTAGGCAGTTAATATATTTTTTGTTAACTTTCAAAATAATGAAAAAGGCCTAGTCGAGCGCAAAACAAAAAAGTTTTATTTTTTTCGTTGTACTATGCAATTTATTACAAATTGTTGAATCAATTATTTTTCGCTAGCTATAAGAAACACTTTCAAAAAGCATCCATTGATAAAAAATACACCGACATTTGTATAGGACGTATGAATGACACAAGAATAAAACATTTAAATTTGGCGCTCAGCGCTATAACAGATACTGTAACTTCTTAGTTAGATATAGAAATTATTACAGCTTACTGCGGACTATAGATGGACAGACTCACTGACTTATACGTCACTGACGTATAAAATTCGCGGGATCATACTTTTCTTCTTATCTAAAAATTTTTGTAAAGCGTTACTAATTTCTTTTGTCCTTCCCAAATTAAATTCAGTTCTAGCGACTTTCTAGCGACATTTTATATTAAGTCTAACGATTCGGATCTATTGGAGTTGGCAACACTGCCTGATGCCTGTCCACAGTCACAAGAGCACAGAACATACACGAGAGCGACAGCAACCGGTACAGACATCATGTTCTTGTCATTTAATAACGAACTGTGGTGCCTATACATATTTTTTTTTGATAATATGATGCAGCACTAGCAACTATTGCGATTTTACGTCGTTTTGTTGTCTGCGTGTTCGCATAACTCAACTTGGGCGCGGATCCATGTCCCAGGATTTGGTACACATCCTTAATCTTCTTGAAAAGTGACAATTATAAAAATCTCAGATGATTCCAATATAAGAAGATTTGGAACAATTGCATTTGTCCTTTCGGATCTATCACAGCCGTTCTATCACAAACTGAAAAGTCTGTAGTCATTATCGTGATAGACATGCCTGGGAGAACTGCCTGTGAGCATGTCCGTCTAATGAAATTCCCGCTTAAGACAGTTGGTCTTTTTCTCAAGTAAGCCGCGATCAACAAGTAGGGACATAGTATAAATTAACATTATAGCTGAAGCGAAATCTACACACAAATAATTGAAGGATAAATACGAGCATTTGAAAATATTATCATGTCTTTATATTTATAAATGGAATATTTTTATTATTTTTGTGACTATGTCATCGACATACTTAAGTCCTCCCCGTGTTCGTCCGGACTTCTTTGAAGAATAGACCAACTGCCGTTTATCTAGGCAGGTCGTAAAAGGCGCTCAATTGGCTTTACGTGTCACTACCATGGTGACTACTAAGTTATAGAGTTCTACAACGTCTCGCCCAGGTATTTTCTACCACTGCCTTTTTTATTATCGATAGGGAAGCGCTTGACCACGATATCGCCTGATGGTAAGCTAAGATGCGGCCTAAGATGGAACTCGCTTCCCTAGAAAGTACTTGTTCACTCTTCTCTTGAAGATCCCCAAATTGTACTCGTCGGGAACACAGACTCAGGAAGCATGTTGTCCAGTCCTTTACGGTTCGAATGAAGAATGTTGAGTCGAACCGCTTTGTCAGGGTACGTGGAACGTCCACCATATGGAAAAGCCTAGAATCTGTGCGCCTCGACGATCGATAGAAAAACAGGGATGGCGGAACTAAGTCGTGCAATTCCGCAGCGCATCCTTCCCTTCCTTCCATAACTATTCCTGCCGCAATAGCGTCAATGTATCTTATTGTTGTATTTCAGTTTGGAGGGTAAAATAACCGGTAGACTTACGCATGTGCATTGCCACCTCGCCACGCGGATATGGTGACTACTAGGTGGAAGAGTTCCGCAACGTGTCGCCCGGGTCTAGTACGACCGCCTTATCTATTCTTGCCGTATTAGCGTCAGTGCTTGTCACTGTCGAGTTCCGATTTGGAAGGTAAGACAGCCGGTAAACTATACATGCGGCATTAGACCTCGTCACAAGATAGCAACGCACCATTAACATCTTTGGTGTTTATAGGCCATGGTTGGCCTCTTTCAGTTAGCTATTTGCTTGTTTGCTATCTTATGATATAAACATTTTTTTTGTATTGTAAGTAGGTATATTTCTTTGGCACGCTTTGTAACTTAATCGTTTTGATGGATTTAATCTTGAGAAGTCTTATTATTCGTCTGATTCGTTAATTTTGAGAGTGATCTAGGCTATTTAAATTTTATTCGACTTCGCTAGAAGCAGGGTTTTATTTTTTAGATCACAGCAAAGTCTGTTTTTTTAAAAAATTCCTTGTTTACGATGTTGATCAAGTGCCAGGCCGTAAATGTTGGAATTCCATAACTAACCACAACTTTAAACAAAAAACGACAGCCAGAACAGGCTCGTATCAACTCAGTACGGTTTAATTACTTGGAAGTTCGCCAGCACATTTTGTTAGGCCATTCGTTAAGCTGCTCAAATTCTGCATCATTATTGGATGAACCATTTCTTTGATGAGACCTTCGTTAGTTTTGGTAATGATGATTTATGGAACTTGTAGTTTTACAATACAACTTAACTCTTCAGTAGACAAAACTGGAACTCCAGTCACCATTTTCTGACTTGTCATTCTGATATCAGGTTTAGAACGGAGTAGTTTTATAGTTTAGGAGTTACCCTAGACCACTAGGAACTTATCGCCGTGTTGGGATGATAATACCACATGCATAAGTTCTTATGCAATGTCGTGTCTGCGGTCAAGATGAAGGAAGCAAAATTAAGCAATATATAAATAAATAAATCTATACCAATATTTAAAAAAAAGAAATGTGTTGCTTAAAAATTTTATACCTAAAAAAGACAAGCCCGCCGAGTTTTTTCCATCGAATCTTCTCAGTGTGTAGCTGCGTTTCCGGTCCGATAGGAGTTTAAAAAAAAATTTGATGCATCAAAGTAACTTGTAAAATGTTTTATTGAATACCTACGTACCTACCTACTTCTGATATCTAATTTCTGATTTCTGCAGTTCAGTTCGTTCAATCGCGCACAGACATATACCACAGTATACTGGACACTAACAGTAGTCAATCTACATACATGTGATATTCGAGTAACGCACACATAGACACCTCTCACGGAGGCGATATCTCGGAATGGTTCGGGACAGTTTGTTCCGCACCAGTCCGAGATATCGCGTCCGTGAGAGGTGTTTATGTGTGCTATGCTCGAATATTACATGTATGTAACATTGACTACTGTTAGTCTAAGTATTCTGTGCAAATACACAGACAGACACATACACGTACATAGCGTTCAAATTTATTATAGGTACTCCTTTATTGCGCTGGGGGTTAACAAAACAGAAACTAGTATCTCGTAACTTAGGCGTGGTAATGGACGATGGACTTCGATCTCAGCGTCACGTACTAACTCAAGGTTCCTCGTAATTGTTTTATGGACTAAAAATTTTATACCCAGCGCGTGTTTTTTAAAGAGAGACCAATTTTTAACATTTTATAAGATTTTCGTGTAAAGAAAAGAATAGGTTTAAATACATTTTAGAAGTGGAAACGTTTTTACCGCGTTTTACTGAGTTTAAAAAAACGTTTTCACTTCTAATGATCCACATAAGGTCCCGGGTTCGATTCCTGGTTCGGGCAATGTAAAATCGAATTCACATTGCCCGATTAAAAATGGGCAATTAAAAATGTGTTTTTTCAGTTTTCTGATAAAAACAACGTTGCCCGGGATTGGAAAGTGCCCGGTTGGCGATAGGCTTGCCACCTATCACATTATGGGACCAAGTATCTTCGGCTAATCGTGGGTGCACTTGTTGTCTTGTGCCTACCCTTTCGGGGATACAGGCGTGAAGATACTTTAAACTCATGGTTCATGTGACCCGTTATTTAAATTCATACTGTCGTGAGACGTTTACTCAAAGGTCTCGAGACAGAAAGAATACGTTATTAATATTATATATTATATTAATATTATATATTATATTAATAGTAATATATTAATATTGTATTCATTAGTTTACCTACTTGTGCAGTTTTAAGTGGCGCATCGTAGGGTATTATTTAAATTTTCACTATTGTCGGTTCTTTGCCTTTGTTTTTAAACAAAGAACTATTTGGCTCTATAGAATTGTGTCAATGCTATGCCAATATTTTTAAATTAAATTTGAAACTATATGTTTTGTCATATTGGCAGACCTCCGTCACTACATGTACTTATTCAAAATAAATATCTGCCGCATGGAGCGAACAATGAGTGCGAAATAGTTGAAGTTAAACCTCTGTTACAGGTGTTGTTCAATTAATTGAATACATGATATTAATTTGTGACAACCCTATTGCTCGAACATTTGATGACGGATAATATACACTAACGCATTGCGTTAAGGTCTAATTAAGCTTGGACGCATGATGTTGATAAACGATATTTTAAAAGAGATATGATAAAGAGGACACAAAGTTTAAAACTATCACATATTGATAGATGCTTATCGCAGTGTTATAGATTGTTACTTTCTTCTGAAATGTAAATTGTATCACGGACACTTTTAAGCTATTGCATAGCTTCTATTGCGGGCCTTGAGCGTGGAAACCGAATCCAGAAATTCCGTAACGAAAAAACGTAACACCCCCACTCCGACCGGCACAACGGTGATACTTTTAGTTTTTCCATCTATCGATAAATACCAGAACTTTTAATGACTTTTTGAAATATCACGCTTGTCTCTTTAGTTCAGCAACCATCCTTTAGATGGCATTGGTTGTATTGGAAAACTACCGTAATCAGCTGTTTGTCAGAGCAAGTATATAGGTGTATAGGTATTTATCATCTACGTACAACAGTGAATATCTGTACTCGTATAATTTGTGTATAAAGTGTTTTAAATATGAATAAACAAAGTGCATTTATTAAATATTCCTGAAGGACCGACATGTATTGAAAGATAATAAAAATATTTTGAACAATATTAACATCTCATTTATTTAATAAAAGAAAAAAAATTGGTTTTTTATCGGTCACCACGCTCAAAGTGTAACTTGAATTAATACCAAAGAAAAAAAACAAAGAAAAAAAAAATTACTGCATAAATAAAATAAATATATAATTGTAATTGCATAAGTTGATAAAAAATGCTATGCAATAGCTTTACCGCGGCAATCTCCGAGTGCCACACGTCTTTTTTAATGCTACAAGTCACGATAAACCTACAACATAAGGAGTATTATTACTTGAATTCACAATTATTACATACTAGCTGTCTTCGCGACTTCGTTCGCGTGGAAAACTTCTAAAAGTAGTGTAAGTTACTCCTT
Source organism: Apodemia mormo (assembly GCA_036924255.1). Lineage (NCBI taxonomy): Eukaryota > Metazoa > Arthropoda > Insecta > Lepidoptera > Riodinidae > Apodemia > Apodemia mormo. Next base: position 38,263,811 of record JAUPFN010000011.1, on the reverse strand, counting down.
ATTACCGTGGTGTTAAAGATAGAAAGTTCAGGGGTTTACCCGCAAAGTTCCCGTTCCTGTGGGATTTCCGGGATAAAAACTATCCTATGACCTTTTTCGGGTTTCAAACTATCTTTGTACCAAATTTAATTTAAATCAGCTCAGTGGTTTAGGCGTGAAGAAGCGACAGACAGACAGACAGACTGACACAAAGACATAGTTACTTTCGCATTTATAACATTAATAAGGATTATTTTAAACCATTCACGTCGCAATATATCGGCAACATATGTAGATATAGTACGTTTTTGTATCTCTGATCATGAAAAAGACCACTTAAATGTTATTAAATGAACAACGCTTACTTAAAAATAAAAAAGCAAAATATTTATTTTCACTCTACCACAGATTAAATTTATAGATAAGACTTGTTTTTTAGGAAGATACTTAGATAATCTTGTTTATACAGCCTTGTGTGTGGTGAGTTTCGATTATAGTAATAAATGCTTCCATTTTTGTTGCAATTTATACAATAGTTTGTTTTAAATTTTGCTTCTTACTTATCCAGCAACTTAATGCGTCTTTGTTAATAAGTAAAAGAAAGGGTTAACTATATTTGCTTTATTACAATCTTAGCTTTCGTAAAAAGTGTACAAGTTTGATTAGTTTCATGACTTCCAGATATGTTAGTTTCATGGCTTCCAGATATATTAGTTTCATGACTTCCAGATATGTTAGTTTCATGGCTTCCAGATATATTACTTTCATGACTTCCAGATATATTAGTTTCATGGCTTCCAGATATAGTAGTTTCATGACTTCCAGATATATTAGTTTCATGGCTTCCAGATATATTAGTTTCCTGACTTCCAGATATATTAGTTTCATGACTTCCAGATATATTAGTTTCATGACTTCCAGATATATTAGTTTCCTGACTTCCAGATATATTAGTTTCATGACTTCCAGATATATTAGTTTCATGACTTCCAGATATATTAGTTTCATGACTTCATGATATATTAGTTTCATGGCTTCCAGATATATTAGTTTCATGACTTCCAGATATATTAGTTTCATGACTTCATGATATATTAGTTTCATGACTTCCAGATATATTAGTTTCATGACTTCCAGATATATTAGTTTCATGACTTCCAGATATATTAGTTTCATGACTTCATGATATATTAGTTTCATGGCTTCCAGATATATTAGTTTCATGACTTCTAGATATATTAGTTTCATGACTTCCAGATATATTAGTTTCATGACTTCCAGATATATTAGTTTCATGACTTCCAGATATATTATTTTCATGACTACCAGATATATTCTTTTTAAGATGTACCTACTATTAAAAAGTGTCCGTTGAATTCTTATATGTTACGTACCGAAATTAACAAATTTATTTAATGTACAAAAGCACATTAAGTTTATTTGATAATTTCAGCTCTCTTGTAGGACTTTTTAGGTAATTCTTGTAGGACTTTTAGGTCGATCTTATTAATGTCCTTTGGATTTGACAATGCTGGTTTTCTTCAAGATTTTGATCTTGGGTGCAATTTCTATACTATGTAATACTATTATGTAATTAGATTTCTGTATTATAGGTCCAAGCGATGACAATGCCAGCTTTCTTCAAGATCAAATGAGTGCAACTTCTATATGTAATACTACTTATTTTTTATTTAGATTTCTGTAGTATAGGTCCAAGCGATGACAATGCCGGCTTTCTTCAAAATCAAATGAGTGCAACTTCTATAATATGTAATACTATTATTTATTTAGATTTCTGTAGTATGGATCCGAGCCCAATTTAAAGAACAGACGATCCGCAGACTGCGTTCCTGCCACACGATTCGTATAAGGCGAAGGATCAGACGAGTATGTCACCACCATCATGTCTAGTAGGCGAAAGAATTTTGTAGCACCTTGCCTCGTTTTGGTACCACTGTCTTATCTTTTTTTGTCACAGTTGTTTCAGCGCTTGCTACTACGTCACAAATTGGGCTCGAATAAAACAATTAATATAAAACTTGGGTTTATTTTTTATTTTAACTTGACCGGCAGAGGTAGTGTTTTGACCGAGTACCCGGTGGCCAAATCTAAAACACGCGCTGTGTGCTTTATATGTGGGACAAGTAATAAGCGGCAGAGGTAACAATTAAACAAGATATGTTATAGAAATTTAGAAAGTTGATGTGTATTTATTGTGTCTATTATTGCCCCTCAGCATCATTATCGCCATATTATGATTTTTTTATATCATAGGAACAAAGAGAATTGCTGTCTGTCTATCCGTCTGTCACAACCAATTTACTGCAAAACTAGCGAATCGATTAAAATCTTTTGATGTCATATAAACAAGCATAAGGTTCTTCTGATGGAAAGGGAAATACTATTTCCTATAAACACTAAATGTGTTATGGTGTTTTGACATCGCTGTTAAGTGAAAAACTGTTTCCTATAAACACTAAATGTGTCGGGATCGTAATACCAATTATTTATTATTTATTTATTTAAAACTTTATGCACAGTAAAATACATAGGTGGACTTAATGCTACATGGCATTCTCTACCAGTCAACCCAAATTGATTGGAAGACTTCACATTTGAATGGTGCATGAAAAGATTAATTGAGTTTTCATTTAATGAACAACCGCTGACGTTATTTTAATTAAAAATAAAATATAGTCATATTTTACGTATAAATAAATAATATCATATTTAATACAAAATAAAGTTACATACATAAGTATACGCATATATACATAAAATAATGTCTGATAGTGTTAATCAAGTAGGAACATTTAACTGAGTGCTTAAAAGCGAATTTGGAGGGACTATGACGTAACTATAACGTGAAAGTGATTAATGATATGTCCTTAGGGCGGCTTGCGCCATAATGCTAAAATGCTTTTAGTCCCTTAAACATGTTTAGCAAATGTCAAATTGCCTTAAATGCTGTCACTTTAAACGTATTTAATGACTTAAAATGATTTAAGCATTTTGCTGCAAGCCACCCTTAAAGTCGTAAAATCAAGTCTGTCCCTGTAATATGCGGCTCAAGAAATATCAATGGATGGAATTAAAAGGTTGTTATTAATGTGAAAGATTTTACATAAACACACACACATTTTATTTTATTTTATTTTTATTTATTTCCACACAAAAACAACTACAATAAAATATGCATACAAGGGTGTAAACATAAATTCTTACGAATTTTACCGTACACCCTACATCGTCGACTACATATATATATATATATATATATATATATATATATATATATATATATATATATATATATATATATATATATATATATATATATATATATATATATATATATATATATACACACGTGTTGAGATATGAAGGAAGCTGGAAGGAAAGGATAAATAGGATTCTTCAATTTTGAATTTTGTGACAAAAATATGTTTATTTCTGATAAAGTTAACTATTAAATCAATTGTGGTATAATAAAAGAATAATGTAGAAATCAATTACCACCACAACAAATTAAGTAAATTAATTTGCAAATCTTATATGTATATTAGAAATCCCAATAAGTTTGCTGGTAAGTGAGATGATTATTTCTACAGTTGTACTATTTGCTGCGTGACGAATTCGAAATTTTATTTAGTGTAGTTAGTCGAATTTGTGGGATTAGGTTACGAACATCCAATTATAAAAATTATTACGTTAATAATATTAGGAGTATTTCTAAGGTGTAGTAATGAATAAACATTCAAACATAAAATTTCACATTAATAATAATATTAGCAGGATTAGTAGTACAAAATAAAACGCAAGTCTTGATTAACCCTTTTATTTTTTCCAGTATGCAAATTATATATTTCTCTGTATACATCAACAGATTGAACTCTACCAGTACACAAATTATGTATAAAATATCATTAATAAAACTAATAATATCGGGTCGGCCACATTAAAAAAAAGTATTTTTTCAGTTTTCTGAGGAACACAAAGTTGCCCGGGATTGGAAAGTGCCCGGTTGGCGATAGGCTTGCCACCTATCACATTTGTGGGACTAAGTATCTTCGGCTAATCGTGGGGGCACTTGTTGTACCTCTGCCTACCCTTTCGGGGATATGGGCGTGAAGATACTTCTTTTTAATATTAATAATCGTAACTTAGACAACCCTTTTTAATACAAAGCTTATGAAAACCTCACACTATATTTATGTTGCCCGAGTAATTGTATAAAATTTACAAGTTTTAAAGCGATACCACAAATTTGAACGGGGAAACCATATAATTTTAGAAAATATCATATTGAGTATGTTTCAAACCTAAAGGTAGAGGTTTTAATAATCGCCTTGACCTTATAAATTGTTCCAAAACTCCAAACCAGGATTACCCCGGATTTTTCCCACTAAGCTGGACGTAATTGGATACTAAATTGACCGCAGTCCCAGTCTGTTTGGCATCCAATACCAAAAAAGGTTTCTAATTTTCTATTTCATTACAGTGAGCACAGACGAAGGAAATTAAGTACGTTTATTATTTGACGTGTTCTGTCTAAAGTACACGCTTGAACGATCCTTTCTTGTTTTCATGTTATTAGAAACTTGCTTTTCTAAATTTTGATGTTCTTTATGTAAGTAAAGAAAAGTAATTATTTCTTGGAAAGACTTTGCGAGGTGATAGTTTACTTAATTAGGTTTATATTTGATTTTTCCACAGAAATAACTTCATGGTATTTATATAAATCCAACGAATTATGCAACTTATATGAATCAATTAGTTAAAAATCATTGCACTTTTGTTTTTGGAACGAAGTTCCTTATCGCGCGTTGTGAAAGGGGGCTAGACGGAAAAAATTCTTACGAAAAGTTGTCACGACACTTTTTGCTATAGTAAGGTATTGTAAGCTGTGCGGCGTGCGCATGTTTCTCTCTCTCTTATAGAAAGCAAGCCAGATATTTTCATTTCTATTTCGCATTGAACAGTGTGGTGTCGCGGCGATTATTTTTGTTGAGTGTATACAGGTTTTTTGTAAATAATAATAAAAGGAACTCCGTTCCATCCGGGTGTCCCTTGACACCTCTCAAGTTTTTTTTTAGTAATATTCGCAAAAATGATTATTATGTTTGTGATGTTGAATAGCTTAATATTTATAATATGACAGTATATAGGACCTCTGTTTAGTCCGTATTATTGTGATGGGCAACATCGGAACATTGCGCGTGGCCCAACACGCACTTTACCAATTTATTATTATTTTATAGGATTGCAAGCAAACATATTTCGATCTTCTGATGAAAAGAGTTAACTATCGCCAATAGACAACTAAAGATTTTAATGGTGTTAGAATATCATAGGCACAAGTTTACCAGCGGCGTTCAGTCTCTCCATACCGGAACACAACGGAAAAGTAGTAAATTATAAAATATTTTTCATATTTTTGCAGCTTTACGTGGTAGTGTAATACCTTTATGGTATTACATGCATACTGGCAGCTTTGTCTGCTTTTAAACGTAGAACACTGTCTAGTTTTTATATGGAATGTGTAAAAAAATATAAGTGATCGAAGTAATCTTGACGGGCTAAGACATATGCCCCAAAATAAATGAAGTTCAGAAAATAAGTGGTATTATTTTAAAATATAGTACAAAAACCCGACGGTCTTCGTGTACCTCAAGCAGCCAAGCAAATAAAGTTAAATCTTCCGGGCAAAAGGCGTTACAATTGGTGGAGTCGCCCGGCTAGGCTCTACAATTGGTGGAGTCGCCCGGCTAGGCTCTACAATTGGTGGAGTCGCCCGGCTAGGCTTTACAGTAGTTTCCGCTCCTCCAATTCGAAATTTGACATCACCACAGGAATTCCATATAAAATATGAGCAATACTTAATTAACATGCAACTTCAGATATAACACTGCATCAGATGATATCAATATAAGATAATAAATGTATTTAACGTGTATATAATATGTATACATATTTGTATGTACTTGTTTATGTAGGTGTATTAGATTTTATTCATTAAAACATTTAACATTTTTACTTATTTCAATTTAATAATAGCATTGTTATTTATAAATTATTATTTATAAATTAAAATTATTTGCTATATACACGCTGTCTTTTACTTGATACAAAAGCCGCGATACGCCAATCCTATTTTTATATGAACAATTAATAAAACATTCAATAAAACGGAAATAACAAATACTCTTTGAGTTATCGATAGACTTAGTTGTATCAGTGACGCCCCAAATGTAAGGTCACCCTACTCGTAAATGAACCGGACTGATCGCCCACACTCAGTAGGTACTATTAAACATAATATGTATTATATTATGATGATAACACTAGCAAAAAGCAGAGCTTTGTAAGGGCTCGCAAAGTTATACTATCTAGTAATATTGTTATAAAAGTATTTTTATGAAAATTACATCTTTTAATGTATGGACTTTATTTATAATTATCTAACCTAAAAAACTCAGCGTATTTTCACCTAAACATTACATTCGCATCAAAGGCCCGCGTCGTCAGCCTTTGGACTAGGAATATTTGGTTTTTGTTTGTTGGTATTTTCAAGAAAAAATATGTATTAAAAACGAAGGTTGATCTTATAAAAAACACATTTTTGACAATTTGCTGAAATAATTGTTTTTTTTTCAGGAAAAATTTAAAATCAGGAAGTTCCTGGTTTTACGTCGATTTACGAAATCAAAATCAAAAAATGTTTTATTTAAATAAACCTTCAAAATTTTTGGACTACGCAGGCACGAAGAATTGACGGTAGACACTCAGCGAATACATTTTTCGAATTTTTCTCTCAGAGAAACCCTCGGAGTTCGATTCCAGAGTCAAGCAAATGAAAAAATGTGTTTTTTCAGTTTTCTGATAAAACAACTTTGCCCGGGATTGGAAAAGTGCCCTACTAGCGATAAGCTGGCCACCTATCACATTGTGGGACTTAAGTATCTTCAGCTAACCGTGGATGCACACGTTGTACTTCTGCCTACCTCTTCGGGGATACGGGCGTAAATATACCTTTTTTTAGCTTTTTAGCCTCGCCCTCGGGCTGAGATTGGGAATTGATCTCAATACAATATAAATCAATTAATACACCTGTACTGTTTCTCAATAAGCCTATTGTAAAACTCTCGAACGCTCTATTTACTCTGTTCCCAGCAAACATCCCTGCTCTAGACCTAAATTCTCCTTGTGCCTCCCACAATATTACTTCGAACTTCCCTTGCATTCTCCTTTCAATGATTTTATCATACACCTTCGATGCCAAACTATTGCAGTTTATACAGTATACAGTTTATACTTGAACCTCGCCTTTATACGAGGGCACGATAACCGCGCGCCGCCAGTCAAATATGAAGAAACAATTCATGAAGTAGGTAGTATCTTAATAAGTTCAAAAATTCTAATAGAAAATGTATCTTCTATCAATTTTAACTCGTTAATTTAATAAAAGATGGCGTTAGTAGTAATAGGATTCTAATACAAATTGTACCTTCTGTTTTTTTATTTTTATAAAATGGTATTTTTGTGGTAGATAACAAATCTAGACATGAATATAAACTACCATGTCGAAGCTCAAACCTAAAAATGCGATATTTTTTTAGTAAAATGTACCACAAAAGTGCATAGAAAGTGGCCTAGTGTAGGGCTTGCTTCGCTCGCCCTGATTACCCATCATATTTACAGGCTTTTGACTATCAGAAGGGATCAGTGGTAAGAATTTAGGGGATTCAAGTAAAGAATAATTAGGTAAATAAACAAAATTCTCTTAACAAAATAGAGTGTCCATATAAACGATTATTTTATAAATTTTTGTAGTAAAATTATTAAAAGTATTTGAAGTGTATTAAAAGTATCTTCACGCCCATATCCCCGAAGGGGTAGGCAGAGGTACAACAAGTGCACCCACGATTAGCCGAAGATACTTGGTCCCACAAATGTGATAGGTGGCAAGCCTATCGCCAACCGGGCACTTTCCAATCCCGGGCAACTTTGTGTTTCTCAGAAAACTGAAAAAACACTTTTTTTTTAAAGTGCCCGACCCGGGAATCGAACCCGGGACCTCATGTGGTCAACGCCAACACTGGACCACTAGACCACAGAGGCGACAAAGTGAAGTGTATTATACTTCAAATACTATTGCAATCGATTCTCCTGCTGATTCTGAACAAACTAGTTTCAGCTTTTGTATTAAGTAAAATACACCTTGTATATTCGACTCCATATTCCTCATATCATATCATGTTATTATGTATTATATGCTATTATTAATAGACTAGCAGGTGTGAATAGACGCTAAAACTGTTGCTAGCTTTTCAGGGAACTGGCTACCACAGAAAATCGGCGTTGGGATTGCCATTATAATCTCAACATATGCTGAGCGGTAGGCCAATTTGAGATGTCGCACCATCATTATTTTTTTTGTTTCTTTGTCTTTATAGTGTATTGTGTATTTTATTTATTTAAACTTTGTTGTACACGAAAAATATACATTTTCGTACAAAAGGCGAACTTATTGCCTGTTGGCATTATCTACCAGTCAACCTTTGGGCCAACAGAGTGTGGCTGTGAAGGTGCCACTGAGCAACTTAACTTACATGAAATTAATATACATATATTATAGGACATATACATCCATATTATAATACTTATATACATACATATAAATAAATAAATACCTAAACATACATACATATACTTACTTAGATATAAAATACATATATATTTATACAAACGTACACATTTGTCTCAAGATATAATATATAGATTCTTATGTATATTTGTTAAAACAAAATAATAATGTATAAAAGTTTTGTATGTCTAAATTGTATATTGTTGTTCTTAGTTGTATATGTCCTGCGGTGTGCGTCTCAAATAAATGTGTTCTTATTATATTCTCAACTAGCGACCTGCCCGCGGTTTCACCCGCGTATCTTTTGTTCCTGTGAGAATATCGGAAGGGTTTATATATTAAAACCTTCCTCAAGACTCAATCTATCTATTAAAAAAACCGCATCAAAATCCGTTGCGTAGTTTTAAAGATTTAAGCATACATAGGGACATAAAGACATAGGGACAAACAGAGAAAGCGACTTTGTTTTATACTATGTAATGATATTGACAGCAAAGTTTCAACTTCTTGGGCGATCGGAAAGTGTATCAAAATTACCAAAAATATATTTTTTTTGGATTAGACATTGTTAAACACTTTTTGGTTTAGCCACTCAGTTAATTAACGTAATTTTCGATGAGGAACTCCGTTCTAAAAACCAGCCGAGTCTAACAGCTTCGTCCGCGAGCATAGTAACAGATCATTAATATAAGAAATATCATTCAAATTTTATTCGCGATAGCTTAACAGATAACAGACTTTTGTATTTATTAATATCTGAATGGAAAAAAAAACAAATAAGAACAATTTAAAACCTTGGCTTTTAAATTACATTTATTTATTTTTTAAGACTGCTAAAACTCTAATATTTAATATACCGAGCTACTTTCCACTTTATGTGTTTGTTTTTCTTATGGTGGTATATGTACAGAGGCTCTTCCAAAAATAGATACGTGTCTTTGTGCTAGGTTCATTAATTACTAGGTACTATGTGGTAGAGTTCCGTAACGTCACATCCGGCTATTTGGTACGACTTCCTTATTCTTGTCGTAATAACGTTATTGTTTGTCATTGTCATTTTTCCTTTTGGAGGGTAAGGTAGCTGGTAGACTTATGCAGGCGGTATTACCACCCCACCACACGGATAGCAACGCACCATCAACATCTTTGGTATCTGCTTGTTTGTAATCTTATGATTTTTTTATAGAAGAAGGAACAAACGAGCAGGAAGTACACCTGATGGTATGTGATCACCTGCGCCCATGGACATCCGCAATACCAAAGGTCTTGCAGTTACGATGCTGGCCTTATAATTTTTTTTTATATCATAAGATAGCAAACAAGCAGATGGGTCTCCTGATGGAAAAAGTCAACCATCGCCTATAGATACCAAAGATGTTAATGGTGCGTTGCTATCTTGTGGCGAAATCTAATGCCACATGCATAAGTTTACCGGCTACCTTACCCTCCAAACCGGAACACGACAGCGACAAACACTGACGCTATTGCGGCAGGAATAGGTAAGGCGGTGGTACCAGACCCAGGCGAGACAATGCAGAACTCTACCGCCTAGTAAATTTATGGTTAGAATCGTTATAACAAATAGAATTGTATGAACAACATATTTTACGAAATTTCTAAATATACGCAGTGTTTTCGTAACTTAAACTATCGCGAACGTCAGGACCGCGGGTGTATTTATAGAATAGGTTAATTTTACTGTAGATATTTGGTACCTTTTGTGTACCTTTACGTACCTATCTTGAAAATTTCTATACCTCTGCGCTAACTGAGATATTTAAAAAATTAAATACACCCGCCATCCTGACGTCAGGATGGCGGGTGTATTTATTTTTCGGGGAAACCAATGTGTGTACCATAATATATTTTATATGTAGATTTAGTACCTCTTGTGTACCTACAGAAACATAAATTGGGCTGCCATTTTTCGATAAGAGAAAAAACTTATTTGAGAACAAAAAAAATAAAATGAACAGCTTATTGTAATATAACTAATTTTAGTATCTCAATGAAAGTCAGCTTTCAGTAAACAGCGGTAGATATCATATACCACTATTTACTGCTTGTTTGCTATCTTATGATATAAAAAAAATGGTTATAAAGACAACCAGCGCAGCGGTAAACTTACCAATTTTTTATGTATTTCTGTTAGTTTTTAAGGAGAAGAAATTTCGTAAAATAATAATATGTTGTTCATACAATTCTATTTGTTATAACGTTTTTACGCATTCTGAGCATAAAATATATTTATTTAACTTCCATCTAGATTTATAGTTTCAAAGATTAATTACCCTGAACAAAGTCACAAACTTTTCTGACGTAAGCTATAAAATATATATTTTATAGCTTAAACTGTTATTATATTTGTGACCGATTTTGATGAAATTTCGTATGTATTCAGCGGGTCTGAGAATCGGCCAACATCTGTTTTTCAACCCCCTAAATGTTAAGGGTTGTCCACCCCTAAACATTTTTTCTTATTTTATGGACAATTTTTTTTATTTTTTTATTATTATGAATGATGATTATTTTTTAATTAAATAATATATGTATTAATATAATAATATATTTTTAATTAAATAATTAATAATCTCTTCTTATATAATATTATATAAGAAGACATTTTGTAAAATTGTTGAGTATTATACCACAGAAGCGATGCTAGTAAAGAGTTTTTAAAATCGGCACAACTTAACTGTCCAATTTATTCCCACTAACAAAGTTACAAATGTTAACTTCATAATCTATACATATAATAAAATCGTAGGAAAGTCAATGTATGTCCGGGGTAAACTCAAAAAGTACTGAACGGATGTACTTCAAATTTTGCATGAATATTACTAATAACAGGTCGGGTCAACATATAGGCTACATATTATCACGCTAACACCTACAAAGGAGGAGCTGTGTAGAGTAAACGAAGTCCACGCGAACGAAGTCGCGGACAACAGCTAGTAATATTAATATAGAAATATAAATAACCATCGGTAAGCTTACCAGCTTTTTATTTATTTCCGTTCGTATATATATATACTAGCTGTGCCCGCAACTACGTTCGCGTGAAAAAAATTCTAAAATAAAAACCCACAAAGTTCCGTTCCCGTGGGATTTCCGGAATAAGAACTATCCTATGTCCTTCCTTGGGTCTCAAAGTATATTTGTACCAAATTTTATCCAAATCGGTTCAGTGGTTTAGCCGTGAAAGCGTAACAGACGGACAGACAGACAGAGTTACTTTCGCACTTATAATATTAGTATGGATATATATATATATATATATATATATATATATATATATATATATATATATATATATATATATATATATATATATATAACAAAATAAGTAATGTATTATGCGCCAGATACGGCGCAAAGTAAACGACTGGTTCTAGAGTTGCAGGGGTGCGACGAATACGAGCGATGTATGTACGTTTTGCATTGCGTAGCGTAAAAATAAGAAAATACGAAAAAATCATAAAAAGCAAATTTTTCACTTCCCACAAAATTCATCACACGATTATAGATTGTCACCTCTGTGGTTTAGTGGTCCAGTATCGGTGTTGACCGCATGAGGTCTCGGGTTTGACTCCCGGGTCGGGCAATTTTTTGAATTACCACACTTTGTTTTTTTTTCGCCGTGTTGGCCCCGGGCTTCTTTGAAGAATAGGCCAACTGCTGTTCTGCCAGACAGGTCATGAAAGGCGACCGAGTAGGAGTAGGAGTGCGCGTCACTACCATCGTGACTATAGGTGGTAGAGTTCTGCATCAGCTCGACCGGATCTGGTACCACCACCTTACCTATTCCTGCCGCAATAGCGTCAGTGCTGGCCACTGTCGTGTTTCGCTTTGGAGGGTAAGGTAGCCGGTAAACTTATGCATGTGGCATTAGACCTCGCCACAAGATAGCAACGCACCATTAACATCTTTGGTGTCTATAGGCGATGGTTGACTCTTTCCATCAGGAGACCCATCTGCTTGTTTGCTATCTTATAATATAAAAAAAAAGATAAAAATATCTTTTGTAGCTTTCATATGGTGGAAAGTCTATATTAATTAATAATTATAATTCACGGGACAAATTACACTTACTGATCTAACCCCAAAGTAAGCAAATTATTTGCTTGTGTTATGGTTTTTTTTTTTTTTATATCATAAGATAGCAAACAAGCAGATGGGTCTCCTGATGGAAAGAATCAACCATCGCCATCAGGAGACACATCTGCTTGTTTGCTATCTTATGTTATAAAAAAAGAAAACAATCCATTAAATGTAGTTTTTAATAAACACACAGGTTTAAAATTTTAGAATTTTCCATCAACAAAATTATTTTGTTCATTTTAATCCAGCGATGAAGTCCATCTATCCTTTTGTATGGCTTTCTAAACATTTTGCTCCATCGCTAAAATTTCTCTCAAATGTTGGATACAGCCTTTGTTGTTGTTTACAATGACTTGAAATTGTGTTTCATATTTGTAATAGCTCTGTAAACATTTAATGGAACCGCTGGTTTCGTTAACAAGAAGCTGGATTATAATCAAAGATTTCAAATGTTTTGTTTTTGTTTCAAGAATTTGATGTTGTTGGACTCAATTGTGTATGTGTCGTGGCCAGATCTTGGAATGAATCATTTCGTAATATGGCCGACTATTTCACTGACTATATCGTTTAAATAAATAAATATCACTGGACAAATTACATGAATTGACCATACCCTAAAGTAAGCAAATTATTTGCTTAAGATATGGGTTTCAGTCAACGATATTAATACATAGAAATACAAACATCTATGCTTATCACATAAATGTTTGTCACTATATCGAACCCGGCTTGGGTTCGATATAGTGACAAACATTTCGGCCTTTGATGCGTAGTCAGGTTCGCTAACCACTCGACCAATGAGGGTTAAATGTCAGCGTTTGATGATATCTTTCCCCCGTGTTTGCTTTGGCCTTCTCTGAAAAATAGATCAACTACCGTTCTGCCAGGCAGTTTGTAAAAAACGGACCATTGGATATTAATATCACTATCATCATGACTACTAGGTGGTAGAATTTCGCAACATCTTGTTCAGCTTTATGGTACCGCCTTATCTATTCCTGTCGTTTTTGTAATGCGTCATGGTGGCGGACAATTATTCTGATAAAAGTCCATAGTAATATTATAAATGCGAAAGTAACTCTGTCTGTCTGTTTCTTCGTCATACCTCAACCACAGAACCGATTTGGATGAAATTTGGTACAAACATAATTTAAGACCTGAAAAAGGACATAAGATAGTTTTTATCCCGGAGATCCTACGGGAACGGGAACTATGCGGGTAAAATCCCGGGACTGTCTATCTTATAAACCACGGTAATAAGGTGTCACTTAGGCTACTTTTAATTTAGAAATTCTTCCACGCGGACGAAGTCGCGGGCAACTAGTTGTTCATAATACGCTCCCATTGGAGATAAATGTAAACTGTCGAATTTTATGAAATTCTTAAAGTTTATCTCGTAACGACAGTTTACATTTAACGTAACGACAGCTCGCCGTGTTGGTCCCGGCCTCCTTTGAAGAATAGGCCAACTGCCGTTCTGCCAGGCAGGTCGTAAAAGGCGACCGATTGGCTAACGAGTCACTAACATCGTGGCTACTAGGTGGTAGAGTTCTGCATTGTCTCGCCCGGGTCTGGTACCACCGCCTTATCTATTCCTGCCGCAATAGCGTCAGTGCTTGTCGCTGTCGTGTTCCGGTTTGGAGGGTAAGGTAGCCGGTAAACTTATGCATGTGGCATTAGACCTCGCCACAAGATAGCAACGCACCATTAACATCTTTGGTGTCTATAGGCGATGGTTGACTCTTTCCATCAGGAGACCCATCTGCTTGTTTGCTATCTTATAATATAAAAAAAAAGATAAAAATATCTTTTGTAGCTTTCATATGGTGGAAAGTCTATATTAATAATTATAATTCACGGGACAAATTACACTTACTGATCTAACCCCAAAGTAAGCAAATTATTTGCTTGTGTTATGGTTTTTTTTTTTTTTATATCATAAGATAGCAAACAAGCAGATGGGTCTCCTGATGGAAAGAATCAACCATCGCCTATAGACACCAAAGATGTTAATGGTGCGTTGCTATCTTGTGGCGAGGTCTAATGCCACATGCATAAGTTTACCGGCTACCTTACCCTCCAAACCGGAACACGACAGCGACAAGCACTGACGCTATTGCGGCAGGAATAGGTAAGGCGGTGGTACCAGACCCGGGCGAGACAATGCAGAACTCTACCACCTAGTAGCCACGATGGTAGTGACTCGATAGCCAATCGGTCGCCTTTTACGACCTGCCTGGCAGAACGGCAGTTGGCCTATTCTACAAAGGAGGCCGGGACCAACACGGATGTTAGTCAACGATACTAATACATAGAAATACATATATAAATACTAGAATATATATAATAAACACCCAAACCTGGAAATACAAACATTTATGCTCATCACACAAATGCTTGCCCCCGTCGGGGATCGAACCCGAGCCTCGTTGATTGCATAGTCAGGGTCTCTAACCACTCGACCAACGGGGCGGTCAAAATTAATATTTTACAACACGAATAAGTAAGGCGATGGTTTTATACCTGGGCGGGCGTTTGGCCTCGAGAACGCCAAATAGGAACAAACATACATGCATACATATATAGACTGGTAAACACAATACCCTCCTGCAGTCGGGTAAACACTAGCACTTTAAAGCTGAATATTTCACGAAAAAGTCGCCAAAACATTCACAAAACAATTGTTTTTACAATCCTACAATATTTTTGTAAACCTATCCAAAAAACCCTACACTATGGAGTGCACGAAAAATAAAACTGTGATTAATGTGCCAAATTACAGCTTTACTAAGGATCTCTGAGCTAAATTGCGGGTGGACGGACTTAGCGTAACTGTAAGGGTTCCTAGTTCACTTCGGAACCCTAGAAAAGGCTTCCATCACCTTTTATGAAAGGTTCTATGCTAGTAAGCGCGTTATTCACTTATGCGTAAAAGAAAGAAAATAATAGTCAATTGAGCAAACGTAAACAACACATACAATGACGTCACAAATAGCTTCAGGCTGAGCGTTATGGCTGTGAAACGCGCCATTTTCTTTGGTATCGCTTTGGGGGCGTTTGATGAAAATTATCACCAATAAAATACGAAGCAATGCTTAAAATGTAAGTATAGAAAAAAAGGCGCCTTCAGTTATTTTGGGGTTAAAGTTTTTTATTTATTTATTCATATAATACTAGCAAAACCCACGGCTTCACTTTTAAGTTATTAAGTATTTTTTTTAAAATAAAAATTATCCTATGTTACTTCTAATACCTCCAAGAATATACGAAGTTTCATAATGACTGGTTAAGTGGTTTTCGGGTAAAAGCGTAACAAACAAACTTACATTCGCATTTATAATATTAGTAGGGATATCGCTTCTGTAATTTAGTGGTGTGATGTCGGTGTTGACCACATTAGGACTCGGGTTCGATTCCCGGGTCGGGCAATTTAAAAATGTGTTTTCCAGTTTTCTGATAAAAACAACTTTGTACAGGATTTGCAAAGAGCCGGTTGGCCCATTTCCTGTATCTCCGGGACTCTGCATCAGATCTTCGCGAAAAAATGAGACCAAACGCGAAGTTTGCCTTCCTAAACAAAATATATCATAATCGGTTCATAAATGAACGAATTCTGAAGTAAAAAACATAAAAAATACACCCGAGTTGATAACCTCCTTCTTTTGAGAAGTCAATTTTACTCCGTATGTACTTTTTAAGGTCTGGTACCTCCACCTTACCTATTTCTGTCGCAATAGCGTCAGTGCTGGTCACTGTTATGTCCCTGTTTGGAGGGAGAGATAGTCGGGTACCCTTTAAACTTATGCATGTGGCATTAGACCTCGCCACAAGATAGCAACGCACCATTAACACCTTTGGTGTCTATAGACGATGGTTGACTCTTTCCATCAGGAGACCCATCTGCTTGTTTGCTATCTTATGATAATAAAAAAAAAATGCGTAACTGCGAGCCTCTTGTATACAATATTTTTATGATGTAACCTGTTACACAACGTTTTAAAAATGCAATCTCATACTGGTTTTCGAGAATACAGTATCTATAGAAGTATCTGCAGTTAGCGTAAAAGCAGCGAACGTTAACGCCCACGCACTACAATAGTGGCTGGAGATGTTTACGGCATTACCTAAAAGTGAAAAGTGCTTTTTAAATTTTGTATGAAGCAACACTTAATACAATGCTTGCAAAATGCCCTTTCAAGGCAAATTGCCTTAAAGCCTCACGAGACGTAATTAGCACCTGTGTTTCAAACTTACGTAACTTTTTAACTCAATCTTTGTCCAACAAAGCAAAGAGATTACTTTGAACTTTTAAAGCAAGCTTTTAAATTGCTAAACTAAAATGTAAATAACGTTAATTGTACTTATATTCTGTTGCCATGATGCTGTTAATTCTGTTGCCATAATGCTGTTAATTCTTTTGCCATGATGCTGTTTATTGTACTAATATTCTGTTGCCATGATGCAGTTTACAATCCTGTAATTTTATAAGATGTTCTTATTGTACATGAAATATCTACTGGTTACAATACTACATTTTTTTTTGTTTAAAAATATTTATTTATGGACAATAGCGCACAGAAATCGACGTTCTCTGTTTACATATAGTGATTTGTCGAACTCGTGATTCGACATCGCCATCGTTCGCGCGGTCATTATACTTTATAAAAATTACTACACTAGCAGTCATTTGCGACTTCATCCGCGTGATCAAAAAACATTGCTTCCGTTTTCTTAGTCAGGTGAAATAGTGAAAGGATTTTGAAAATCAGTCAAGTAGTTTTTGAGTTAAATCGTTACAAACAAACAATCAGATCTTTCTTCTTTATTAGTATAGATTAATTTCGTTGAGATTGCATGCACATGCGTAATAATTATGAAATCGAAAAAATTATCTTAGTTATGTCTAAACCATTAAATTTTTGTGGTTAATTTTTATGTGCAACAACAACATATATTCACGTCAAATCCCTTACAGGGTAGGCAGAGAGAATTGAGTGCCATACGTCACGGTCCAGACAGACTTGCATTGCTTCCTGCATATTCATAACTCCCTTTATACATCATTATTCACATTTTTATGTGATCGATCTAAAAACATTATTTCCAAGACGTTGTATCGATTATGTGCATCTGTTTCCAGCACGTTGTATATGAAAATAACGCGAAGCCATTGGTGAAGGCTATTTTTTTTTTATATCATAAAATAGCAAACAAACAAATGGGTCTCCTGATGGAAAGAGTCAACCATCGCCTATAGACAATAAAGATGTTAATGGTGTGTTGCTATCTTGTGGCGAGTTCTAATGCCACATGCATAAGTTTACCGGCTATTTTACTCTCCGAATCGGAACACGACAGTGACTAGCACTAACATCATTGCGGCAGGAATAGGTAAGGCGGTGGTACCAGAACCGGGCGAGATAATACAGAACTCTACCACCTAGTAGTCACGATGGTAGTGACTCGCATAGCGAGTCGGTTGCCTTTTACGACCTACTTGGCAAAACGGCAGTTGGTCTATTTTTCAAAGGAGCCCGGGACCAATACGGGGAAGCCCGGAACCAACACGGAACCAATTTATATACTCCTATGTCAAATGGCACTTATTCTACAAATATTAAGTACCACTTGTCTTCTTTTCTATACTTATGAATGAAAAAACCTGTGTCGTATATATAAAAGGATTGTGCGAATTTCCATAACAAAGTTCCACACAACAAATTGCGAACTCTCGTCGCAGTCGCGAGTGTAATTAATCAAAACTAGCAAACTTTTAATGAGCGCCATGTGTTACCTAGTGCTTATGGTTTCTGAGATTTTTTATTTTTAGAGCACGTTGGAGAACGACTCGACAGCTTAATCCGAGGATAACGAGGATTTTATCTGGTTTGCAACTGATGTTTTTAAACTTCTTAGTTTTGTTAGTTGTTGAAACTAATTACATGAGTTCTTCATAACATGTATTCTTATTATAGCTTTTTATATATAATACTAGCTGCAGTTCACTGCATTATAAGTTTTTTTTAATCCCGCGGGATCACCTATTTTTTCCGGGATAAAAAGAAGCCTTTGTGCTATTTCAGGTCCTCATCTAGCTGTGTGCCAAATTTTATTCAAATCCGTTCAGTAGTTTTTGCGTGATTGAGTAACAAATATCCACCATCCAAACATTCAAACTTTCGTATTTATGATACTAAATAAATATAAATATTCGTAGCTGCAGCGTGCAGCCCGCTGCATTTTAACAGTTTTTAGCGAATCCCGCGGGATCACCTGATTTTTCCAAAATAAAGAGTAGCCTATGCGCTATTCCAAGTCGTGTGCCAAATTTCATCCAAATCCGTTCAGTAATTTTTGCGTGATTGAGTAACAAACATGTATCCATTCATTCATCCAAACATCCATACTTTCGCATTTATAATATTACTAGCCGCCACGTGCAGGCGCTTCATTATCAAAGTTTTTGGTGAATCCCGCGGGATCATCTAATTTTTCCGGGATAAAAAGTACCCTGTCGTTCCAGACTATCATCTACCCGAATGCGTTCAGTAGTTTTAGTGTGATTGAGTAACAAACATCCATCCATCTAAACATCCAAACTTTCGCATTCATCCATCCATCCATCCAAACGTCCAAACTTTCGCATTTATAATATTAATATAGATTAATATTAATTAATTTATTTTTATTATTTAATTTAAAAGATTAATAAATATTAATTTTAAAGATTAATAAATATTAATATAGATTAATTAATTCACTAATATAGATATGAAAGAAAAACTATAATATAGCAAATATTATCTCTTATTATCTTTGCTTTAGTCATCTGCATATAGCAAATATGCAGATCACCAAAGATGTTAATAATTCGTCACTCCCCGCGACCACTCGACCAACCGGGCGGTCAAATTAATATTGTTTTTTTTTTGTATGATCAGACAAGCAACCGGGCTGTCTGAAGCGGTCACCGTTGCCCATGGACTTCCAAAGCGTAAAAGCAGATGCACTGCCGACTCTTGAGAAATTCATTAATCCGCCTCTTAAAAGATTCAATGTCATACTGTTCAGGAAATATAAACTTAGGGAGCTTATTCCCTAATTTGGTGGTTCGAACTAAAAAGTTCCTATTAAACCGTACTGTTGATGAACACCATGAGTCAAGGTAGTGTGGGTGGAGGTTCCGGCCTCGCGAGTGTTGTAGCGGTGGAAGAAGTAGCTGGTATCAAACTAAACAATTCTTCAAAACACTTCTCATTATAAAGTCGGTAGAATCGGTAATTAGAGCACCAACATTTCTGGTCAAATCAAGAGGCATCAGATGTTTGGTCAGATTAAAATCGTGTATCATGCGAGAAAATCGTCTCTGAATGCGGTTGAACGGAAGAATTTGATAATTGGGTGTGCCGGCCAATAAGTGTGAATATGGGGACGGATCTGAGCTTTATACAGTAAAAGTCTTTATGTCCAGTGGTCGAGTGGTTAGCGGCCCTGACTACATAATTAATAGGGCTCGGATTCGAATCCCGACAGCGATAGGCATTTGTGTGAAAATCAGTTTATCCGTTCGCGAAATTGTGTCGCGAAACGAAAATTTAAAAAAGTGTTTATTCGACATAACTTCAATTTTTTTCACCCAATCATTTTTTAATTTATTAAAATATTTTGTTACTTTACAAAACTACGTCAAATGCCGTTTTAAATATGAAAATCAAGTCAAATTTCCAAAAGCTACAGTTTTTAAAATATTAAAATTACGCTGTTTATAATCATTCTTGATCGAAGTATTTATAGCAAACTTACTTCGTAATTTTAATATAATTTTTAGGCTAATGTACTTATTTATTTAACCGTAAATCGAATTAAAAACGATTTATTCGTTCGGGATTTATCATTGGTGAAAACATTTTTAATAAGGTTTTTTTACAATTCTTCGACATTTTTAACTTGTAGACTTTCTAGCTAATAAAATAATTTAGAGCTTAAAAATTGCGTCAAATGCCTTTCGAAAGATCAAAATACATCATCATTTTGAAAATATACATAATTTCGAAAATTAAAATGCTATTATTTTTACAAACTAGATTTTCGAACTCTTCGAATTCAAAAATGTAAGTTTAGATATAATTTTTGCTTCTCTGAGATTAAAATACCTTAAATTGGCATAAAGTTTCGAGAATGTTCTGCACGGTCAACCGGTTTACATATTTTAGGGTTCCGTACCTAAAAGGCAAAACGGAACCCTATTAATAAGCCTCCGTAATTGTCTGTCTGTCACCAGGCTATATCTCATAAACCGTGGTAGCTAGAAAGCTGAAATTTTTACAAATTACCTATCTCCGTTGCCGCTATAACAAAAAATACTTAAAAATAAAAAAAAATGAAAATATTAAGGGTCCCCGTACAATAAACGGGTTTTTTCGTATTTTTTCTATGATGGCACGGAACCCTTCGTATGCGATTCGACTCGCACTTGGCCGGTTTTATTTTATATTGCGCACTTGTGGCAAAGCTTTTTTTACATCATAAGACAATTTGTGCCGGGGTCTGATTGCCACATACATACACATTGCTACATTGCCACATAAAATGTTAATCAATATGTTTGCTGTTTCGTGATTGATTCACCGCGTTTCATGCTGTTTCGTGATTGGTTCACCAACTAGCGCTAGTAGAAAATGTTATAATATCATATACCATAACCAATCACGACGACGCAAACATATCAATGTTATAACGTTATAAATCCTTGTACATAAGTTTACCGGCTGCCTGACTCTCCAAACCAGAACACGACAGCGACGCTCTTGCCTTAGGAATATGTCTATTTAGGCGTCCATGAATGTATACTAAATTTTGTAAGTATATATTTATGTATGTTTGTATGTTTATATGTTTGTATGTTTATGTGCTAGTATGTTTATATGTTTGTATGATTGTCCAAGAATTTCTCAAAAACTAAAAGCCGTATCGAATTTTTTTTATAGTAGAGGGGGCAAACGTGCAGGGTGTGTAACTGATGGTAAGTGATCAGCGCCGCTCCTTAACATCTGCAATAACGGGAGTCTTTCAGCTGCGTTGCCGGCCTTTTAAAAATGAGTAAATTCTTTTCTTGCAAATCCCCAAGTCGTATCCGTTCGGAAACACCCCCGCGGGTAATTGATTCCACAAAGGAGTAGTGCGAGGCAGAAATTGCCGACAAAAGCGCACGGTTGTTGATCGAGGTGGTTTGGCTAGAACCTTAAATTTTGACGCGATGTCCGATAATGGAATTTAGCGGCAGGAATTAATCCGAACAACTCGTCAAACCCCCCCCTTGATAAATGCGGTTGGTAAAAGATGCAAAGCGAACTTACATCACTGCGTAACACCAACGAGTCAAGACGATTAGAAATAGCTATATATGGAAAGATATTTATTTTTGATTGAATTAAGTATATTCGAACTTAGGAAACAGTTTGAGTTTCCTCAAAAGCAGTTTAGTCATTTTTGAGATTGGGTATAGTAGACATATACTTGAAGTTGATTCAATTTTTTAAATTACTTATAATATATAAGGGTTACTTTCAATAAGTGGAAAATAAGGATCCCTAAAAAGCATTTTACGCTACTCATCTTTTAAAGAATTTCTTTAGGAAGGTTTATGTGTTAAATACATAATTAATTTAGAAATAAATAAAAGAAACCTCGTGTGTAATCCTGTTGTAAAACGCAGTCTGAGTTGTCGAGGTCACCTGTACAACAGGACGAAACGCAACAGCTACGCTGTTACTTCACGTCGGTTTTAAGTTTGAAAGTGGTATCCCCTAGGGCGTGCCGGCCTATTCCGCTGCAACACAGCATAGCACTACTACTAATCAACAGACTGCACCGTACAATAAAAAGTATCTTCACGCCCATATCCCCGAAAGGGAGGCAGAGTTACGACAAGTGCACCCACGATTAGCCGAAGATACTTGGTCCCACAATATGATATGTGACCAGCCTGTCGCCAACCGGGCACTTTCCAATACCGAGCAACTTTGTGTTTCTCAGAAAACTGAAAAAACACTTTTTTTATGTGCCTGACCCGGGACCTCATGTGGTCAAAGCCAACGCTGGACCACTAGACCACAGAGGCGATTACCACCGTAGAGTAATTACTATAATTAAAATTATCCCTCCGGTGGGCAATGGGGTTGTCACATCCCTACGCCGGCTAAGATTGTGTAGACACCGGCATTTTTTTTGAATTTAAAAGAGAATGCTTTTAATATTTTTTATTGAATGAAAGAAAGCCAGTATCGTTGATTGATGTCGTGAATAGTAGGTAAATAACTAAACAAAAAGATACTTGAAGTAGAACATAAGTCAAATAGGATAAGGGTTTTCCGAGGCGTAAGGGTTTTTAGAAGGGGTCTACAAATCTGATCTAAAACTGTAAACTCAAAATTTGGGAAGAACCACTTAAAACGCAATAGTTAAATAAAAAAAATGAAAAACGAAAAGTATTTATTTTCTTTACTAAATAATTGATTAAGAAAACGGCTAAACTCACGTATAAATCGGTATAGGTTCCGACTAGTTTCGGACCTATATGAGGTCCTTCATCAGGGCGATTGCGACGCTGTTGCCGCGACAGTTGTTCGCGTCGAGTCGCTGTCGCGGCAACAGCGTCGCAATCGCCCTGATGAAGGACCTCATATAGGTCCGAAACTAGTCGGAACCTATACCGATTTATACGTGAGTTTAGCCGTTTTCTTAATCAATTATTTAGTAAATAATGTCTCACGAAAGTTTAAATAATTTTATTTATTTTCTTATTTATTTTGCTTATTTATATATATAAAAATATGGGTGTTACAAGTTATTAAAATTAATCAAAGATACCAGATATTAGGTACATTTGGTCCAGACCAGCCTAGAAAATGAGACGGATACCCTTCTATACAAACTTGGGCCCTCTTGTAATGAGATGAAAATTATATCAATTAATTGCTGGTTTATCATTAAATAAATACTGAAAATTTTATAGATTTGAGCAATCTAAAAACAGAGATATGAGCAACTGATACTTGTAATACAATCAACTATGTTCTATGTTTATAAGTTGACACAATACTAAAACATAGATTTTCGTAAACCACGGATTGAAGGATGCCTTCTTGTAGGTACCCAAATACCGAAGAGTGAAGTCCGCGACTTGTGAGCCGTCAGTGATGTCAGTTATAATAATTGTCACTTTTAGCTGTATTAAATTCACATACATCATATTAAATTCGATGTAATTGTAATCAACGGATACTAAAATTGTATTTATTATATTTTTTCTTTTTATATTAATAAGCGTTTTGAAAAATAATTATGGTACTTACTGTGGATTAAATTAAATATTAATCAAGAATACACTTTTAAATATACTTACGAGCTTCCATTTTGGGTAAAAATATTTATATTATATTTTTATCGATTATACTGTTTTAGTACTGCATACTTATTTTTCGTGATTTTTTTTTTCAGAAAGCGGATGAGGTTCATATTTTGAACTTTGAAATTGAAAAATAATACATTTTTTTTAATCACACTTCAACCCCTTACATTTGGGCCCAAAACTCCCCGTCTCCTTTGCAATTCATACGTTATAATATACGTTAGTTATTAACATTTTACTGCATCATATAGGCTACAACCTAAAATTTAGATTTAGATGAGCTCTGCAGCAACTTAATTTAAGTTAGATAGCAAACATGTAGATGGCTTTCCTGATGCAAAGAGAAACAATCGCTCATAGACACCAAAGATGTTAGTGGCGCTTTACCTTTGGCAGAATGGCATAAGTCGACCAGTTAACTTACCCTTTAAACCGGAACACGACAACGGCAAGTATTGAAGCTATTGCGGCAGGAATAGGAAAGGCTTAGTAAGCCTCGGTGAGACAATGCAGAACTTAACCACTTAGTAATCGAGATGTAAGTGACGCGCACTTATCGCCTTCTTAGGCCTTTTAGGCTGGCATAATGGGAGTTGGTCTATTCTTCAAAAGAAGGCCAGAACCAACATGGGTTTAAGATTTGGCATCGGCAAGCAGCATTTAAGATGCCAAATGTCAATTATCGTTTAGCATTTTAAATGTCGATAGAATATGACGATTTACCTTCTAATAGAGTAACGGAGACATTCGAAAAAAAATCTACTTCAAGTAACTGAGCGAGGAAGCTATTAGTATTTTAGAAATACACACGTAGAAAACCCCATTACATTCCACATAAAAGTGTATATATTCCTAATTCTTACATTCTACATTCTATCAATGACACGTGTATCGAGCAGTCAATTTGTGGTGATCGGGGTCTTTGAAACGTCCGTTTGATCTCAGGTACGTCGGGCCTTCTTTGGGGGTCGACACACCGTGAAATTGACTCAGTCGATTGTCTGATATAAAATACTTGTTTGGGGTATTCGATAGAAATTACTTCCTTTCTCGGTAAATATCTGAAGATCGAATAAAAGCAGATTGCGGCGGCTGACAAATATTTAGAAATGTCTTTTCAATTACTGTTTTGTTTATATAAGAGGATTCAAACAATGGCGGAATTGAATGTTGAGAGTATAGGAATTATTTTTACATTCACAAACATATTTATTAAGTTTAGAATTTTGTAATTTAATGAATGAATAAATTAATGTTATATTTGCGAAAATATGATTTTATATTAAAATATATTTAAGATAACTGCTGAGATAATCAAATATGGTAGTTCTGCTATGTGGGACTCTATTTGGCTCCTCTGTGATACGTGTTGGAGGATCGGTAGAGTGCTCAGAGACTGGCGGCACGCGGTCATCGTGCCCTTGTGTAAAAGCCTTTGCCTTTATACAACGGAACGATGATCATAGTGCCATCATAGAGCCATAAATTTCATTAGCTAAGCATCGAAGGCGTATGAAATAAAAAATTTAAAGGAGAATGCAAGGAAAGTAACAAGGAATTATGTGAGAGGCACAAGGAGGTCATAGGTCTAGAAGTAGATGTACGATCGAAGAGTACAATAGAAGAGGATCAACTCTTTTTACTCTGCGAAATCATAGAGAAGTATTTGGCAGTCGGCAAGAAGGACTTCTGCGGTTTTCTGGATATGGAGAAAGCGCTTAATAGAGTTGTGTGAAAGAAACTTTGGGACAATCCATATATTGGGACTGCAAAGTATGTGTGTGGGTAGATGGCAATATATCGCCCTGGTTCGATGTCAAAATTGGCGTCAAACAGGGTTGTGTATTGTCAGCTCGCCTGTTTATTCTATATCTATTTAGATATAGGCCACTTTCACAATCAATGACTCAATGTTTGGAGACACTAATCTTAGTATCTCCAAAAACTGAGGTCATTGAATGTGAGAGTGTTTTTATATCATAACATAGCAAATAAGCAGATGGGTCTCCTGATGGAAAGAGTCAACCATCGCCTATAGGTATCAAAGATGTTAATGGTGCGTTGTTATCTTGTGGCGAAGTCTAATACCACATGTGTAAGTTTACCAGCTACCTTACCCTCCAAACCGGAACAATACAGTGACTAGCACTGACGCTATTGCGGTAGGAATAAGTGAGGCCGTGGTACCAGACCCGAGCGAAACAATGAAGAACTCTACCACTTAGTAGCCACGGTGGTAGTGACTTGCATAGTCAATCGGTCGCCTTTTACGACCTGCCTGGCAGAATGGCAGTCGGCAATATACTTCTTATTCAATTTTTTGCGATAAGTTGCAATTTTTGCTGCTAATATAACTATATATTAACAGTTTAATTTTTTTTGTGAAAACTTACAGTTTTTGCTGCTAATGTAACTATTTTTTACAGTTTAATTGACATAAACAAATGAAAAATAAAACACAAGTTTCACATAATCATTCATTTAAGAGATAAAATCTAATAAAACTCTATATGTATTTATAATGGACTTTAATTGTTTTGTTTTCATGATAATTATAGCGTTTAGCATTACATTAAACAATAACAGAATAATAAATATACATCCACAGACTTATTCGTAACTATTGGCATCAACACTCAGTAAAATTCAATTGCCAATATTGATATTAAATAAAAACATAGTGAAATAGAATACGCGTATATTATTATTTATAGACTTATTTTACCAAATCCCAACCAATCTATCCAAATCTATCCATTGGAACTATAAAAAGGTATTGAAAAAATAAATTTAGATGACTTTGGATCTACATAATTGCTTTCTGCATCTGTAATAAATATCCTTAAGGACAGTTAAACAACTATTGCTGTAGTCAAGTAGTAGATACCACTATCTTCTACACAATCCTAGCATAATTTTCCACGATACACAGGCTCTATCATCTCAACGTCATCATTACGACTTTTATCATTTGTCACTGTATGTTTGTTTACGTCTGGATTTTCCATACTAATGATATTACGTTTAATATCCATTTATTGTAAACAAATTTGTTTGAAAATTGTAAAATATCGAAAAATACTTTTGTAAATATAAATACTCATACATTTATTTGTAACTTATTTCATCAGCACTCAGTGAAATTTCATTGTTAATTATGATGTTAATTAAATACACACAATGAACTAGGATACGCGTAAAGTGATATCATTATTTATAACCTCATTCTACAAAAGCCCAACCAATCCCTTCTATATCCATTAGGACATTGAAAAGGTATTGACAAAATAAATTTAGATGATTTTGGATCCACACAATTTCCTTTTGCGTCTTTAATATATCCTTCAGGACAGTTTTTAATAGCTATTTCTGTAGTTGTATCTTCTCCACAATTTTCGCACAATTTTCCATGATACACAGGTTCTATTATCTCAACGTCATCATTAGGACTTATATCATTTGTTACCGTGTGTTTGCTTATGTCTGGATTTTCCATGCTATTGATATTACGTGTATATGCCCATTTATCGTAAACAAATCTTTTATAAAATTCTAGAACATCACTAAATACTTTTGTAAATATATTTTGTGATACTGGTTTTGGATCATTTTGTGTCCCGTTGTTGTCTTGATTGTTGAATGAGAAAATTTTGATTTTGTTTACTAACACATCCGCTAGCATTTCACTCCAGGTTGCAACTTTAGTATTTTCTGACTGACTTTGTTCTTGCAAACTCTGCAATTTTCTTAGTAACACAGAGCTATCGGCATCTTTATTGTCTTTCGTGTTCTCACTTAAGAAGCTATCAACTTTGTACATAATTATTAAAATACATAATATAAAAAGTAATTTCATAATTACAAAATTCTTCGACACGCAAACAATGACACTAAAAGCAAGATTTAACTAGACTAGATAATAGAGATAACGTGCACAGTTATTAAGTACACTCGCAAACAACCTATACGTATATTAATATTAAATGGGAAAGTTTGGATATAAAGATGGATGTTTGTTACTAAATCACGCAAAAACTACTTTTCTTTATTTTTATAAAATATAATTATGTTTTCACAAAAGTTTCTAACTTTTGACATTTAAAATTTTCTACAAAAAGAATAAATGAATATAAAAAAATCACATTAGGTATAAAGAAAGTGTGTTATAAAAAACAATACACCCAATATTTGTACAATACAAATTGGGAGAAATAAAAGGGAGAGTTCGTTCCGGGCTCTTTTGAAGAATAGACTAATGCCGTTCTGCCAGGCAGGTCGTAAAAGGCGACCGATTGGCTATGCAAGTCACTACCATCGTGGTTACTAGGTAGTAGAGTTCTGCATTGTCTCGCCCGGGTCAGGTACCACCGCCTTACCTATTCCTGCCGCAATAGCGTCAGTGCTTGTCGCTGTCGTGTTCCGGTTTGGAGGGTAAGGTAGCCGGTAAACTTATGCATGTGGCATTACACCTCGCCACAAGGTAGCAACGCACCATTAACACCAATGTCTATAGGTGAGGTGAGACGGTTGACTCTTTCCATCAGGAGACCCATCTGTTTGTTTGCTATTTTATGATATAAAAAAAGACTAAAATGACACACTTTGTCATTTTAGTCTCACTCTTTTATTACAGACTTACAATTTTTTAAAATAAATTCAGTATTTCTAAAATTTTCGTCCTTAATTTATGAATTTATATTATATTAAACACGTATATAGTAGCAAAAGTGACAATTAATAACATCACAAGCACGAAACAAGATGGTTTTAAAAACAATTCCGTGTCGTGTCTGTTACAATCACGGATTAAACTAGAAACGCCTTTCGAGGCAATTTCTAAGGTTGTCTGTGTAACTTTCATTCACACTCAGAAATATAAAGTACTTACCGATAAAACAAAATCACTCCAGGTGTATTTTAACCTAAACCTTGAGTTTTTATTCGGTGCGATAAAATAACAGAATATGATATGACATTATATCTAAAAGCGTTTAACACAAACACCCATCTGCTTGTTTGCTATCTTATAACAAATAAAAAAAAAATCTTTGTTCTTTTTTTTTATATTTTCACACATTCGATTTTTTGATTAAGTAAAAGTATGATATAAGCTAAATAGACATCTTAGAAAAACAGTTGGAACAACTTCAAATCACTCTAAAGCCTCGTTCTGACTAGGCTAGAATCTATGGTCGAGTAGCGAGTACATAGGTCACACTATAAGTTTTGCGTAACTTAAAAAATCAACATGTTATAACCAAAATATTATGTTTATTTAATGCTTTTCAAAATAATCTCCATTACATTTTAAACATTTTTTCATGCGATCGAACCAATTTAAAAATAAGAGGACCACAGATCTGAAGGCATGTTTTCTACGTGCTGATTGAACGCTGTCACTGCCTCTTCGGAGTTGGTACAAGTAAAACCTCTCATCAAATCTTTGATTTTGAGGAAAATATAGAATTACAGGGTGGTAGGTCGAGGCTATGCGCAGCGATGAGTGACGAGATGTACTTTTTCGGAAGCTAAAAATGACTTTGTTTTGTTGGCCGTGTGTGAAGAAGCATTATCATGGTGTAAAATGATTCGTCGTTCGTCTTCAAAATGCTCCCAAAAGCATTTTGATGACGAGCGGCACAGTCTTGCGGAGAAAGAGAACTTTTAAAATAATAAAAAATCATCGCTCATAAATCTTTTCGACTTAATTCCATTTTCGTTGCGTACATAGAAAGTTGATGTGTGATAAAAAACAATTGACAAATCATTTCCCGCCAATTGTTTTTTATTACTAAGAAAGTTGCAACGTTTTAAAAATATAACATTTGAAATTCAAATAGTTCCGATTAGCAAGAAGTGCAAAAATTTTAGTGTGCCCCATGTAATTTAGTAACTAAACATGTCTGATCTCTAAAAATTTTGTCGAGTAGATTAGTGCATAATTTAGTCAAGCCGATTAGTTTTTTTTAGCGTCCCGCTTACTGGCTCATCGAGTAAACAAGTGGGAACCTCTCTTCAAGTAGTCGAGTTTATTAGTTGAATTTTGCTGTGTTTTGCGCCCGCCTGTTGTTTTTTTGATGTTTATCTCACTTGTGAACTGTACTCGATTGTTTACCAGTAGCGATTGTTTTAATTTTTTTTATATCATTAGATAGCACATGGGTCTTCTGATGAAAAAGAGCAACCATCGCCTATAGACATCAAAGATGTTAATGGTGCGTTGTTATTTTGTGGCGAGGTATAATGCCGATTGTATAATTTTACTGGCTACCTTACACTCGAAATCGGCACACGACAGTGACAAGCACTCGCCCTATTGCGGCAGGGACAGGTAAAGCGGTAGTACCAGACCCGGGCGAGACAATGCAGAATTCTACCACCGAGTAAAGTTACTAAAATATTCTCCACTCGATTAAAATATTGACGCAATGCGAACTAGGCTTTAGGTTTAAATATAATAATATCAAGATATAATTTGTATATATTTATTAAGCTTAGACATATACACAACATAAGCTGGAAAAATCATATATCAAAGATAAAAAAATATAATTAAATTTTACATATGCACTAAGGGAACTCCGAAAAGCGATTGACCAACATACAGCCTTATCTGTGGATTAACATAATATGACATTATACTATAAGACAATAGTATAAATACAAAGGCACTTTTTTATTATCACAAAAAAAGAATACCAAATATTCTTACGCATCCAAAAATATCCTCTATCTACGGATAAAATACGTACGTGAAAGTAATATTTCTTTGTTCTTTCTTTTATATTTTCACACATTCAATTTTTTGATTACGCAAAAGTATAAGATAAGCTCAAATAGAAAACCTTAGAAAAACAGTTGGCACAACTCCAAGTCACTCTTAGGTGTAACACGGCTATAATGTATGTCCGTATGTAAAATTATACGTGACGTTCCTATATAAAATTGTGCCAAGTTCTCACCAGCCGATTAACTTTGGATTTATTTTTCCCCAGCAGTTTTAGTGTGCTCTATCTGAACAAGGTTATAAATGTTGAATTCATATAAACGGGTGGGAATTATTTTTCTTGGCATTGCTATTCGGGTATTTTGTGTTCGTTTACATCATGGTTTATTTATTTGAGTTTGTACTTTTCTCGCGTTTCTTGTTGTTTTGTTATAATTTTTAGTGTGCGGGACGATGTCGCAGTCAGTTTCTATAATTCGTCTGTGTGCAAATGGCGTCGTCAAATTGCAAGATTAAATACTTTTTAGAAAATGCTTTACGCCGAATGTAAAATTTAGTCATTTTATAATATGCATGACATTTACCGCCGCCGTTAATAATTGCCGCGGCATATTGTTTAAATTACTTGTATGTAAATGGGTCGTTTATTTAGAATTAAAACTATATCCGGCTTCTTCTAGAAAAAATAATTAGGTTTGTTAAGTTGCCTTTGGGTCTCATAGGCGGGAAAAGGAGTCCCTCAGCGCGGTTCGTCGACTATATCGGAGTTTATATAGCTTATAAGTATTGAAATCGATGGAATTTATATTATCAACAATTTATCTTCGGCTATTTGTATTGAACGTTTAAATTTATAAAGTGACGACGGCGTTTGTATAACGACGAAACATACAAATTGCCTGCGACCTATCCATTTTATAGTTTTCCATTACAAGCAGCACTTATTTAATAGGATTTTCCTTAGAGCCAACTGATCGTTGAAAACAAAATTACAATGGCTTTTCTGATGGAAAACAATAGGAATCATCTAAAAACACCAAAGATGTGGGGTGGTTAGGTTACCCGAGTGGTTTGTGGTGCCTGTGTTGGGTTAAAATGCCACATATTTAAGTTTAACGGCAACTTTACTTTCCAAAGTGAAATACGTTAGCGAGAGACCCCGATGTTTTTATATCAGGAATAAGTAAGGTGGTGGTAATAAACCCGGGCGAAACGTTTCGGAATTCTATCACCTAGTAGTCACGATGGTAGTGAGATATATAGCCAATCAGTCGCCTATTTTTATTCGTTCATCGAAAAATATTATTTATGCTACTGGTTATGATAATATTAGCACAGGATTATTGAAAAATGCTTGTCGTTGTCGTTACGGTGTGGAGGGTAAGGTAGACAGTAGATTTATGCATGTGGCATTGCCATTCCGTCATATTGATAACAACATACCATTAACATCTTTTGCGTCTATAAGCGATAGCACTTTCCACCAGGAGAGAGATTTGCTTGTTTTCTATTTAACGATATAAAAAAGTACATATTTACTTTGCTTGCCGATGAAATAAAATAATTTTAAGGTATTTTTTAAAATTTGATTTGTCGACAAAATTGCGCAACATGGCATATTTCAATCTTGTTACGATATAATATACTAACTAACGATATAATATACACTCGCCTAGTGTATATTACTTCTCTGCACTTTTGAGGTACCTTTTACTGAAAAAGTATCGCACTTTTAGGTTTAAGGTTTGACGTGGTAGTTTAAATCTATGTCTAGATATGATCTAGCATTAAAATACTATTTTATAAGCATTAAAAAAATAGAAGATACATGTTGTATTAGAATTTTATTACTACTACCGCCATCTATTATAAAACTAACGAGTTAAAATTATACAAAGCTACACTAGGCGACGATTTATGCCCTTTTGTGGTACATATTTCTGAAAAAATATCGCACTTTTAGGTCTGAGCTTTGCGTGGTAGATTTAACTCATTTTCATTCACACCATTTTAATACAATATTAATCTATTAATAGGTACACTTTTACTTTTTAACTTCCCGCTACGTATGTTAATAAGGAAGTTACTGATTTTGCTCCGATTTTCAAAAATCGAGTTTTCACCAGATCTCCACATTTTGAGGTCCTAGGAACCCTTTCCGATTATTTTCACGATGACATCAGTATGTCTATATGTATGCATGTGTGTGTATGTAAACAACTTATAACTTAACATGGATAGTTTTGAGGTCCTAGGAACCTTTTTCGATTATTTTCGCGATGACGTCAGTGTGTCTGTATGTGTGTGTGTGTGTGTGTGTATGTGTGTATGTAAACATCTCATAACTTTTGAACGGCTGGACCGATTGAAACGCGGTTGATGGAATTCGATTGGATTCAGCTCAACTTAGATTTCCTGAAAATTTGAACCAAATGGGTCCAAGGGATTTTTAAAATTTAAAAAAAAATTAAAAAATTTTTTTAGACTAATGTACCGATTGAGTACAAAAACCAATCAGCTTTATTTCTCAAAAAATTACGTCTAATGTATAAATTGCATCAAATCGGTTTACCTGTTTGGAAGTAATCGTTGACGAAAATTTTGAAAAAGTCGTTTTAGACATAACTTCGAAATATTTCAAAGAATCATTTTTTAGTATCCTACGATATTTTAGTAGGTACTAAAAAAATACGTCGAATGCCGTTTTAAAAATCAATCAAAATCGAATCTTACTTTCAAAAGTACGGTACAGCTTTTTAAATATAGAATTACGTTGTTTTTAGGAAACCTACTATATATTATTATATATATTTTTGAAATAACTTTCAGGCTAATATAGACTTCAAAATTTTATAAGCCCTTTTCCTTTAAAAACTGCGCCAAGTACCGTTTATTGGAAAATTTTTGAAAAAAAATGATTTTTGACATAGCTTCAAAATTTTTTTGAACCTACCGATGTTTAGCTAAATCGATAGTTAAATTGAATTGAAATAAAGTCCATACATTATAAGATGTAATTGTTATCAAAATAATTTCCTAATAATATTACTAGGTAGTATAACTTTGCGAGCCCTTACAAAGCTCTGCGTTTTGCTAGTTGAATAAGGTACTTCTGATTTCAAATTTGGAAATTAGTTTATATTTTGTTTATTATAAAATTAAATGGAAAATTTTCAAACATTTTTCTCTCCACCTGTACATGATATCACAAAGATATCGCGTAGATAAGGAGTACCGTAAACAGTTACCAAATGACGTAGGAACTCCCCGAAACGCTTCTGTACCTTATCAGTATCGTGTACTTTCAAGTACCCGAAAATGTACCAAGGACTTGTTATCAAGATTGCTGAAATATTGAAGGTCTTTTCGTGCTGGTCTGGGTCTCATATAAAGCTTTTAATATTTGGTTGACCGAGCTTTGCTCGTTTTTTCACATATCCATATCTTGGGAACCGAGCTTTTCTTGGACCTGGAACCTTGGTAAATCGATTCCTATAGAATAAATAATTTTTTTTCTGTACCTGGTTGACCGAGCTTTACTCGGTTTTTCACATACCTATATCTTGGGGACCGAGCTTTTCTTGGACCTGGAACCTCGACCTCGGACCTGACA
Source organism: Apodemia mormo (assembly GCA_036924255.1). Classification (NCBI taxonomy): domain Eukaryota; kingdom Metazoa; phylum Arthropoda; class Insecta; order Lepidoptera; family Riodinidae; genus Apodemia; species Apodemia mormo. Next base: position 38,229,334 of record JAUPFN010000011.1, on the reverse strand, counting down.
AATCGACTCCTTGACCCGAAAAACCCCTAATTTGTGACATTCATGAAAATTGTTGGAGCCGATTCCGAGATTCCAATTATATATATATACAAGAATTGCTCGTTTAAAGGTATTAGATATTATTATACTAGATGGTAGAGTTTTGTAACGTCTGGTCCGGATTTTTGCATGCTTGCGTCAATGCTTGTCATTCCTGTGTTCCAGTTTAGAGGGTAGGGTAGCCGATAAACCTATGAATGTAGCATTAACAACTCGCAACATGATAGCAACGTATAATTAACATATTTGGTGTCTATATGCGATGACTGTCTCCTTTCATTAGGAGAACCATCTGCTTGTTTGCTATCTTATGATATAAAAAAAATCAAAAAGCATCTTCACGCCCGTATCCCCGAAGGGGTAGGCAGAGGTACAACCAGTGCACCCACGATTAGCCGAAGATACTTGGTCCCACAAATGTAATAGGTGGCAAGCCTATCGCCAACCGGGCACTTTCTAATCCCGGGCAACTTTGTGTTTATCAGAAAACTTCACGCCCGTATCCCCGAAAGATACGGGCGTGAAGATACTTTTTTTTATATTGTAAAAAAATAGAAATATGCCATGTTGTGCTCTTTTATCGTGTCGGATAAAAAGCTAAGGCTTAGAGAATACATCTGGAGTGATTTTATTTCATCGGTAAGTAAATGCAAGCGATACTGACAACTTAACAAGTTGCCTTGAAAGGCGCATTCAGTTTAATCCATGGTCTTTACCTATTTGTCTAAAATCAAACCTAGTTAAATTAGCCCAGTAAATAAGAAAACGATGTAAGTCTTCCTAAACTGTCCTGCAGTTTTAGAACACTTACCCTTGTATCTATAAACAAGTCATTACTTATTTCTAAGTAATTACTTAACTAAGCAAGTAGTTAAGAAAACTCTTAGTAAGTAAAATATTCTATTTCATAGTGAAGTAATTATCATTACTTATTTGAGCAAAAGAAATGAGTAAAACATATTATAAGCGGGCAACAAAGGAATTCAGATTCTATGTTTTCTACGAAACGCATTCGTAATTTTTTATAAGCTTCTGTATAATAGTGTTATTGTTTTTACTTTAGTATGAGTCTCTATATTACGAATAGGTATGTTATTTTAGTACTATTTTATACCGACACCCGAAAACATCAATTTGTAATAAGTACTTTTGATATAGCAGATAGTTTCCTATCTATACATATACATATAATAAAATCGTAGGAAAGTATCTATACATATAATAAAATAAGTATCTATACATATAATAAAATCGTAGGAAAGTCAAAACTGTACATTGACTATTTTTTTAAAAGAATACTTGGGGCGTGATCTACAACCGATATTGAAGCCAAAAATATAGTTTTTAAAATTTTTGTCTGTTTGTCTGTATGTATGTCCGGGGTAAACTCAAAAAGTACTGCATGGATTTACTTCAAATTTTACATAAGATAACATATTATCATGCTATCACCTATGGGAAGAAGCAGTGCGGAGTAAACGAAGTCCGCGCGGACGAAGTCGCTGGCAACAATTAGTATGAAAATAAAAATATTAAATAAAAATATTTTCTCCGTGTTGGTTCCGGGCTCCTTTGAGGAATAGATCAACTGCCGTTCTGCAAGGCAGGTCGTAAAAGGCGACCGATTGGCTATGCGAGTCACTACCATCGTGGCTACTAGATGGTAGAGTTCTGCATTGTCTCGCCCGGGTCTGGTACCACCGCTTTGCCTATTACTGCCGCAATAGCGTCAGTGATTGTCGCTGTCGTGTTCCGGTTTGGAGGGTAAGGTAGCCGGTAAACTTATGCATGTGGCATTAGACCTCGCCACAAGATAGCAACGAACCATTAACACCTTTGGTGTCTATAGGCGATGGTTGACTCTTTCCATCGGGAGACCCATCTGCTTGTGTGCTATCTTATGGTATAAAACAAAAAAAAAATATCCGGAACGTCGCACAAAGTTCAGGTTCGGTCTCACAGAAGACATCCCTTAGCTACGGTGTTAGTTGTCTAAACTTTATACTTTGGCTGAGAACTTTACTCGCCTGAATAGTTAAAAAGTCAAATTTAGGGCCTGTAGGGCTAACTGTAAAATAATTAAATTTTCAAAAAAAAAGCTCTTTACGGTTCCTAATGTTCTATTTATCACAAAAACAAAGAAGCACAAGACAATTTAGCTTCACAGTTATTTTGGTCTAAATATTATTTTTTTTTGCATTTACTCTAGAGGCATACATTACTTAAGTAATGAAATTGGTGACTAATACTTCGTGGAGAATTCTAAATTTTGACACGTCATACTTCATGCTATTTCTTGTCTATTGCATAGAAATAGTTGCTTAAGTAATTACTTTAACTTGACTATAGATACAAGTGTTACACAGGACTTATATAGTCATTTCCTTAATCTGTTAGTAGTAACTGTGCAATAAGCTCAAGCAATGGTAATTACTTAGTCGATTTTTGTTGAGCATAGGGCTATTCAATTGTCCTTCTGCGCTGTTCAACGATGCTTAGTTCCGAAATGAAGCATGTGATGAATATATTATGCTTTTATTTGTAGCACTGATACTGTTATGTCAGGGCCCGTTTTACTATCATTGCGTAGTTATGTGTTTATTCCACAGACCTCATAAATACTAGTAGACATGCCATTAGAAGGAAAGGTGTCGCCGCGAATATGAGCAAACGCTCCAATCATTGTCGAAATTTTCATACATTTGTAGGTTATATTATATTGTGAAAAAATAGAAATAAACAATGTTGTACTGTTTTTTCGTACCGAATGAGATGAATAGATTTATAAATTACCCTTGAAGTGATTTTATTTCATCGGTAAGTATTATAACTCTGTATTTCTGTGTGTAATTTCTAGCTACATTTACAAATGAAGTAATTGCCTTGAAAGGCGTATCCATTTAATTCGTGGCTATTGTATAGAATTAAGAGCTGGGTATGTAGGAAAGGGCATGACAGCAGAATATCGACGCGGGTGGGATGAGATCGTTACAGAAAATACGTAAGACAGATCAAGTTCATAAATGCTAAAGTTTGCCTCAAAGACGTAGGTACCAGAGTAGACCTAGATTGATATACCATGATCAGATTGATTCAGGTACTGTTAGAAGATGCTGTCGAGACTTTTCGCAACCGGTGTGTTTGTATGAAGAGAATAATGAATAAGAAATGAAGGAAGCAAGACTAATGACATATGGCATTCGGTTCTCTCTACTTACCACGTAAGAGATATGGCGTAAAGATACGTATGTATATGTACTTATAAATTAAAAAAAATGAATTATGGCTCCGCTTAGCCTTCAGCGATACTGCCAATATCAAAGTTAGGATAAACATGTTGAATAAAAAAATTGGATCTTAAACTTTATGTACCAACATTTTTCATAACTGAAGTGACAAAATATGGTACCTATGAAGTGTGATGATATTATTGCATCATTTTGATCATTTCACCACCGACAAACTCATGACACGTGTTGAACCGACGAGAAGCCGGTAAAGTGAGATTATTTTAAAATAAAGACCCGCAACACGGCGCGCGCGTGGTGTGATAAATGTATAGATAATTACGCCTAAAGGAAAAATGCATTATTTAAAAATTTTTGTTTAATTTAAAAAAATAATTTACAGTTATAATATGGGCATGAATTGGGCAAATTGTGTTCCAAATTACCTACAAATCCATCCAGCCATTTTGGCGTGATGACGTAATAAAACATAACCCGCGTTGAAAGAATAGATCGTTTGCTATCCTGTAAGGCATTTTGTAAAAGATGAACGTATAGCTATGCGAGACACTACCACCGTGGTTATTAAGTGGTAGAGTTCTGTAGTGTCTTGCCTTGGTCTGGTACCATGCCTTGCCTATTCCTGCCGTAATAGCGTCAGTGCTTGTCACTTTTGTGTCTGGTTTAGAGGGCAAAAATGTTGGTTAATGTATGCATTGTGCGTTATGACCCTGACACAAGGAGAGCAACGCATCGTTAACATCTTTGGCGTCTACTGGCGATGGTTATCTCTTTCCATGAGAAAAGCCATCTGTATGTTAGCTATCTTATAATATAAAAAAATACACACAGATTTTCACATTTGTACTATTAGAGGTAAAAGAAAGCCACGATTGTTACATAATATGTGTTATTCCATTTGATTCGATTCGATTGATTTTTAATCATCGACATGAACTTCCTCTCGCTCGAGTTTGGTACCACCGCTTAACCAATTCCTGTCGTAATAACGTAAGTGCTTGTAACTATTGTCTTCTAGTTTGGAGGGTAAGATTGTCGGTCTTATAAATGTGGTATTGCACACATAGCAACCCATCATTATCTTTAGTGTAGTTGATAGTCATTTTTAGGAGAGCTATCTGCTTGTTTTCTGTCTAATTACGTATATAAAAACGGAAAATTACCCCATAAAGGAAAGGAATATATAGGTAACACCAGAATATTCGAGACCAGATTCATCGAAAAATATTGTAAAACAGTCACAGCAAAGATTTTCGTCACAAAATTTCCATTTATAGGCATTTGCAGAAGAGCACGTGTATTTTAAAAAACAATACCACATCGCTGGTGTACTTTTCCAATTGGAAGGGTGAAGTCGTCCGTGAAATCGAGCCGGACGCTTGACAATATCGAAACGGATATCCGTATATAATTACACTCCTGCTGAAAAGTGTTTTTAAAACTATTTTCACTAAAAACAAGACGTAAACAACGTAGTTTATAAAATTTAAATGAAATTTAAAGTATAATGTAACTGCCAATGTATAAACTATTATTCATTTGACTGCTTTTTTAACTTACAATTTTACGAAAAAACTTAGGTATATAAATGATTTTTTACCATGTGCGTGCAGAGCGACACAAAATTTACAATATGAATTTTTAATATGAACTGGTATCTAGATAGTAAGATAGTATAATATTTGTTGTAATGTCTAACCGTTACAGAGTATGTTCATTGTTCATACGACACAAGATGGAAACCTACAATAGGGCCGTCCGCTTCAGGGCGCGAGTCACGCGACCCACGCATTTGTTTTCCCTGCGCAGGGCAGGTTTATAAGCCCGCACGCTGCTCTTACCGTCTTTTTACTACTTGATTAACGGACTGAGGCGATACGAGAGACTAGCAGCTGTACTGGTTCGGAATTTAGTGGAGGCCCATTTTCCTTTACTCCGCATAAAAGTTGAAACCACAGGAAGAGTGCCTGGGGAATGAAGATTTCTGCAGTCAGACCAGCCGCCCGTTTTTTATTCGTCATCAACCAGCCAGTCACCAAGCAAAGTCCAAGTCTCGTCAACTCATTGCGTTGTCGGTCCCCCAAGTGCTCTTCGATTACCTAAATTTAGCCCGATAGCTATTCTTTTAAAAAATCCTCGAATTTTTTAGTCCAGTTATTGTTTTATTTTACACAAAGTTCGTTTACATTAATTTTCTTTTTACAAGGTATGCATTTTTTTCTATCTATTAAGAACCAACAACATTGTTTCGGTATTCAAATATAAAAATATATATTTTATATTGATAAAAATAAACAGTATTTATTATTTCGTTCCACTAAAGAAATATAACATCTTATGCGCATAACTGCATAGTCTTTTTTTTACGCCAGTATAAAGTAACATCTCTTACCATCGGATGAATAGCGGTAGCAACAAACCCGGGCGAAACATTGCAAACGCCTAGTACATGCTCGTCTTTTACAAATGACCTGAGGATAAAGCAGATGTTCTTTTTTTAAAAAAGCTCATGTTATCACGTGGAAAAATATTCTGAGAATATTTTTAATTACTACATTATTTAAAATAATTGTTAGGTTAGGTTAGCATAACAACAAAACTGCTATAAAACTAAACTAATAATATTTTTGGGTTACTCTTATTTTGCTGTTAGTCTCATAAACTATTACTGCTACGTCTTACTCAATTGTTTATGTAAAATCTAGCCTTTTAGCAATAGTTATTTGAAAATAGGTATTTTGGGGATAATGACATCATATTCAAATGATACATTAAATATCCGGTTTTCTCTCATACATGTAGTACCACAATATGTTATAAAGTTTAGCAGGTGTTTTTATTTCTATACTGATTCTTATCAAAAATGTACACACATGTGACACAAACCTAGTAATATTTCAATTTTTTACAACTAGAATTTTGCTCTTGATTGTACTTAGTACAAAAGATGAGCTCATTACATTGAGATTTACCTAGATTGCGTTTTAAAGGAATCGACCGGTAAATTGGATATCGTATTAAACTTGTGCGTTTATTTATGGACGTTCCTGACACTTACGAGTTACTAGAACTTTAGTGTTGTTCGGCAGATGTTATTATATCGATAAATACGTATATTCACGGTCGTAATAAACTTGTATATTTGTTTATGGACGTCCTTAATCAAATTCGACACTTTCAAGGTATCAATATTTTAGTGTTGTACAACAATAACATGTACAAATTGATACATCGATAGTATCGATATTAATTGCTTTCTGGACATTCTTGGTGACTTCGCGTTACTGGTGTATTTGCATTGCTTATTATTAAGATGTTTATGTTGATAATATAATGGTATTGATAAATCGATGAAGACAGTAACATAACGCTTAAAATAATATTATCTGTATCGGTTTTAAGAAGTTACTGTATAATATATTCAAATAAATCCATACTAATATTATAAATGCGAAAGTAACTCTGTCTGTCTGTCTGTCTGTTACGCTTTCACGGCCAAACCACTGAACCGATTTGGATAAAATTTGGTACAAGTATAGTTTGAAACCCAAGAAGGGACATAGGATAGTTCTTATCCCGGAAATCCCACGGGAACGGGAACTATGCTTGTTTTTATTTTAGATTTTTTTCCACGCGAACGAAGCCGCGGGCACAGCTAGTAATAAATATACCCAAATTCAGATAACCTTTTCAGGAAACTAGTTAAAATTTTTAAAGGTAATTTTTAAATGTACTTTTTTTACTTCTATATAAATCTATAGCATCTATCTTTACATTAATTTTTGTCGAATTTTGTGGCCAATATTCAATGAATCACTAAGATGAATTTTATTTTTTTGAATGTTGTGTTTCGAGTTTATACACGAGAAAAGCTAGATCGATTACGATGTAAATTTAAATAGAGTGAGAACACAAGATTTTGCAAATAATAGGCTATTTTATTTTTGTCTGTCTGTATATCCGGTTGAATTTAAAACGACTTGACTGATCTTTATCATAATGAGTATGCAGTTAGAACACATGATGTTGCCTATGCACAATAAGCCAACAATAGTATATTATTATTTCAAGCTATAAATTATTTTTTACATTATACCCAGCGAAGTGAGTTAGTGTCAGTTAGTAGTTAATAAAATAATAGGTGAGTGCTAATCGATGAAAATTTCCCCTATTTTTCTAGTGGAGGAGTCAGATAACGTATTTTACAATAAATGTTTAAAGTTGACCCCTCCTTTACTATTAGCAATGTAAAGTTTTAAATTGGTTCTTGATAAAAATTAATAAAGATACGTTTCCTTATTTTTCAGAGATTTTCGGAAAATAAAAACAAATAATTTCTATCTTTATCGCTAATTTTTTTTTTTAATTAATTAGAAATTATAGTATATTTAATAACAATAAAACTGTAAATTGTATATATCAAAAGTCTGCCGAAAAAAAGAAACGCAAAAATTTCTATTATTGCAATCATTAAATTGTATTGAACTTTTATTTGTCTATTTATGTCATTTCCCATTTAAACTGAGGATATAGAAGGGCGAAATCGTAAGGCCGTCTTCAGGTATTTTTAATTTTTTTTAGGGTAAGAAGTTATGAATCTAACTATGTTTCGATTAACTGAAATTTAATCGCAGGACTCATCGTCACACCTAGACACCTTTCTCCTCCTGGACATCTCTACTTTTCTACAAAAACGTACTTTTTAAATATACTTCTGGATAGTTTGTGTTCCTTAAGCAACACGTGACGTCGTAGATATCCATTTTAAAAACTTTTTATCTGACTTCCAAATAAGGAGTAGGCTCTCAATTCTCAAAAAAAATCTTTTTATGTATGTTCACCAATCACTCGTAGATGCGTGAACCGATATAAAAAATGCTACGTTTCTTTTAAATGGTTTACTTCCTAGGTGTTTGTTACTGCATCTAAATTTTTATCGATAAAATGAATGTGTAGGGCCAGAAAGTTACTCATTATTACATTATGAATTTTTACTTGACCTTTGTATCTACGTTATCTAAGCTTTCAGTGATCAGAGTGTTAAGTGAGAGTTTTTCTTTTCGCATTCGATCGTGAGCGCGTTTCGAGTTTACTAGGAATTTGTATGTGATTTGTACAGCGCCACCTAGTGGTAAACTGGTTTCTCACGTTTACCACTAGGTGGCGCTGTACAAATCACATACAAATTCCTAGTAAACTCCAAACGCGCTCACGATCGAATGCGAAAAGAAAAACTCACACTTAGCACTCTGGTCTAGGTCGCTAAATACCAGTGAATTCAAGCAGTGAAGAACTAACTGAGCTTTAGGGCGAAGATTAAGTAAAGAATAAATTATCTATCATTTCGCCAGTCAGTTCGTAAAAGGCGAATGATTGCCTTAATGTTTCAATACCACCACCACTCACCTAAGTTTTGATACCACCGCTATACCTTTTCTTATCGCAATAGTGTCAACGCTTGTTATCGTATTCCAGTTTGGAGTGTTAGGTTGCCTGTAAATTTATGCATGTATCATTAACATTCTGCCACACGGATGGCATCGACCCATTAACATCTTTGGTGTCTTTATACGATGGTTGTCTCGTTCCATCAGGAGAGCCATCTGCTTGTTTGCTAACTTATGAGTTAAAATAAGATAAGTAGTAGAGGTCAATACCATAAGGTGATGATTTTTATACCTAAACTATGCCTAAACTATTCAACAGATCAAATTAAAATTTGGAATTAAATTATTATGACCTAACATCCATTAAGAAAAGGTTTCTTTTTAATTTAACCGAGTAGATTTTTACGAAAAGGTATTATTTTATTTAACATAATATACTGTACACAGTGTCTGTTAATCCACACTAATATTATAAAGAGGAAAGTGTGTGTTTGTTTGTCCGTCTTTTACGGCAAAACGGAGCGACAAATTGACGAGATTTTTTAAGCGGAAATAGTCGAAGGAATGGAGAGTGGCATAAGCTACTTTTTGTCTATTACTTTATGGGAGCGAAACAGCGGGTAATAATAGCTAGTTAAATATAAATCTAATTATCTTTGAAAAACGTTATAAAAAATCGATTACATATTGTGTACTGAATGTCTCGATATAATTTAAAGGGCTTTTCGAGAGTAAATACAACTCCTAATTGCGCATCCTTATGGGACTTCAACTTATTCGCTAATCTAAATAAACTTTTAATGGTGTTAATTATTGTTTGACAGTTACTTTGGAGAATTCCGCGCCGCCATTTGGGCTGACGGGTTATATACACTTGTCGAAGTTGTTAACTTGACGTTAACTTAAAGATTGTTCTTATTTACTAAAAAAAAACAAAATGTTGTTAGTTAATCGTTGTCCATTCATTTAACTTCGATTTTACTCCTTAAGGGGATGAGTTTTGGAAAACCCGTTCTTAGCTATTATATACATTTTTATTATATATTATTATATATTATATATATTTATCTATTACTTACATATATTTTTTTTATATTTTTATATGATCCGCCGCCGATGATGATGATGATATATTATATATATTTATCTATTACTTACATATATTTTTTTTATATGATCCGCCGTGTTGGTCCCGGCCTCCTTTGTAGAATAGGCCAACTGCCGTTCTGCCAGGCAGGTCGTAAAAGGCGACCGATTGGCTATCGAGTCACTACCATCGTGGCTACTAGGTGGTAGAGTTCTGCATTGTCTCGCCCGGGTCTGGTACCACCGCCTTACCTATTCCTGCCACAATAGCGTCAGTGCTTGTCGCTGTCGTGTTCCGGTTTGGAGGGTAAGGTAGCCGGTAAACTTATGCATGTGGCATTAGATCTCGCCACAAGATAGCAACGCACCATTAACACCTTTGGTGTCTATAGGCGATGGTTGACTCTTTCCATCAGGAGACCCATCTGCTTGTTTGCTATCTTATGATATAAAAAAAAAAAAAAAAAAAAAAAAAGATTTCTTGTCTGTACCAATGCTTATCATTGCCGTGTTCCGGTTTTGAGGGTAAGATAGCTGATAGACTTATGTATGAGGCACTGCCATCCCGTCACACGGATAGCAACTTATCATTAACATATTTGGTGTCTAAAGGCGATGGTTTCTTTTTCCATCATGAGGGTTATAATAATTTGTATTGTGAGTATTTATTTTTATATATTAAATTTATATGTATAAGGAATATACATCGAGTCACAGCACATCGCTTCAAATACCAAATATCCGTTGTATGTTGTATGATGTACGATGTTGAAAGCTTATAGGCTACCAGGTTACCTTACCCTTCTAAATGGAATATGAAAAACACAAGCAATTATGCTTTTACGTCAGTATATCATAAGCTTGGTGCTAAATCCGTGTGAAACGTTTTAGAATTATTTTATCTAGCAGTCATGTAGTCGTGATGGAAGATGCTTTTTTACTCGTCTCGCCTAACGAGATGCCTGGCGAAGAGACAGTATATTTTTCAAAAGATACCCAAAGTGTTTATAGGCGATGGCTGTTTCTATCCATCAAGAGATTCATCTACTAGTTTGCTATCTTATGATATAAAAAAGCAAGGTCATCAATTTTTACTATAATAAATTTACGCCCAGCGAAGCAGGCGGGGTTTATTTATTACTACCTGTTGCCCGCGACTTCGTCCGCGAGGAATTCGTTTACTCCGCACAGCTCCTCCCCCGTAGGTGATAGCGTGATAAAATGTAGCCTATAAGTTGACCCGAGCTGTTAGTAATATTCATGTAAAATTTGAAATAAATCCATGCAGTACTTTTTGAGTTTATCACGGACGTACATACAGACAAACAGACAAAAATTCTAAAAACTATATTTTTGGCTTCGATATCGATTGTAGATCACGCCTCAAGTATTCTTTTTAAAAAATATTCAATGTACAGTTTTGACTTTCCTACGATTTTATTATATGTTTACAGAAGATTACCACAAAACTAAAGTAAAGTATCTTCACGCCCATATCCCCGAAGGGGTAGGCAGAGGTACAACAAGTGCCCCCACGATTAGCCGAAGATACTTGGTCCCACAAATGTGATAGGTGGCAAGCCTATCGCCAACCAGGCACTTTCCAATCCCGGGCAACTTTGTGTTTCTTAGAAAACTGAAAAAAAACCACTTTTTTTTCAGTACCACAAAACTAAAGCAATAATAAAGTAAAACAAGGCTGACAACATTCTCCAGCAAGTCATCATTGTTAAACGTTTTCTTCAATTCGTAGGCCATTAGCGAAATGTACTTTTAAAGTTAAAGGAGAGTCACTGTACTGACGGTTAGAGGTTAATTTCGGGCTACGAATCAATCTTCCGAGTCAATTAAACTTGAAAGTGTTTCAACCATTGCCCGATATTAATTACTTCATAAAAAGTTTATAAAAACTCGGTTCCTCACAGGGGGATAGGAATCATTCTCGTAAGAAATTATTTCACTTATAATTAAAAGAGATTGATGAAGTCGGCGTAAATCTGAAAATTATTCATATTGACGATTAAAATATTTTGATAGCAAATATGCAAAAGAACTAGATAGTTGTACTATACTAATTATCTGATTAAGTACGGACATCCGTGCATAGATATCGAAGTTCATCCATACATATAATAAAATCGTGGGAAAGTCAAAACTGTACATTGAATATTTTTTTAAAGAGTGCTTGGGGCGTGATCTACAATCGATATCGAAGCCAAAAATATAGTTTTTAGAATTTTCGTCTGTTTGTCTGTTTGTCTGTTTGTCTGTTTGTCAGTTTGTCAGTTTGTCAGCTTGTCTGTTTGCCTGTATGTATGTCCGGGGTAAACTAAAAAAGTACCGCATGGATTTAATTCAAATTTTGCATGAACATTAATTACTAACAGGTCTTGTCAACATATAAGCTACATATTATCACGCTATCACCTACGGGGGAGGAGCAGTGCGGAGTAAACAAAATTCGTGCGGACGAAGTCGCTGGCAACAGGTAGTTGTTTATAAAAAGCGGATCAGTTTAAGGGATTGGGGGTGAAAGTTTAAAGTTTTATATATTTTGTTGTTTGACTACAAATGGTATCTACGCATAATATAATAGTTGACATTCCAAATTAAGCTTTTTAAGATTTAAGGAAGTACCTTTGCTGACTTCTTTTTATTTGATACTAGCTGTTACTCGCGACTTTGTTCGCGTGACCCAAAATCCTTAGTTCCTTTTATTCAGTCTGGTAAAAAGTAATCTACGTCATTTCTGGATAGTGTGGCTGTCTAATGATATCTTCACGCCCATATCCGCGAAGAGGTAGGCAGAGGTACAAAAAGTGCACCCACGATTAGCCGAAGATACTTGGTCCTACATGATAGGTGGCAAGCTTATCGCCAGCCGGGCACTTTCCAATCCCGGCAACTTTGTTTTTCTCAGAAAACTGAAAAAACACTTTTTTATGTGCCCGACCCGGGAATCGAACCCGGGACCTCGTGTGGTCACCGCCAACGCTAGACCACTAGACCACAAAGGCGACAATGGTAAAAGAATTTTTAAGGTCTATCCAGTAGTTTTTGTGTTTATTCGTTATAAATATATAAAAATACAAATATACATATTTTTCTCTTTATAATGTTAGTATAGATTATCCTTAGCATTTTCGAGTTTATAAAAAACATATTACACGCAATACGTTTGAAATACACTATTTTGTGTAGGTATAAAGTCTGTCGTCAAAATTGGAACACATTTTAGAGTCATGGCCGTCAATCTTCTCCAATCCAAAATAGATTGGTTCTCCTTTACTTTGTTTAATAGATATTTATGCTTAGAATTATGGCTAAATGACCTCAGGGCAATCACTTGTACATTAAAATGTATAATGTTTAATCAACAACGCTAACTTCTTTATGTTTGATATTGTCCTTAACATTCCCGAGTTGACGCCGGCGTCTCCCGACGTAATACCAACATATGAGGGACGGACAGGAATCTAATTTCCCTGGAGACACTCGTGATGCCTTTAAGATATTGTTGTGTGTAATTACTGTGTCGAACAATATTTCCAGTTTACGAGCGAACTCACGAAAATGTTTGAACAAATAAATTTATTTATAGACTGTTACCGTCCGACTGTTAACTATATAAATAAATATACAGTTTGACTAATAAAAATGTATATCTATTAAAGGCTACGATAGTTGATGGTCATAAGTAACCAATAAAAATATAATAAAATAAAAAGAGTTTTTTTTATATTATAAGATAGCAAACAAGCAGATGGGTCTCCCGATGGAAAGAGTCAACCATCGCCTATAGACACCAAAGGTGTTAATGGTGCGTTGCTATCTTGTGGCGAGGTCAAATGTCAAATTAATTTATTTTTAACAACTTGTAACACCCATATTCTTGCAAATAAATATTTTCTTTCTTTCTTTCTTTCTTTCAATGCCAAATGCATAAGTTTACCGGCTACCTTACCCTCCAAACGGAACACGACAGTGACCAGCACTGTCGCTATTGCGACAGGAATAGGTAAGGCGGTGGTACTAGACCCGGTCGAGCCGATGCAGAACTCTACCACCTAGTAGTCACGATGGTAGTGACGCGCATAGCCACTCAGTCGCCTTTACGACCTGCCTGGCAGAACGGCAGTTGGCCTATTCTTCAAAGGAGCCCGGAACCAACACGGGGAGAAAGTTAATATGGAGAGTGAAATTTACTATGGAGTTAATTTCAAAGATATTCTTTGAAATTAACTCCATAGTAAATTTCAAAGAAATTAGAGTAAGAGAGGTAATTTAAATGTAGGTATTTTATATTTTGAAAACCTCTATATTAATAACCTTCGTCTAGTTTTTTACGTTAAATTTACAAACAGAATATAAGCACAGGATCAGCTGTTACTTCAAAATAGTCACTTATTAATCTCCACAAATAAATTCCAATAAATATCCATCCGGGTTAATTGGCCGTATTAGCATAGTAATTACTATATAATTTGTGGTATTAGACTGGGGGCTTTTTTTGAAGAAAAGACCATCTGCCATTCTGCCAGGCAGTTCGTAAAAGGCGAACATTGACTAAACTTGTTACTATTACTATGTGGTAGAGTTCTTCACGCCTCACACCAGGTACCAACGTCTTACCTATTCTTGCCACAATAGTCAGTGTCTGTCACTCACATTCTTAATTGAAGGGTACCTATCACACAGATAGAACGTACCATTAACATCTTTGGTATCTATAGTCGACGGTTTCTCTTTCCATCAGGCCAATCCTCTGCTTGTTTGTTATCCTGTAATATAAAAAAATAACAAAGATACGTGAGAAAATAACGATATCACTGAATATAGAGATATCACATAAAAACTGGATGTGACTGAAAGAAAATTATGTGTTTTTTACATGAAGATATGCCAACAATAACAAAAATCATCCCAAAGTTCATATGGTAAACACACTGTTTACCATATGAAGTTATTTACATACAAACGCCCCTCGTGTTGGTCCGAGATCCTTTGAAGAATAGGCCAACTGCCGTTCTGACAAGCAGTTCGTTAAAGACAACCGATTGGCTATGCGAGTCAACACCATAGTGGCTATTAGGTGGTAGAGTTCTACATTGTTTCGCTCAGGTTTGATACCACCGCCTTACCTATTCCTTTCACAATAGCGTCAGTGTTTATCACTTTCGTGTGCCAGTTTAGAGGGTAAGGTAGCCGGTAAATTTATGCATGTGGCATTAGACCTCGCCTTAAGATAGCAACGCACCATGAAAATTTTTGGTGTCTATAGGCGATGGCTGACTCTTTCCATCAGGAGACCCATCTGCTTGTTTGCTATCTTATGAAATAAAAAAAAAACAAAACAGTTCTTACGCGCGTACAAAAGTTTTTCACTAGGGGAGGAGAGAGTCTCTTTCTTTGCTAATCTAATACCACTATATGAATCTGTGGTGTCTTTCTGTACATTTGATTTATACTTTTGAAAATTTTCATGTTCGATGCGAAGTTGGCATTTTGCGAAGTTGACATTATGCGATGTTGGCGTTTTGCGAAATTCCGTTTTGCGAAGTTGGCGTTTTGCGACGTGTTGACATTTTGAGAAGCTGGCGTTCTGAGTCAGAACCATTATAACTCAAGAATGGCTTGAGCAATCTTAATAAAAATTGGTATATAGTGAAACTACAAAATTGTTCAAATTATATATATTATATTATATATATATATATATATATATATATATATATATATATATATATATATATATATATATATATATATATATATATATATATATATTCTGAATGAGTTTATATCAAGTGAAATGGGTGGGTGTTAACGAAATATAATCTCGTATTTAATCTTAGTCCCAATTCCTTAGTCTAATAAAAAACCACGCCGAGCCCACCTAATAAAGTCATTATAAATACTCTATAAATATTATATAATCTTAATAAAAACTGGTATATAGTGAAATTACAAAACTGTTCAAATTATAAGCTAATACCTGGTTGACCGAGCTTCGCTCGGTTTTTGACATATTTTTGGAACCGATCTTTTCTTGGACCTTGAACCTTGATAAATCGACTCCTATAGAATATATAATATTTTTTTTCTCTACCTGGTTGACCGAGCTTTGCTCGGTTTTTCACATACCCATATCTTGGGAACCGAGCTTTTCTTGGACCTGGAACCTTGATAAATCGATTCCTTGACCCGAAAATCCCTAATTTGTGACTTTCATAATAATCGTTGGAGCCGATTCCGAGATTCCAATTATATATATACAAGAATTGCTCGTTTAAAGGTATTAGATTTAAAAGTATTAGATATAATTTATTCTCTTCAATGAGTTTATTTCCAGCGAAATGGGCGGGTGTTAACAAAATATAATCTGGTATTTAATCTTCGTTCCAATTCCTCAGTCTAATAAAAAACAACTCCGAACTCATCTAAGAAAGTCATTATAAATACCTTATAAAACTACCCGTAAATTGTGTAGCTTTTATGGGTTTCGCTTAACTGTTGCCTCAATAAAATTTTATCATCGATTCGTATTTACGGGGAAGGGTTGAAAGTTTTTACTGCCCAAACGTGAGTAAAATTATCAGAAGAATATAAAATATGAATCCTTTCTAATACAATATATATATATATATATATATATATATATATATATATATATATATATATATATATATATATATATATATATATATATATATATATATATATATATATATATATATATATATATATATAGGTCTTGAGTTATAACAAGATATACATATCCATATATACAGTTTTCTTAAAAATGACTTGATAAAAAATAAACATGTTTTTTCACATATTGATGTAGAGACACGTTCTTTCATATTATGATGTTTAAAACATCTCATGTACTACGTAATATGCATATACTGCAAATGAAGAAATATTGCCACAGCTTGTAATTTATTATATCAGAAAAGGCTAGTATGTTTTTATTGAATTTGCAGGTATATAAGTGATTGGGCCACCTGATGGAATGCAGTCGCCACTACTCATGGACATTTGTAACACAAAGAGCAAGTTGCCAATGCGATGCCAGCTCCTAAGAAATTTGTTGATCCTCCTCTTAAAAATTTCAATATTAAATTAACCATGTGCAGGTTGTTCCAAAGTTTGACTAGTCGTATAAAAACCGTGCGTAGGTTGTTCCAAAGTTTGACTAGTCGTATAAAAGAAGGTACGAGAAAATCGAACAGTCGTAGATAACCAATCGTCAAGATGGTGTCGGCGGAATATCCTACGTCATGTACCCACAATATGTGTAGTGCGATGGCGAAACGGGGATGTTGGTATCAGACAGCTTACATTTTACTATATATATATATATATATATATATATATATATATATATATATATATATATATATATATATATATATATATATATATATATATATATATATATATATATATATATATATTAATATAAATAATAATCTATATATGACTTACTTCCAGTTCTGAATTGGAGGGTGAGGTAGCCGGTAAACTTATGCATGTGGCATTAGACCTTGCCACAAGATAGCAACGCACCATTAACACCTTTGGTGTCTATAGGCGATGGTTGACTCCATCAGGAGACCTATCTGCTTGTTTGCTATCTTATGATATATATATATTTTAAAAAAAAACTCAAACTTACGCAATATAGGCTCAAGTGTCCCGAATTTTTTGTAAACCAATTTTGTGCTAGCAGTCCCGCTCAAGCCGTGTCCACTCGTGAATAATGCAATGGCTTTAACACAATTCACTGTACAAGAGTTTTGAGGGTGGAACAATGGCAACTTTTAATGGGCCTGCAGGGCATACTGCTTTGTGCATTTGGAGTTTGTCCAACTAGCAAACAATAAACGATTATCAACACCTCACTCGTGATAAATTACTTCTTTTCTCGGTTAGTATTTTAAAATTAGAGTGTGAATGCAGCGATGAAATCTGTATTATCATATAGTTTGTAGCGTCTATCATCGTATTAAATTTTGTTGTGAAATTTCATGTTTTTTGTTTTTGATTCACTTACGTCAATTTCACATGTTTGCATTTTTTCTGGTCGGTCTGTTTATCTGTATGTCCCAATATATCTTAAGAATGGCTTGGCCGATCTTGATGAAATTTGGTGTTTAGAGTGAGATCATACTTTTTAATACTATATATAATAACACGTGAAGAATAAATTTTGGAGCCTTTTTTTGAGACAGTTGTGTAAACAGTAGAGTACGAAATTTAGCACCAATAAAGTTTACGTTGCAAACGGCTTTAATTGCGGAGGATTTAAATAAAATGCATTAAAATTACACTAAATTAATAAAAATAAATATTACATACACTACATTGATGTGACATACGTGATGAAGAAAATAGTATGCATAGGTGTATATTACACATATGCATACTATTTTCTTCACTTCGTCGGTTGTCAAACTTAAAAGAAATTTCGTCCACAGGCGATTGCTAACATGAAGCTGTATTATATCTGAAGGCAGCACTTTTAATACCTACTTGAAACACAATTTTAAATACTGCTGTCATCTTCTGAGGTCTTACCCTCTCTTTCTAACACATGTGTATAAAAAGAGATGGCAAGACCTCAGAGACCGAGATATAATGTAAATATTTGTTTCAAGTGATTAATACGAGTGCTAGCTCCACCTATACCTGATACTTCATGAATGCTGGTACATGGAAATAAGCCACATATTTTGACTTAAGTGTAGAGTTTGTGATGTTGTAGAGTGAGGCTTATAGAGTGAGGGTGCTTAGAGTTGGAAGTTCAGTTCTACACGAGATCTGATAACTTTGTGACAGTACGAGCCAAGCATATGGTCTCGTCGTGGTAACATTTACATAAAAATGTTTTTGGTGGCATACATATGTACTGAAACAAATTCACAAGTTTTTTATGTTATTGAGAAGGCAAACTGGCAGACGTGCCACCTGATGGTAAGTGGTCGACGTCGCCGTATTGATACATTCCATTTTAAGCCACTCACATTGCAATATATCGTCGACACAAATATAATTCATTTTTGTATTACTTATCATGAAGATTATTTGATTTTAACCACTAAAAAGTTAAAAAACGATATAACTTATAACTTTTGTTTACATTAAAATATTTATCACTCGTCACACTTCAGAGTGTAAATAGATGACTCTTGTTTTTTTTGTTTCTTTCGGATGGTACTAAGAGTACTTGTTTATACAGCCTTGTTTCGACTATAATAATAATAAATATTTTAATTTTTGTTGCATTTTATACAATAGTTTGTTTAGGTGCCCCACAGACCTACAATAATATTGAGCAATACTTTTATTGTGCAATAATATTGAATACCCCTTTGACTCCAAACGTTCAATAAATTCACTCAATAAAATTGACAAACCAGTCTGATCAATATTTTCGTGCAAGTGACATGTCTGACGACGAAGTTTTGGCGGCAACCATGCTGGTGATTTTGTTAAATAAATCTATACAATTCTATACACTCAAGTAAAAACTCCCGTTCTTCATATTTTATTGATTGGTTTTGTTTCGATCAACACTTATATTGATTAGTGAATGGGCCTGAATGTCGAATTTCGGGCGAATGTTGAGTTTCGGCCGAAAGTTTAATTTCGATCAAATGTCGAAATTCGGCGGAATGACGTCTTTCGGTCACATGTTCATTTTCGACCGAGTGTTGAATTCCGGCCAGTGGTCGAAATTTTGGTCCATTCTGGTAATGAACTATTAAATTAACAAGGTGAATAAAATTACCGCGAAATGACGAAAATTTCTTGCTCGCCATTTTGCTTAAATTTACGACACGACCATACATTAAACACCGCGACTGACCGACCACGACCGTTCCAAGCTCTGAAGTGAAAAATATTGTGCAATATTAAACCTACACAGTGCAAAAAAATATTGCGCAATAAAAATTAAACCCGCTCAAACTTTCGTTCAATCATTTCATTTTTCAATATTAACTCTAAACGGTCAATAATATTGTACAATTCGTAATATTGCGCAATATTATTGTAGGTATAGGGGCCGCCTTAAGTATTTACGTCTTACCGATCCGACAGGTTTATAATTTATTTTGGTTGGTCAGAAATAAAAGAAAGTGTTAATTTTAAGGCAGAAAAGAAAAATCTTTGCTTGAATTAGAAATAGGAAATAGCGTACAAGTTTGATTAGTTTCATGACTTTCCAACTAAAAATCCTTTTAAATTAACTTGCTATTAAAAAGTGTCCGTTGAATTCTAATATTGACTTATTGTAAATTAAATTAATTTAATAATTTCGGATGACGCCATATCCTTGTAGCCCTTTTAGGCTGATCTCATCACTCTCCTTTGCTAACTACTGATTCAATATCATATTAACAATTTACTGGCCATCGACAAATAAACCCTTTAATTCTCAGTTACACAGCGTATAAATTGTCGTTTGAAATAAAAGGTTAAAGAAGGTCAGCGGGCATTTGTTTCACTGCTGGCCCAAAAACGATTAATCATCGTATCCCGAATAGGCGGACATTAAAATACGGCCGGACGACTTTGAAAGCTACTCCGATTCCAATACATCATATTTTTATATCCCTCGTGATATTCGACAGGAAATACTATCTGAAGTATTTTTATTTAAAGTATTCTGCCGCCCCGCCCGAACCTAATCACGAATAGATGGGGTTTGGTTTCGATTCCCGACAAGGACAAATATTTTTGTGCTGAGCATAGATGTTTGTATTTCTGGTTTTGGGTGATTATTATTTATGACGAGTACAACTTTGGGATCTTCAAGAGAAGAGTGAACAGGTATCTTCTAGGGAAGCGCGTTCAATCTTAGTCCGCATCTCAGCTTACCATCAGGCGAGATCGTGGTCAAGCGCTTCCCTATCGATACTAAAAAAATATTATGTATTTAACAGTATTTATATATGATTTATGTAAGCTACAGCTGAAGGATCCAAAAAGTTTTAAGTACTTTATTGAACTTAAGTTAGTTTACATTAAAATTATAAATTGAAACAATACTGCTCGATGCCTAGATTCAGCTATTGAATGGAAAATTACAATGAATAAAATTATTAATTTCTAAATTGCTGATTAAGATTATTGCATGAAACCCGTGTGACTGAGGTAATGACACCATCGATTCGATGATTGGTGTCAGCGGCCTCCATATGCGTTAGGGAGGTAACATACGTTTTTCTATGCATTAGTATTTCTATGTATTATATCGTTGACTAACACTAATTATAATATAAACAAAATAATTTGCTTACTTTGGGGTTAGGGCAATTCGTGTAGTTTCCACCGATATTAATATATATTATACTAGCTGTGCCCGCGACTTTGTTCGCGTGGAAAAATTTCTAAAATAAATCTCCCGGGTTTTTAACCCTGTAGTTCCCGTTCCCGTAAGATTTCCGTGATAAAAACTGTCCTATGTCCCTTCTCGGGTCTCAAACTATCTTTGTACCAAATTTCAATCAAATCGGTTCAGTGCTTTAGGCGTGAAGAATAGACAGACAGGCAGACAGACAGAGTTACTTTCACATTATAATATTAGAATGGATTATTATGGCTACGGAAAATATATGGAGTAATACTCGCAGATCGGGTTCGTAATGTTGAAGTGAGAGAGAGGTTAAGCTTGAAAGAAAGTGTCGATGTAAAGATGAGAAAGGGAACGCTCCGTTGGTTCAGACATGTGGGAAGATGAAAGGTTACCAAAACAGATATACACGCGAATGAGGAAAGATGTAGATACCGATAAAGCTTTAGGATTTTTGGTGTGCAACTTAGCTGACTTCTCCAAAGTAAAAACTCTTAAAGGGTTATACTGTTCTCTTCTTCATAGTCACTTAGAATACGCTTCGCAAATCTGGAACCCTAGATATGAAACATGCATTAGCCGTCTTGAAAATATACGGAAAAAATGTATTAAGTAACTTTAAATCAAAACTTACTTATTCCTCGTGTAATTACTTATATCTATGTAAAAAATTCCACATTCTCCCTCTTGAGATTAGACGTGAAATAGCGGATTTAATTTAAGATAACTACAAATGTGGTTGATTGTCCCGAACGCTTATCTCAAATATCCATTGCAGTTCCATGTAAGTCTTTCCGCAACTATCCAATTGTATACTTACCTATAGTCTCCACAAACGATAAGCAAAATACGCAAAATACATTTATACTCCTAACATTTACACTCTACTTTACTCTACTTTCCTGTTACTAAATTTACACTCCTAAGTAAATTTGATTTGGACTTGTTTAACACTAGCTTTGCGACTATGAGAAACTTAATTAGCAGCTCATTCTTTAAGAACAACTAGTTTTGTAATTTAGTAGTAAGAGATTCTCCGTCACTACTAGTGGGGAATTTGTTTAGCCTTCTGATGTTAGTTTAAGTTTTAATTATACTTTTCTTGTGCTGTTATTCCTCCTAAATAATAAGTAAATAAATACCAGGAAGACCAAGACTGACGTGCCATGATCAGATTTATAGAGGATTGTCCGAAGGCAATGTCAAAAATCTTCGCAACCAGTGTGTCTGTATGAGAGAGTAATGAATGTGAAGAGAAACAAGTCTGCAAGGATCGTGATACATAGCACTCGGTTTCTTTGTCTACCCCGTAAGGAATCTGGCGTGAAAATATGTATTATTATTATATTGTTTGATTTAAGTACGTAGATAGTTGTATTTTAGTCATATTATATACTAGTTGGTACCCGCAACTTTGTGCGTTGTATACGGCGTGTAATGGATGGTTGTCCCGAAAATCTAAACCGTAGATTTGGATTTTTTTTTTATATATTATAAGATAGCAAACAAGCAGATGGGTCTCCTGATGGAAAGAGTCAACCATCGCCTATAGACACCGAAGGTGTTAATGGTGCGTTTCTATCTTGTGGCGAGATCTAATGCCATATGCATAAGTTTACCGGCTACCTTACCCTCCAAACCGAAACACGACAGCGACAAGCACTGACGCTATTGCGGCAGGAATAGGTAAGGCGGTGGTACCTGATCGGGCGAGACAATGCAGAACTCTACCACCTAGTAGCCACGATGGTATTGTAGCGGCTCAAAAACAATCACAAACGCTACAAGAAAAAATAATAAAAAATGGACAAAAATCAATAACAAATGGAAAAAATGAAATTCAAAATAAAATCCTGAATCGCGATAACACTATATCCTGATCTTGTAACACTACATACAAGTTTCAACGCTTCTCAAATGGACTTCGGTCCCCAGGCAGTACACCTTGCCTGGCTGGGAAGATCTTCCTTTTCCCCGTACTTGTCCTTGTGTGACGTCATCGACCTCCACAGTAATGACGTCACCTGACAAGAAGCTGGCCCGCTGGTTCCATCACTATGACCCTTCAGCGGTAGCGACCAGCGGGGCCACAGTGGTAACACCGACGTGATCATCACCACTAACAGCTATCAACATGCCACAGTGGTGACCCTCGGCAAAACAACACGCATCAGCCTTCTGACCATCAGCGACTCCTGATACCCCCCTCTGCTTCCAAACAGCATCAGCCAGCTTCACAAGCTACGCCTCAACTACGCTTTCCGGAATCCACTTCGAACTGCCTACGTTCACTGGATCTCCATGCAGCAACCCTATCCCGCTCGTTCCGACTCATTGCGAACCACAGCGGAGGCGCACTCGTCCCGACTCACCGAGGACCGCGCATATTCGGCTCGTCTCGATGCACCGCAGACTCGAGCACTCAAGGCACATACGCTTCACTGGCTCAACTAGATCGACCTTCGGTCTTGGGGGAGAGTATTGTAGCGGCTCAAAAACAATCACAAACGCTGCAAGAAAAAATAATAAAAAATGGACAAAAATCAATAACAAATGGAAAAAATGAAATTCAAAATAAAATCCTGAATCGCGATAACACTATATCCTGATCTTGTAACACTATATACAAGTTTCAACGCTTCTCAAATGGACTTCGGTCCCCAGGCAGTACACCTTGCCTGGCTGGGAAGATCTTCCTTTTCCCCGTACTTGTCCTTGTGTGACGTCATCGACCTCCACAGTAATGACGTCACCTGACAAGAAGCTGGCCCGCTGGTTCCATCACTATGACCCTTCAGCGGTACGAACCAGCGGGGCCACAGTGGTGACCCCGACGTGATACCGCTGAAGGGTCATAGTGATGGAACCAGCGGGCCAGCTTCTTGTCAGGAGACGTCATTACTGTGGAGGTCGATGACGTCACACAAGGACAAGTACGGGGAAAAGGAAGATCTTCCCAGCCAGGCAAGGTGTACTGCCTGGGGACCGAAGTCCATTTGAGAAGCGTTGAAACTTGTATATAGTGTTACAAGATCAGGATATAGTGTTATCGCGATTCAGGATTTTATTTTGAATTTCATTTTTTCCATTTGTTATTGATTTTTGTCCATTTTTTATTATTTTTTCTTGTAGCGTTTGTGATTGTTTTTGAGCCGCTACAGTATTGACTCGATAACCAATCAGTCGCCTTTTACGACCTGCCTGGCAGAACGGCAGTTGGCCTATTCTTCAAAGGAGGCCGGGACCAACACGGCGAAAAGAACATATGATTCTGAGATGAAAACAGTTCGAAATTTGTGTCGAACATTTTTGATATTTTGACGACTTTTTTTTCTTTACTTTGTATAATTTGATAAACGCAAAATAAACGGCTGGTTCGAGAGTTCTACGGGCACGACTAGTTGGAGCAATGTACGCCTTACATAGCGAGGTGTGAAAATAAGGAAAAATCAACAACGCAAATTTAGCATTTCTCGCAAAAAAAGAACTTCCATCATGACCTGCTTTGCTTGATCCTTTGGCTTTGCGAAGAGATGTTAGTTCTCTCTACATCTTCTACTTCATTTACCACGGGAAGTGTGCCGAGGAATTGGTCAGATCACCCGCTGATTCCACCATCGGATATCACGCCAAAATTTTAAATTCCACCCTCACTATTTGGATGTCTCCAAGTTCACTACAGCGCGATTTTCAAAGTATTTTTTGCCTCGCACGACTGCTCTATAAAACCATTTACCAGTGGATGTTTCCAAATAAATATGACTTAGCGGCCTTCAAGAAAAGAGTATACTTATTCCTTAAAGACCAGAAACGCACCTGCAGTACCTCCGGTGTTACAGCAGTCCTTGTGCGGCGGTGATCACTTACCATCAGGTGAGCCTCTTGCCCGTTTGCCCCTTTGTTTTCTTAATTTTGCGGTACATCGCTTACACGTTGTATACACACGCATAAAATAGTTGTTAACAAGGCTTCTTTCTATCTACTTGTCAATGAGGGTATGATCTAAAACGAGTAATAACAAATTCGCACTAGTTTGCTTATAAATCCATCTAAACAAAATTGTAGATTTTTAGATAAATAATGCAACATTAAAGATATTGCAATAGATTTTTCTGCTGATACTGAAATAATATGTTTCAGCTTTTGTATCTAGTAAGAAACATCTTGTATACGACAGTTATCTCCAATATATGTATATCTATACATATAATAAAATCCTAGGAAAGTCAAAACTGTACATTGAATATTGTTTTAAAAGAATACTTGGGGCGTGATCTACAATCGATATCGAAGCCAAAAATATAGTTTTTAGAATTTTTGTCTGTTTGTCTGTATGTATGTCTGGGGTAAACTCAGAGTACTGCATGGATTTACTTCAAATTTTACTAACAGTTCGGGTCAACATATAGGCTACATATTATCACGCTATCACCTACCGGGAAGGAGTAGTGCGGAGTAAACGAAGTCCGTGCGGACGAAATCGCAGGCAACAGCTAGTATGTATATAAAGAATATATACGCATCCGTATAAAAAACGTATTTTGGGAAGTCAGTTAAAAATAAATTATGTGACGTCATTTTTTATAATTTGAAATTAACTAACTCCACATGCATAAAATTTACTGGCTATTTTAGCCTCTAATCCGGAACACAACAGAGTAAAGCACTGATGCTATTGCAGTAGGATTAGGCAAGGCGGTGATAACAGACTCGGGCAATAAAATGCCGAACTCCAACACCTAGTAGTCACGATGATAGTGACTCGTATTGCCAATTGTTTGCCTCTTACGAACTGGCTGGCGGAACGACAAGTGGTCTATTCTTTAAAGAAACCCGTACAAATACGGCAGTCCTTTCTCCATTTCGGAAAGTTGGCTGAAAACAAATTATGTGACGCCATTTCCCCTAAGTTGAATTTAGTACAAAATATGAAAGCAGATATAACGAAGACCCTAATTTAGTTGTTAGGTTACACGATATTCCTGTGATCGGATGTCCTAATTTTATGTTTCCTCTTTGTACCAGCGAAGCCAAATACGGCGGAGATCAAACTACTGAAATCGAATATTCTGGTGGCTTTTGCACGGCGATCAGAGATAATGGTCTTGCCAGAATAACGACGACGTAAGAGGAATATTTTGAATTATTGTTTGTTTATAACGACTTGAACGTTGCTTTTAAAGATGCTCGAGGGAGGGATTTTCTACGTTCTCTAACCTAGTGTTAAAATATCGAATTTAGGAGTTTAGCAAAGATAACCAAGTGGATTAATCCTTCTATGACGTAGAGGTGCGTCACTGGGGGACTAATTTGCACTACCAACGTAGCTAGTTCGCTTGTCATACAACCTATGTAAAATAGTGTTAAAATTCATGATATAAAAATATATAGACCGTGGTCCATGAAACAAACTTTTTTGATTTATAACAAGCTGAATTTTTGTGAACAGCTTCTATCTTTACGATCTTTGAAAAATCTCGAATCGGGTAACTAATTGTAAGTTGTTGTTGTTGTCAAAGTTAAAAGAGATTTTACTGTGTAGTCTCTGGTCGAGTATCGATCAGAGGGCAATCGCTAGTATACAAAATGTAAAGAAAACCCTGAAAAAGAACCCGAAAGAAAGTGGCATATAGGTTGGTTACAGTCATTACTAAAAAAAAATAATATTAAAACGACTTTTATTTCTGAAAATAAAAAAGATATCGATTTTTTAATATTCGTATTTTTAGTTCTATTATCTAGATAGGTACCCTAGAGTTAGGCAAATATTTTAAAAATGACAACAACTTGTCGCTCTTTGTTTGTTTCGCTTTGGCGGCTTTTGCACAAACACCGCACGAAGGCGCGATGTTCGTTTTTCGGCTTTTTACAAATCCGACTTGCGCGGCATTCTCTGATAATAGAATTTACTTATTTGTAGGTGTTGTCATACTTAATGTATGGAAATACCATCTAAGATTACTTTTTTAATTGGGAAAACTAATTAATTAATATCCATAAAATAATTACACATATCTTACCGTATTACGGTACCAAATAACACCTTCAATTATCCGACAGGATTTTCTTTACACCACGTATATTAATACGTAAAGCACACACTTTGTACTACATTTTACGACCATTACGTAAACGGTGGAGTATAAAATTCATATAATATACATATAAAAGTTTATATTCCGGAGGAGTTCAGAAAGCTAACTTTTTTATAGCATAAGATAGCAAACAAGCAGATGGGTCTCCTGATGGTAAGAGTCAACCATCGCCTATAGACACCAAAGATGTTAATGGTTCGTTACTATCTTGTGGCGAGGTCTAGTGCCAAATGCATACATATAATAAATATACATACATATAATATACATTAGAAATCGCGGGCGAAGATGCGCGGGTCAGCTAGTGTTTATAAAAACTGTTTGCTAAAATAGGTCAATATGGAACTTTTTATTAAATTCATCGCCTCTGTGGTCTGGTAGTTCAATGTTGGTGTTGACCACATGAGGTCCTGGGTTCGATTCCCGGGTCGGGCAATTCACAAGATGTGTTTTTTAAGTTTTCTGATAAAAAAAAAACATTGCCCGGGATTCGATAATTGCTCGGTTGGTGATAGGCTTGACACCTATTACATTCTGGAACTAAGTATCATTAGCTAATCGTGGGTGCACTGGTTGTAACTCTGTCTACCACATCGGGATATGGGCATGAAGATACTAAATAGTTCTTAAGATGCCATTAAAGATGAAATCTTAATATCCACAATGCGCGATATTCCACAGGTTGACTAGTAAAAGATTGTATATTCCGAAGGAGAATATTCAGTAATTGATTCTGATACTGAATTTGTAAATAATAAATAAATAAATAATTAATATTCACGGGACAAATTACACTTACTGATCTAACCCGAAGGTAAGCAAATTATTTGCTTGTGTTATGGGTGTTAGTCAACAATACTAACACATAGAAATACATGTATAAATACTGGAATATATTTAATAAACACCCAAACCTGGAAATACAAATATAAATGTCGAACTAATTATCCAATTTAAATGTTTAATATGCACACGTGCACGTAAATGTCTAAGTTTTACAAACAGCGATTTGCAGAACTCAGATTTAGGGCCTATGTAGCTCGCTCGGTGACTATTTTTTTTGTATAATACTACACTTATTTCATTGAGGTTTCTATGTAGTTAAGTAATATTTTCTCTGTATTATATTATATTTGTATTGGTTATTTATATATGACCATCAACTATCATGACCTTCCACATGTCTCAGATTAAATAACTAAGAAAAAAACGTGTAATTTTGTCGCGACTAATGACGGACTTTAGTACAGCTGTCTACATAACAATTGACAAAATATTAAGACTTAAATATAAAATATATCGAAATTTTATCAATATTTTTCATATAATTTTAATTCAAACAGGATTGAATTTAACACCGGTAAAACACCGGTTTTTAAACACCGGTTAAAAACAGAATACGAAGTTGTTGTATTTAAGTATCAAATACATTTAAACAATACGTACCGGTGCAATGATTTATTTGGCGATTTCGTTCTATTATTCGCTCTACACCCTACAATGCTGCAATTAGACATTATCATTTAATTTTTCTTTCACGTTTATATTTAAGGTATACAACAATTATGAAAAACTACAATAACTCAATTAAAATCGGTAAATATTTATGTGAACAAACATCATTTGAAGTTTTATGTACATTGACAGAGTGCAACACTAATGGCGAATCGGCTGCAAGCTGTTTAAGGTGACGTTATTTTCATAAATGATTTGAAATTAGAGCAGTGACAAAATTTGTGGCTTTGTCTATTATGAAAATTCGATCTTGTTAGACAGAGATAAAGCTATTTTTATAAATTCAGCGTTGGAATGCACCTTATTTTATATAGTACCAGAAAGACGCACTAGACACACAACTTTATTTGACATCTCAGTGGTCAGAACAAATCACAAATCCAATTGCGTTGCACTCCGTCTACCTACAACATTTAATAAACTTTTCTTGGACATTGATACGTATGTCTCACTATAAGTTTTGCGTAACTTAAAAAAACAACATGTTATAACCAAACTATTACGTTTATTGCTTTTCAAAATAATCTCCTTTACATTTTAAATATTTTTTTATGCGATCGAACAATTTTTTTAAAACAGGAGGACCACAGATCTGAAGGCATGTTTTCTACGTGTTGATTGAACGCTGTCACTGCCTTTTCGGAGTTGGTAAAAGTAAAACCTTTCATCAAATCTTTGATTTTGGGGAAAATACAGAAATCACAGGATGCGCAGGCTGAGTGACGAGATGTACTTCGTCGGAAGCTAAAAATGACTTTGTTTTGTTGGCCGTGTGTGAAGAAGCGTTATCATGGTGTAGGAGAATGTGGCTTTTGCGTCGTCTTTCGCGAAATTTTTCTAACACCCTGAGTAAACAAATGGTAGAATACCACTCGGCATTAACACTCTTTTGATCTTCAAGTGAAAAAAAACGCGATCATTTTTTTACCAACCTTTCTCGCCTGTCCCACTTTTGACCTGTTCTCATTTTCAAACACCCATTCACAAGATTCTGTTTCTTTTGGGTTCAAAACAATAAATCCACGTTTCTATATAATCTAATGTCATCAACAGCATTAGAATGTCCGTGTTCGTACTTCAGTAGCATCTGTAAGCACCATTCCATGTAAACCCGCTTCTGCCCCGCTGTCAGTTCATGAGGGATCCAACGACAACAAAGTTTCCGAACTTTCAATTCTTCGTGTAAAATTTTCTGAATTTGGCTCATACCAATCCCCAATAGTCTTCAAATCATCTCATAGGTAATCCGGAGGTTTTCTTCAATTAACCGCTTAAGAGTAGCCACATTATTTTCGTTGACGGCAATTGAAAGCCGCCCTTCACGAAATTCGTCATGTAAAGAAACTCGACCTCTCTCAAATTTAGCAAGCCATCGCCTCATGGTGCTCA
Source organism: Apodemia mormo (assembly GCA_036924255.1). Lineage (NCBI taxonomy): Eukaryota > Metazoa > Arthropoda > Insecta > Lepidoptera > Riodinidae > Apodemia > Apodemia mormo. The sequence continues at coordinate 38,199,213 of JAUPFN010000011.1, read as the reverse complement.
AATAAGGTGCTTCTCTACCAAAAGCATTTTGAAGACGAGCGGCACAGTCTTGCGGAGAAAGAGAAATTTTAAAATCATAAAAAATCATAGCTCTAAAATCTTTTCGACTTAATTCTATTTTCGTTGCGTACGTAGAACTTTGATGTGTGATAAAAAACAATTGACAAATAATTTCCCACCCATTGTTTTTTTTTTATTACTAAGAAGGTTGCAACGTTCTAAAAATATAACATTCGAAATTCAAATAGTTCCGATTAGCTAGAAGTGCATAAGTTTTAGTGTGCCTCATGTATATTCGATTGTTCCAAAAACATTTTTCGTGATCAGATATATAAACATTTAAGAAATAAACATAATTTTTTCTAATATTATTATTTTTAATCTATTATCTTCCTTTACTAAATTATATGACTGCGATTTTATTTTGAATTTATTTTATCATGTTTTTGTCTATTCTAATGCGAGTTATAATTGTATTATACAATTTATTTTACTTTTATATTATTCCGATTTCAAAATTTCTAAATGCGCATATTTTTTAAAAATTCTAACCATATTCTTGCATCGTAAGCTCACGCCCTGCATTTTTATACCCCTTTCCTTTCGCTTGTTCTAAAGGGCATTACATACGTAACAGAATATACATAGATATACAAACACAACACACACTCATACACGCACACACATACACACCCGCATACACACATACATGCGCATACATACGCGCAAGCACATGCAATCACAGGTATGCATAAGCAAACGTATTTAGGATAGCTGTTTGTTTTTTTCTTTTTTCCTCTTTTTTTCCTTATTTTTTGTCCTTTTTCATTAAAGTTTGTAGTTTGTAATTGATAGATTTTAATTTAATTAACGACTTTGTGTTTATATACATAATATAGGCTTAATTTCTTTAGCGTCTACTACTAACACTACTATATAATGTCGGAAAGCAAAGTGAAATCCGTAATTGGCTAATGTTTAGTTTATATACTACTTTAAGTTATTTTTTGTGAAATAAGCTGTGGATTTATGTTGATTTTAAATAAATAAATAATTTTGATTGCTTATCGAATTTAATGCCAAGTCCTTATCTTCTCTTGTCAAAGCCATATGTACAGTTTTTATCAGTCATGTTGTATAGTTTGTACTGTTGTTGACTAAAACACATCTATTCTCTATCTATAGCTATTATTTCTTGTACAAAATTCCAGTAGCACAAATTAATCATGAATGTAAGACATCTACAATCCAGTGACAGATTTAATCCAGGGGACGTAAGTGGAAACATTGGCAAAGAACCCTAGGTGAGTTTCCGCGCAGTCATCTCCTTTGATGTATGAAGCGAGTCCAATTACCATATCGTCGCTCACAAGCGGACTGCCTGAATCAACCTGAAAGTATAATTTTTATATTAAAGCGTGAAACGCGAACTTTGTACCACTTCTAGCGAAAATCACGTGGATGGAGGAGTTTGAAATTTGGTATTGTTAGTCTATTTTTTTTATTTCTTGTCACAATGGGTTCTTATCTATATATTAATTCGTGAAGGAAAAACTTTGGACCTTTTTTATAACAATTGCTCGAACGGTGGTGTATGAAATTTGGCACAGTTAAAGTACATACATCGCAGAGGACTGCAGAAACCTAATATTTTATATAGAATGAACTTTGGACCCTTTTTTTATGACAATCGCTTGAACGGTGGAGTATGTAATTTGACGCAGTTAAAGTTTACATTGCAGAGGACTGCAGAAACCTAATATTTTATATAGAATGCATTAGAAACATATTCAATTAATAAAAATAAACATTTTACATCCTACAGTCATGTGACATACATTAAAATATACGCACATGTACATGAATGCTATTTTCTTTACCAAAATTAGTATTCATGTGGTCTGTGGCAGATTAATACTTGTATACGTATTTACATAGGTACCAATATAGGTATATGCTAAAACATTTTTTATATCATTAGATACCAGACAAGCAGATGGCTCTTGTGATGGAAAGATAAACCATCGCCTATAGACACCGAAGATGTTAAAGATGCGTAGCTAACCGTGTGGCGGGATGGCAATGCCATTTGCATATCTACTTTCACCGGCTACCTTACCCAAACCAGAATAAGACAATGACAAGCATGGACGCTATTGCGGCAGGAATAGATAAGGCGGTGGTACTAATTACCCGATAGAGTCGTTGCGGAACTCTACCTCCTAGTAGTCATGATGGTAGTGACACGTATAGCCAATCGGTCACCTTTTACTACAAATTAAACTTTTACTAGCACGCTTGGGTAAAAATACGAAATTTACGGTTACTGTAGTTCTAACTACTTCAGAGAAGCACAGGCCAGTATTGAGAATGCCCTTAAAACAGCACTGTCGTTTATACGGTAATGGTGCAGCTACACATGTCGGGCTACGGCGAAGGTTCGCGCTAGTCCGAACTACATCGCGACACCTGCTTACGTCATAATGACGTCGTTTTATCACTGGTCATCAAACCGCGGACTGCAGGTTATATTTGTGCACCCCGCGACAAAGCAAACAAATTACAAGAGGCCGTTCATTAACTAACTACAGTAACTACTAGGTGACCCGCGCAACTTCACCCGCGAGTAAATAAATATGTCGTCGAAATAGCTTTTAATACAAATTTCGTCCCCTATTGCAGTCCTTCAGGGGTTGATTTTGAAAAAAAAAATTGCCTATTTTGACCCCGGATCTTCAACTATTTCGATGCCAAATTGCATGAACGGCTGGACTGATTTTGACGGGACTTTCACTGGCAGATAGCTGATGACATAAGGAGTAACTTAGGCTACTCTTTTTTGAAACTCTTCTATGCGGACGAAGTCGGGGGCTCAGCTAGTATATTATAAATACCTGGAAAGGTGGATTGGAAATGCAAGCAAATGGATCACACGAGGAAATTTATATAGGTATATCTAAGTATTTATTTTTAGTTAACTTCATGTGCAAATTACAGTTCGCTATTATTATTATTGTTTATCATAATTGTATTATCTATTGTGTTGGCGGCGTTAAATAAATCACCCGTGGACCGCAATTTGACGCCCACTGCAGTGACGCGTCAAGGCCCTTCGCGAAGCAGTTCGGGATATCGCGATAGCACGAACTTTCGCCGTAGCCCGATAAATGTAGCTGCACCCTAACGGTATGGTATAACTTATGAATCAAAGACGGAAAGCCAAGTTAACATACCGAAGAGATTAGCTATTGCTTCGGGCGATCGCACTTCAATAGGAATTTCAATTCAAATCTGTTTGCATGTGGCATTGACGGTTGTTTAAACAATACATCTATTACTTACGCCTCGATGATTCGTACGAACACAAAGATTTGTATTTTAGGTTTGACTGTTCAATTAATATGTTGCGGTGTATGTGTATTCAAATAATATGTATACTATGTATTCGATTTGTTGACTTACACAATATACAAGATTCTGTGTTTAATATTTAATATCACAAACAATTGTTTTGCTTGTAATTAATTAATTCGTTCGTCTAACGCAGATCTGCAATTTTTTTTAATGCTTCAATAATGCAGAATGCGTGCAATCTATACAAAGCCAATCAATCAAAAAATATTTATTTATTTGATTTTTATTTAATCATTTATCGCACACTAATAACAAAAAGTAAATATAAGGACAAAATTTGTACAAAAGGCAAGTTTATCTCTAAAGAAGTTTCTTCCAGCAAGCCCAAAATAAGAGAAAAAAATACAACAAGGTAGAAAAAACACGCATACAAAATAAAAGAACAAAAAACAAAAGAAACAGCTACTAAATTAATATAACTTATTATGACTACTTATTAAATCTATAAACAAGATAGACTATGCGATGGATAAGTAGTGACTCTGTTTCAGGCGACTCTTCTGGATGGAATGAGGCAAAAAAACTTATTTATCAAGAAGAGCAAAGAAGTCTGTGTTTTTGCTAATAAATTCTAAGGTAGTATTTACAAAGAATGTTAGTGTAAAATGTTCCTGGAACCACTATAAGTGTCTAACAATAGAAGTTCAAAATTAGTACAATAAATTGAGCAAATGAAGTTCAATATTGGTTTTGGGAGTGCAGTGCTGTCCGAGTCTCCTTCTCCTTTTCTAAGTAATGCCTCATTTTTAACATAAAGCGGTAGTATTACCATTGGTAAATAAATCTTTTACCCTCTAAAAAGAAACAGACATGAAGGCAATTTTTTTTTTCAAAAAGGCCTCAGATACAATCGCTACAATAGGACATATCTAATGACATAACAAGAAATGAACATAGTTATATTAATATACTAGTTGTTGCCCGCGACTTATAGTGCGCGCGGAACTAGTTGGCCGCGCCTTAGGTGGTGACAGGGGTAAGGGGGCGGGTTGTCAACTGCTCGCAATGCACATGAGCTTAGACAGTGATGACCAATCTGAAGATATCGTGAACAATATTTTTTCATTTATTGAAAAGAATAAATAAAATACAAATTGAACTTTGTAATGTTAGTTCAGTAATTTGGTAGTTTTACCTGGAAAGTTTTCCGGTAGTTTTGAAAATTGCTTGTTTTATGGATTTCGGTACGCTCTTTTTGAATTTCAACTTTGCCACCTCGTATCTCAGCCACTCGCGCCGCCATATTGAAAAATGGCGCCTAAAAACCGTTTTTTGGGAATATCTCCTTTACGACGCATTTTACGATAGTACATTCGTGTACTAAATTAAATTAGAGGAAATTTCCTACACTTTATGTACTAATATTTTTTTTCATAAAATCAATAGTTTTGGCGTACGAGCGTCAAAAAGTATTATTCGTTCCGTTTTCATGCACCACCACGTGTTTTTCGTATATTTTTCTAAAATATTCTACTATTGCCGCCGATATTAGAAAAGCAGGTATAAGGGTAATGTGTCGCCTTTGTGTTGGGTCCCTTTCTCTCTATCTATGGGTCTCTTTCTATCTCGACCTTCAACGAAACACGTGTCAGTGGAAGTTACGAAAAGTATTTAGTTCAGGCTGAGTCATCAGTATACGTTTATCATGATCGGCATTGAAGACACTCTGCGTTGAATGCGTTCAAGAGGAAGGAGCTGGTATTGTGGAGCCCCTGGCCAAAGATGAGAACAGTACTCCTATGAAGCCTGATTTGTGACTTGTACAGAACAACAAGTTTCTTGGACGAAAGTTTTGCTTTTGCCTCCAAATGACCACGAAACGAGATAATGATGAGTTATGGATGTGTATTAAATATGTGTATTATATAATAAAAATCAGAATTATTCAAATCGGTTTAGTAGTTTTTGGGATTACCACGTTCAAACAAATAAACAAACTCAATTCTCAGAATCACTTGATTCTGAACTCTCTGAACTTGATTCAGAATCATCTTGTAAACTTATAATGATTTGGTCCATCATAGTATCAAATTTCATATCATGATTCCAGTATTCCTGTTCATTTTTTTGTACGTGGTCATCGCATTTTTGCCATTGTTCGGCAGAGAATTCGGAAAATAGCCTTGTTAGTATTGTCATTTTCTCGTCCAATGTAGCATTAATGTGATCTCTGGCCAGGCAATTTTTTTTTGCAATCTCATGTAATTGCAAATATCATGCAAAATTTGAAGTAAATCCATGCAGTACTTTTTGAGTTTACCCCGGACATACATTACTTTCCTACGATTTTATTATATGTATAGATATGCTAAAAAATCATTACTCTCGTTCTGGTGCAATTGGTGTAACTGCGGTTAAAACTGAATCAAAAACCACTTTTGAGAATTGCCTGACACATCTGTCGTATTTATAGTAACGGTACGGTATAACTTGTACCTTAATACGGTAGGCTAAGCTAATATGTTGAAGAAACAAACATTGGCCTCAGGCGATACCACTTCAATAGAAACATCAATTGAAATCTGTTTTCATATTGCTAGAGAGGTTGTTTGAAGAGTAGATCTATCAATATTATGCGAATAGATTCTTCAGAATCACATGTGTGTATTTTTTATCGTAAGGTTTACGGAAAGAGAAAACCATTGCTTATAAACACCGAAGATGTTAATGGTGTATCGAAGTATTGTGTACGAGTGTCTATATCTACTATTATTATAAAATATGCAAAAGTCTGTTTTCTGTCTAATTTTTGTAAACTTTCGTAGGGTATTGTAATTTTTTAATTAACAAATTCATTTTTGTATGTTTTGTAAAGCGGGTTTCAGCGTGATGGAGCTGAATATGGGTCAAATGAAGTTTACTTTTTAACTTTCCGTTAAGTATGTAGAAGTTACTGATTATGCCACGATTTTCGAAAATCTAATTTTCACCAGATCTCCACGTTTTGAAACGCTACGCTGAGTTGGGTTTTTTTGGCGGCATACACTGTGGGACACACACGTTGTACAAAGAACACAAAGAAAGCCTAAACTTTATAAATTTTATAATTTTTTTTCTTTATTATGTTGTGTGTGTTTTTATTTTTTGTTTTTTGGTTTCCTATTTTTTTTTTCTATGATTTTGTTTTTAAGTTAAGCTTAAACAATACCCTGAAAAAGTTTGGTATATTTTGAAATGACCATATTTTTACTGTAAAACATGTTTGTTATTACATTAATATTATTACATCTTAAGAGTTTTGCTTTAATAAGAGAACTTAATCCAAGTATTGGGCGAACATTTTCTCTAGTAATGATGAAATCTACATTAAGAGTTAAGAAAAATTTTCAAATTTATCCGGCCAACAGGAAAAATTTTGAACTCCCCGAAAACTTCTAAGATTATTTTAGTAGTTGAAATTTTTAATATATTTTTACTACTAATCACACAAACGTCCCTTAATGAAATTACATTTATTTGTGCCCCCCCCTGTCACATTTTAAAAGAGATCTTTTTAATATTTAGTAATACAATTTCAATCTACTCCCTACTGTTAATATTCACTGAATAACATAGTCATAAGTCGTGAATGTTATTATTTACCTCAATACTATTTATATCTTTTTTATAATTACAACCAACCTTGAAGTGATTATATTTGTTACAATTCAAAGAAATTTTGCCAAAAGCCGGACAATTTCTGGGGCCATGTCTAGTTTTATATTTTTTACATAGATAGTCGTTATCTCTAAATGCAGTATACTTATGTTGGGTGGCTGGAGACTGTCGCTGCTGCTCCAAACGTGCAAATTCTTCTGGATGTAATGCCTTTAAATGCTTTTTAGATAACTCTGCTGTTCTACAAATTTTAACTGGGAGAACTTTAGGGTCAAATTCTTGATTTCCAGCAGTTTTTGTTGCGTATGTGTATCATTTATTCCCATCACTGTACAATCTATAACCATAAGATTAATTTGGTCAAAGTTACAAGTTTGAGATAGTTTTAAAAAAGAAATATAAAACGATTCAAAGGTTTCTTGCGATTTTTTATTAAAATGATACGTACTAATTACCTTAATTTGCCTCGGTTTGAAATATTCATCAAATAAGGTAATAACTTCTTTGAGTTTTAGGCTTAAAGGTGATCTTTCAGCACGTTTATATACAATTTTTGAGCTTGTAGTCCAATGCAATTTAATAATATTGCCGTTTTACGCGTTTCCGTAATTTTTTCGAAGCCCGCTGCTATTAAAAATATTTTAAATGATTGCTTGAATTTTTACCACTGTCGCCACAAGTTGTCTAAATTGTCGAGATTAAGTGGTGGCGGCATCTTATACTCCACATGACCAGTAAAACAATCTATTTCTTCCATTGCCATCTTAGTTTTTGTTTTTATGATGTTTTTTAATATTAGGTATACCGAACGACCATGCACGTGGTTCAGATTACGGCTGCGCCACGTAATGTTTCCAAATAAAAAGCACTTATCTTTAAATATTATTTGACGTAGTATTTTAAGATAACTTTAGTAAGACAATTATTTAAATATGTACCTTGAGGTTGTACTTCCAATTGTGTCCGATGTCAGCCATTTGTTAACCATGATACAAAAGCATGCACCCAATGGGTAGGTAATGCCTGTGTGCATTTCCGCCTACCACAGATTGCTGTTAACTTCCGGTAAGCCGCAGCACAGATAATGCACAATATCAAGGAACATAGATTGACTTAACTACACAACAGTAATATTTAATTTTTGTGTACCTCACTTTTCATCTAAATGTTTCTTTTTTCTTTCTTTCTTATTTCTTTCAAAACGAGGGGTTGTATAACTTACACTCTTCCTACTATATGTATCATTAAAGACGGGACAATATGGACCGAGAATAGGGAACAAATGAATGAGATTTGGGTTAAAGTAATTGTTATTTCAAAATTAAAAGCATTGCACCACATATTAGACCTGGAGATATAACATACAATTTTAGATGATTCCGGCCTGCCGGAAATGCCGGCAAATCAAGATGTGCCCAGGCATATTCAGATATGGCCAATTAAACGATCGGCCCATGACATATCAATATTTGTAATAGTAAAATTATTGCTAAGAGATACATTAAAAAATTTGCTCTATAAACGAAAGTCGTCGGTCCAAATCTAGTCAGGGTCAAAATATTTCTTTATTTTAAAATGCCTAAAATGTTTGAGGTAAAAGTCAATGCCGTCACACTTGTTTAAAACTTGGTTGTAAGGTAAAACGAAATAATAATAATATCGGTGGATAAATTAAACGAATTGATCTAACCTAGTCAACGATATTAATACCTAGAAATACATGTATAAATACTGCAACATATTTAATAAACACCCGAATCTGGAAATACAAACATTTATCCTCATCACACAAGTGCCTGTCCCTGTCGGGAATAGAACTCCAGCCCAGTTAATTTTGTTGTCAGGGTCGCTAACCACTCGACCAATGGGGTGGTCAAATACAGTTATTAATATTGCAAAATAAATATATTTTTTTAATAAAATATTAAACTTACCAGAACTAACGATTATTAAAAGCACAAAAGACAACATATTTAAAATTATTGAAGACATAATAACTACTCAGAAAACTGTGAAAAGCTGCACATAAATGACAAATCTTATCAATACCATAGTAACAATAACTACGTCAGAAACAACAATTTGAAAATCGCTTTAATAGTATGCACATGCATCGTTTGAATTTATTACACTTAAGTCTTTAATGTTACGATAAAAACAAATATTTTAAATATAACAATATAATGCTATATTTAAATTATTTGTCATTTGATTACATTACTGAAGTTATGGTAATTACTATTATTGACTATAATAGTAAAAATTCTATTTGTTGCATAAAAAAAACCGTTGAAAACAAAATGCGATCTCAGCATAGTTAATTTTAGTCTAATTTTTTTATTAATTTTCTTTTACGAGTACATTAATTCAGAGCGGTTAGACACTGCACCCGATTCGAATCCATTAAATTGTTATCTAAAATAGTCGTCGAATTATTGGTATGGAAGATTACGCCCTATAGTCTAAGATCCCGATAGAGATCGACCTTCACCGAGCGGTTAATGCATCAAACATATTTTTTTATGTAATTTAATATATCAAAAAATATGTTGCATATGGGTTGCCTATTTAATTTCAGTCCAGGATATTTTTACTTAATTTTTGAAAAAAAATTTTTTTAATGTTTCACCGGTGTGGTTAATAAATAAATTTTACACCAATTGAAAGTACGCAACCCATAGTATATGCAAAAGTTAGGTTGCCTATTTTTTTCCTGGCACAACCATTGGGTTGCTAAGTATGAACAGATAGGTAAGTCGATACTAGTAATTTGCACAGTAATGGATGAAAGTTATGCATGCATAATTTCGTATACATGATTGGTGTAAAATTTATTTATTAACCACACCGGTGAAATTAAAAAAAAAAAACAGTTTTTCAAAAATTAATTATAAATATCCTGGACTGAAATTTGATAGGCAACCCATATGTAACATATTTTTTGATATATTAAATTACATAAAAAATATGTTCGATTCATTAACTAGCTCGGTGAAGGTCGGTCTCTATTGGGATCCTATACTACTATAATTTTGAAATCATAAAGTTAACAAGCAGATGGCGCTCCTGATGGATAATGAATAGTAGAATGGTAATGCCACGTGCATAAGTTACGTACTTTAAGTTTAAGGCTACCTTATGCACTAAGCCGCACAAGCACTGACATTATTGTGGCAGGAATAGGTAAGGGTTGGTACCAGACCCGGGCAAGGCTTTGCAGAACTCTTCCACCTGGTAGTCACGACAGTGACACACACAATCGTTCGCCTTCATCGAGTATGTAACCAGAAGAGTGGCTATGTTATTTGTTTTGTTAGAAAACAAATTCCGCCAAAACACTACGCCAGTTCTAATGCTGTGATTGGCCGACTCAAGGTTAATGTGATAATGACGCAGCAAGTGGGTTGGTTCGTTGTGTAATGTAGTTGGTGCTTGTAATAATAATAGAAAACGTGCATTCATCACCTGGGTGATGCCTTTGCTTATATACACCTTCGACATACTAAAGTAAGACTGTAAGGTCCTTAAACTACTAACAACGTATCGCATGCATCACCCACGTTCATCGGTAATGACTCTCATTGACATGACATCATTGTACATCCCACGAAAATATGAGGGTCGCGGCTTTCTTAATTTTTTTTATATCATAAGAGAGCAAACAAGTAGATGGGTCTCCTGATAGAAAGAGTCAACGATTGCCTATAGACACCAATGATGTTAATGGTGCGTTGCTATCTTGTGGCGAGGTCTAATGCCACATGCATAAGTTTACCGGCTACCTTAACCTCCAAACCGGAACACGACAATGACAAATACTGACGCTATTGCGGTAGGAATAGACAAGGCGGTGGTACCAGACCCAGCCGAGACAATGTAGAAATCTACTACGTAGTAGCCACGATGGTAGTGACTCGAATAGCCAATCAGTCGCCTTTTACGAACTGCCTTTCAGAACGGCAGTTGGCCTATTCTTCAAAGGAGCCCGGTACCAACACAGGTGAATTAATCCAAAAAATCTTCATAATCTTAATACCAAAAACCTACATAATCGTGAAGTGTATAATCTTAGGAAATACTTCCTCCATGTTGAATGTGGCATCATGTCATTGATGATAGCTATCAGAACGTCGTTGGAGTAGATAATGGTTTGATATCGCTCTCCTTAGCTAAACAGAACTGGAACAAACCGGCGGTACTCAGCACTCGGGATCACTTGAACGTATAGAAGAGCAAGGAGTTACATGGGTGGTTCTATCGGGTTATTTATGGGCCTGGTATCGATTTGCCGGAGTCAATTGCCTAGCTACGATTTGATGACCTCTTTGAGGAGATATACCACTCTACTAGGTGGTAGATTTCTACATTGTCTCACCCGGGTCTGGTACCACCGCCTTATCAAGCACCGACATTCATGCCGCAATAATGCCAATGCTCTAGCCAAAGGTAGCCGCTACACTTATGCATATGGCATCAGATCATGCTACAAGATAGCAACGCACCATTAACATCTTTGATGACTATAAGCGGTGGTTGACTCTTTCCATCAGAAGACCCATCTGCTTGTTTGCTATCTTATGACATAAAAAAAGACTGAAGGATTTGCCTGTGCTATGACTGATGAAGTTGTCAAGACAAATAATTACCGGAAATACATCATGAAGGATGGTACGGTCGACATATGTAGGGTGTGTCACCGTCCTGGTGAGTCCATCAGGCATATTATTTCCGGTTGTTTTCATCTTACTAATAGAGAGTATTTGCACGAACACAATCAAGTAGCCAGAATTATTCATCAACAACGTGTTTTTCGATATGGTCTTGTAAATTTTGAAGTGCCGTATTAAAAGTTTGCACTGGAGTCTGGAGTGGCGTGGTTCCCGTCTTTGGAAAATCTGTTTTTATGTATTTATTTTTGTTATATTTTAATTTTTTTATAATGTCATCATAATTATAAATGTATCTGAAATAAGAAAAAAATTGTAAATAATGAAATAATAATAATTATTATTACGGTTTATTTCATAATTTAAGTGCCTAAATACATTAAATGCTGCGGGCAAGCAATAAAGGCCTGTATTAGGCGCCCCATAGACCTACAATAATGTTGCGCAATACTTTTATTGTGCAATAAAATTGAACACCCCTTTGACTCCAAACATTCAATAAATTCACTCAATAAAATTGACAAACCTGTCTGAACAATATTTTCGAGCGAGCAACATGTCTGACAACAAAGTTTTGGCGGCAACCATGCTGGTGATTTTGTTAAATAAATCTCTATACAATTCTATACACTTAAGTAAAAACTCCCGTTCTTTATTTTTTATAGCATTCTTGCTCATAATTTTGCTTAAATTTACGACACGACCATACATAAAATACTGTGACTGACCGAACGCGACCACTCCAAACTGAAGTGAAAAATATTGTGCAATATTAAGACTACACAGTGCCAGAAAAAATATTGCGCAATAAAAATAAAACCAGCTCAAACCTTCAAATCCTTGTGCAATCTTTAATCTTACCCTAAACGGTCACTAATATTGCGTAATACGTAATATTGCGCAATATTATTGTAGGTCTATGGGGCACCTTAGGAGACCCGCTCTTCAGTACGCGTTACCTTTCATTTATAAGATTATTTGTTAGTAATTAATAAATAGAAATTATTATTTATTATTGAATCGACTACCCAAAAAGGAGATTCTTAATTCCGTCGTATTTTTTAAGTGTGTTACCTCAGAACTAGGTAATTTATTAACTGATTTGGAAAAATCCTTTTTCCTTTTTTTGTTTGGGCTGGGTTGAAAGGATATTTCTCATTTGGTCTCATAAATTGGTGAAAATCCAATCTAGAGTTTCATAAATACAAAATATTGGAAGTCAGTTGTTTTCCTGTTACTAAATTTTTAAGTTTAATCCGTATTATATCCCCTTAGTGGTCCGGCCCTATATAATAGACCATTTGCCATTCTCCCAGATTATTCATAAATGGTAAACGATTGTCTATACGTGTCACTACAATCATGACTGCTAGGTGGAAGCCATCTGTAACGTTTCGCCTGGGTATATGGTACCATTGTTTTACCTATTCCTGCCACAATAGCATCAATGCTTAGCATGGTTATATATCAGTTTGGAGGGTAAGGTTGCCGGTAGAAATTTGCATGTGGCATTGCCATCCCGCCACATGGATCGCAATGCTGAACGCACCATTAACATCTTTGGTGTAGGTGAGGGTTTCTCTTTTTAGGTGAGGGTTACTCTTTTCACAAGGAGAGTCATCTGCTTCTAATTGCTATCAGATGATATAAAAAATCGACATCTCAATGCTGTTATAAGCGCCACAGTCGTGACTATTTTGAGATACTAAGCTAGAACATATTTCACGTTACTGTTGGTAATTATGTAAATTAAACACCCGACTACGCTGTAATTAGCGAAACTGTGTGTTTACTAATTACAGCGTAATTGTAAGTATGGTAAATAAGTGATATAAAGTGATTTTAGTAATAAAAGTCATTGTATTTAACGGTGCAAAACATCAAAGGCAGGACAAAGGCAACGTATACTATATTGCCTTTGTCCTGCCTTTGTTAAATAATACACACGTATTTATAAATACATGTATGTTTTAATATTTTGTGCCACTAAACTAAAAAATATGTAGTTTATCTCGTGGCTTGCGTCCTTATTTTTTACTTTTTCATCTATTTAAAAGGTAGCATGTGAAACGTTCTTACGTATTTAAGGTTTCTTAAACACATGAAGATACCACACATGCTACCATAGCGCCTTAATCGTACGTTTCCGTTACACTCGACAATAAGATAAAAAATGACGCATAACAATAAGAGCGGCTTCACACTAAACAGCGCGACAATTTATACTAAATTTTGCGACATCAAACAGGTCGCAAACAGCGCGATAACAGTAGCGCTACTGTCGCAGTGTTTAAAAGCCGCGAACAAAAGCAAAGGAACAAAAACAAAATCATTTTTCCTTATTGCAATCGATTTTAGAAATAAGTATTCCACAAGGATCTTAGCACGTTTTATGGCTAAAGTGGTAATAGGAAGCCGCTCTAAGTAACTACCGACGATATCACCAAACTAAGTATTGTAACAATGTCAATCGGGCTGTGAACCTAACTTGTTAATTATAAACATTTTATCAACAGTTGTGTTTTCACTACAAAGTAGGGCGCGACATATTTATCCGATTTGTCAAAAGACGTTGTTAAATCACATGTTTTTAGTTAATTCTTTCATGACACGTTAACAAGAAAGTTGATTTGTTGAATTCTACTTTTGAGTTTTTATTATTAATGTATGGACGATGGGTGGATTTTACAAATAATAGATAATTTTATGACTTGTGGCTAAGAAAATAACTTCTTCATTTATTGAATATATGATTATAAGCGAATTTACATTTTTTTAAATGTATTGTCAGTAAGTCTACACGCAACAATAAACATCGATGATGTTAATCCTAAGATGTTGAATTTACGTGTTGTGATTTTACACGTTAACTGACGTAGTCTATTCAACGTCGTTTTGTGCGTCATTAGTTGCGATATTTAATTCTGTCATAAGACTGTTAATTAAACACTGAAAGAAAAACTACAGTAAGGTTAATAGGAAAAAACTTACATGACTTTCGAGGCTTGTTCTCCCGTCACCTTGTGCAAGTACTAGTCTTCTGAAACAAATTTCAGTAGTGATTCGCGAACTGTTGATACCCTAGCGGCATCTGGCCAATGAATTTTTCGTTTGTAAGCCTTAAGAGGCCCAGTTTTATTAGTACCGGGGTGCGGTGGCCAGTCTGAAACACATAGTTTTAATAAGATATTACTTATATGCCAGATTAATGTAAGATTAAGAGTTTTAACTTACCGGGACGCCATGGTGACGTCCACCGTATTCAAACAGTTAATATTGAAATATTCTGTGGCTAACTCACTAAGCGACGTAGCCAATTCGTAAAATTCAATACAAATTGTTTGGATATGTGGCCGGCGACTTTGCTATGACGTCCCGATGAGTTACAGTGCAAATACAAATGAGAAATTAAAAAAAGGAAAAGAGGCACGCTGCGCAACGGTTAAATGATATTTGTTTGTAACACACCTCCCGCCAGACTCCGGGACGCAACTGAGGTTTTGGATTTTCGTGAAAAACCTCTAAACAGCTTTAACAACACTTGCCCGACGCGGAAATCAAACCCAGGACCTCATAATATCATCCGAATATGCAGATTCCAAGGCAAATCAAAGTTAAACGTATCAATAGCTTCGTGCCCACAATATTTGTTTTGCAACGTCTTGAACGAGTTTGATTTTTTTTAATATTGTAAGCTAAAAAAAGGTAGGTTTCCTGATGGAAAGAGACTACCTTTGATACAACTCCCTGCGCTACCGTCGCGCCGCTGTCATCCAGTTCACTTCAATAAGAATCTCTGTGTTCGATCGCGCCGCTCTCGTCGCTGCGCTGCAGTCGCCGACATACAGTTTGAGGGCTTATAGGTGGGCCAAAGATGTCAATAGTGCGTTTCTATCCTTGTGGCAAGGTCTTAGTGCCGCATGCATAAGTTTATCGGCTACTCCCATCCGGAATCTGGAAACCGGGTCTGGTTTAGATCATGAGGTCCCGGGTTCGATCCCTATGTTAGGCAAAATATGAGTTTTTTTTCGAGTTTTTCTCGAAAATCCTAAAATTTTAGCAGCAGCTTGGATTCCAGCACTCCCTGACCTCGGATAAGCCCCGGTTATCGCTAGAAATATTCGATATCGCTAGAATGATTCGATAATGGTTATTAGGTCGGGACAGTGGGGATCACCACTTATCTCGCCAACTGATAAAACCGGTGAATCGTGGAGAATTTTAAAATTTATAGACGTTCCCTTTATTTTGTCTACCCCGCAAGGGAATCGGGCGTTATGACGTTACTTTTTTAAATTACAATAAAGAAGCTATTTGCTGAATAGATCTACTATTTAAACAATCTTCAGTGCAATATGAAAATAGATTACGATTGAAGTTTCTATTGAAGTGCTATCGCCCGGAGCAATTGTTTTCTCTTTATTTTAAAACAGTATACTTTTCAAGTAATGCAATTTGTGATCTGGTTGAGATCAGACTATTTGATCCTAGAGAAATCAAAGATAGTTGCATGTGTCTGCATTCCTCTTTATATCTCTGCATTCTTTACCTGACTGACAATCTCAATATTCACCGTGCATACCAAAACACGACAATAAGGGCTATATTTCCCTGGGACACTATGGCAAAACAACCAGTCGCGCCACCGTGGTGTTCGTAAGCAACCAAACTAGACACCATATAGACATAATAGACAATAGTGTCGCGACACCACACTGAGACAGTAACAAAATGGACTTCGAAGAAGTAGAACTACTCCTTGTTAATTTGTGTTAATAGTATGTTACAAACACTTGTACTGTTTTACTTAGATTTTATTAATAAACACCAACCGGTTTCGCGTTTTAACACATCATAAGTTGATATCAACTTATTGCCCTGATGATCGTTAAAACGCGAAACCGGTTGGTGTTTTTAATAAAATCTATGTAAAACAGTACAAGTGTTTGTAACATACTATCAACACAAATTAACATGGAGTTTTACCAAGTGCCAACGACCTTCAGTGTACAAAGAATTACTCCTGTTTGTACGTAGGGAAAGGTAGTTCAAGATAAAAAAGAAACAATGATTCTTTTTTTTATTTTATTGATTAAGACGTTATTCTGCAAAAATCCATTATTAAAAAGGTGAAATTAATTAAATTTTCTATTATTCGCGAACTATTCTATGTAACTTCCGTGATGGTACCAAAAAGAAAAAAGTCGGTTTAATAATAAAAGCGTTTAATGACATAACTTCGATGTTAATGGTGCGTTGCTATCCGTGTGTCGGGATGGCAATGCCACGGGCATAAGTCTACCGGCTACCTTAGCCTTCAAATCAGAATACGACGAATATGACAATGGCAAGATTAGGTAAAGCGTTGGTACCAAATACCGGGGCGAGTCGTTGAGGAACTCTACCACCTATTAAAGCCCAGCTACACTGTTGGAAACAAGCCCTCTACATGGGTCCCCATAGCGGGTTAACAACAAAAATTCTTCTCCACGAACCTCCCACCAAGGTCACCCGTGTTGGAAGCTTGTTCCCAACAGTGTGGCTCAGCTATTATTCACGATGGTAGTGACACGTATAGCCAATCGGTCGTCTTTTACGACCTGCCTAGCAGAGCGGCAGTTGGTCTATTTTTACAGAGTAATTCAAGTGAAGGCTGAAGAAATGAATAAAAATTGTTGAAATGTCATATATTAATGATCTGTTACTTTAATCGCGGACAGAGCTCTTTGGGACAGCCAGTGCAAAACATGTAAATCTGTCGTCCCCCACGCAGCGTACTAAATATATTGGGGTGCGAACAAAGGGTATCGTAAGTTATAATCAAAACAAATTTCCCTTATACTTCTGTATTTATTCACATATTTGTATTTCCTTCAATTAAATGAATGAATGAATACTTTATTAGCAAGAATATATTACACAATACGTCGTTAAAGTTACTATTCCTAAAAATTTATACTTCTATATTCATATACCTAAATGCAAAAGTCGACCTGTCTGCTATGTTTTTCTGTACGATAAAAGCAATTTTGATAATATTTTTTGTATATTATTAGATAGCAAACAAGAAATTGGTTCTCCTGATGGAAAGATAAACCATCGCTTATAGACACCAAAGGTGTTAATGGTGCGTGGCAATGCCACATGCAGAAGTTTACTAGTTACCATGCCCTCCAAACCAGAACACATTGAAAAACATTGAAGAACATTGAAGCTATTGCTGCAGGAATAGGTAAGGCGGTGGTACAAAATACCCGGGATCTCACCTGTTGCAGAACTCTATCACCTAGTAGTCTTGATGGCAGTGACACGTATAGCCAATTGTTCGCCTTTTTATGACCTGCCTGACAGAACAACAGCAGTTGGTCTATTCTTTAAAGGAGACCTGAACGAATACAGAATTCGGGCCCCTTTTGAAGCCTAGACCAATTCAGCATTTCCGTGACGCAATGACCTTAATGTTTGCTACTATCGGCTACCGATTTCTACATCAGTTCATATTCTCGCTTCTTATATCAGTAAAATGACTTGTTTTAATTTCGAGCAGTAACATTTTCCTCGAGGCGTAAACTAAAACTAGTCCTACAAGTGTCAAATTACCAAAATATGGTCTTTCGCCGAGTTCCTGCAATCAATAATGAAATCTTCAAAGAACTTGCGAACGTCTAGTGCAACACGGGAATCAAATACAAAGAATGCCTTAAAACGAAATGGCTGAGTATCCTCATTGATGGGAAATTAAACTGGAAGTGCAAGTGGAAAATGTATGTATTAAGTAATAGAATTATTTATATGTTAAGACGGTTAAGGCTTAAGGGTTTCAGTGCTTAGGAATGGTCTGTTATTGTAGGGAAATTCTACAGCTATAAACAATGCGTTTATTGCACAAAAAAAGTATTAGAGCTATATGTGCAAAACCACTATTCGTTTTATACAATACACTCTTTAAGAAACTGAATTAATTTGTCACTTCCATGCATGTACATAATATATAAATTAGCTTGACTGATTTCTGAGGCATGAGTCATATATCCTCGAAATACAAGCAATTCCAGTAGGTTAGCTTATAACCTTGCGCCAAGGACAGCATGGCATCACAAGCAGCGGTGGATTTACACTAGGGGCAGTCGGGGCAAGTGCCCAGGGTGGCCAATGTTTTAGGGCGGCAAAATTTTGAAAGTGATAAAAAAAATTTTTTAGTCTTATCGAGATTCCCCAACATAATTAATTAATTCTATTAATTTATAAATTTTTGTTTAATTGATAATTCAAGAAATTCAATTCATTCATTATTTATGAATTATAATTTTGGCACCTTTTTAGTAAAAATTAATAATCAAAACGATTTAATCAATTTGTTTCCTTGGAGATTTATAATAATAATCGATTTTTCTATTTTCTGGAATTAAAGAAATTTAATTAGTATTTATTTTTGAAAAATTGAAAAAATTTCGGAATTATTTTTAGCATTTCTTAAAACATCAACTTTAACAATCAATCAATTAAAAAAAAGTTATAATTTATCGATTTCACCAATTAATTTTAATTTAAACGAAAAATCGCTACTTTTCAAGTTATATTTTCTTAAAATATGGAAATATATATATATATATATATATATATATATATATATATATATATATATATATGAAATAACCTGATAGTTTCAATATATAACATTAGTTTTCATACCTTAAAAAAATTAATAAAAAATCAGCACGAAAACGTCTTTATACATGTATTTCTCCCCGTAAGTAAAATTCTAGTAATAGGGCAGACTTTTTTCCGGTGCCCAGGAGCGGCATTGAGTTTAAATCCGGCCCTGATCACAAGCAGTATTATTCCATGTGTATACAAGTATATAATATTTTGAGGATAATTCTAAGTCATTACCACTAAAAAAATTCAAAAAATGTTTATTGGAGCGGCTAAAGAGCATACATTTTTACAATGTACGAGATTTTTTATTAATCTCAAAATTCTGTAATAAGAGATTATGATGAATTTTCTTTTGTTGTAAATTAGAGCTAATTCAAGTTTTATCAAGTGTTTATTATTTTTCACTGACGTTCCATAATCTTAAGGCATATATTTTTATCTACAATTCTGATTATCTAATTTCTATAATTATTAATATAATTCGAAATTGTAATAATATTATTAAGGTACTAATATTTTTAATAACTATTTTTTTATCATATAATGTTAATTTTACTATAAAAATAATTTTAGTTGCATGCTGTT
Source organism: Apodemia mormo (assembly GCA_036924255.1). Taxonomy (NCBI): domain Eukaryota; kingdom Metazoa; phylum Arthropoda; class Insecta; order Lepidoptera; family Riodinidae; genus Apodemia; species Apodemia mormo. The sequence continues at coordinate 38,179,291 of JAUPFN010000011.1, read as the reverse complement.
CATACGGCAAAATAGGAGGAACTATATTTATATAATGTAAGAGCATATGTAACCAACCTGTGAGACATTGCATTTTATAATTGTATTTTATAATAAAGTGATAGAAAAGTATTAAAGATTGGCTTTCTTTTTGTGAGATCCCATACTAGGTGGTATTTTTGTGCAAAGTCTTATTTGTGTTTTGGTAACAAAACCTTCTCTTCACCATTTATGCATGTGACCCAACTGCTTGCTTGCTATCTTATGATATAAAAAAAATACAAATTGCATGGCGGAAAATGTTTTTAAAGGAATGAATTGAAAGGAATGTTTGCCCATGAAGGATTAAAGGAAAAAAATCAATACGTAGAAAATAAACACAATATTAATAAGAGTTAAATTCAAATCTACATAGCCGAGATGAGATTTTTACAAAAAATATGTAGAATGAGGTAAGATCTAAAAGAAAGGGTAGTTGTAAAAATAAGAAAAAAATTTATTCGCTGGTTCTGAGATGTTCTGGTTCTGATGAGAGATGAGAGAAAGAATGATAGATGAAATGTTAAGAAAAAGAGGCATACAATGAGAACGTAGAAGGATGTAGATATTGCGGAGGACCAAGACTAACATACCACAATTAGGTTAGTCGGGTTCTGTTCGAATATTCATAATCGTGTGTGGTGGCATCAAGAATATTCATAACCGGCGTGTTTGAATAAAGAGAGTAACGAATGTAAAGAATACAAAACAAATCTGAAGGATTCGTAAAGGATCTGGTAGGAGCATTGTTTGTATAAAATAAAAATAAATCATTATACACATATATTAAATTTATTTTTGAAAACTCTTTTTACACAATTTGATAGTGCTTTAAATAAACGATTACAGACCAGTTACAGATTTAATCCAAGGTACGTAATTGAGTACATTAACATAGAATCCAATACGGGACTTTTCGCACGAATGACCGGAGTATGAAGCTAAGCCAACGAGGACGTTGTTGATTGAGAGAGGACTGCCCGAATCTCCCTAAAAGTATTTACCAAATTATTATAGCTTAACACATAATAATTGCTACTCGTTAATTAATGCCTGGTTCCTTAATCAATAAAACGATTCGTTTTATTTACGAATAGTAACATTTTCTACGAGGTGTAAGCTAAAACTTTCTTATAAATGTCAAATTATCAAATCTTTTTACGCCGGGTTCCTATAATCAAAGATTTGTTATTCGTAGCAGTAAATATTAGTAACCAATTTAATAATAACGAGACGCATCATACTGTTCCGCAAGTTTTAATAGACCATTTGGTAATTTGATATTTTTAGCTTACACAGAAGATTTTGGGCTTAGGTATATCGATTTTCTACCGCCTCAACCATGTACATTAGGATTTTCATTGTATAAACTTTCATACTAGTTTCACTACTATTTGATTTTAGAGAGTCTACCTTTATACAATCCATACTAATATTATAAATGCGAAAGTCTGTCTGTCTGTCTGTTACGCTTTCACGGCCAAACCGTTGGACCGATTTTCATGAAATTTGGCATGGATATAGTTGAAGGTCCGTGGTCAAACATAGGCTAATTTTTTTTTCAAAAATCAGTCCCTGGAGGGCTGAAATAGAGGATTAAATTTTTATTAGAAGCTATTTGGATGACTTATTAATATACTTGCTGGCGAAGCTGCGCGGGTCAGCTAATTAAAAATAAAGCGAAATCAGTATAAGTAAGTTTATAATAAAACTCAAAATATTTCCCCAATTACCGATGATTAACAGTATCATGGGCGTATGACGAGGGGGTGGGGGAAGGCAGGGAGGGGCAGCGGCCTCCCTGAAATTTGTTTACCTCTCTACAAAACATTTACTATTGTAGATAAAATATAATAAGATAAAAATATAGTCTTAAAATGATACGGTTGCCCCGCCCCCCATTCCTGGCCAAAAACCTGGGTAAGCCCCTAAACAATATTAACGCTAGATCAGAGACATATTAAGGTCATCTCGCTTTCCCACTAATGCGTATCGTTAGCTAAGTTAGATAGACGTAGCATTTTGCGCACAATATGTGTATGTATTCGCCTCTTGTCGCCTCTGTGGTCTAGTGGTCCAGCGTTGGCGTTGACCACATGAGGTCCCGGGTTCGATTCTCGGGTCGGGCACATAAAAAAGTGTTTTTTCAGTTTTCTGAGAAACAAAAAGTTGCTCGGGATTGGAAAGTGTCCGGTTGGCGATAGGCTTGCCACCTATCACATTTGTGGGACTTAGTATCTTCGGCTAATCGTGGGTGCACTTGTTGTACCTCTGCCTACCCCTTCGGGGATATGGGCGTGAAGATACTTTTTTTTTATGTGTATGTATATCGCCTAACCATTATAGCATGAGCACACAATATTATCTCTACGATGTTTTTACTTTTTATTTTTATAAAATAGCAAACAAGCAGATGGGTCTCCTGTTGGAAAGAGTCAACCATCGCCATTGTTATCTTGTGGCAAGGTCTAATGTCACGTGCAATAGTTTACTGACTACCTTACCCTTCAAACCGGAATATGACACTGACAAATACTGACGCTATTGCGACAGGAATAGATAAGGCGGTGGTACCAGACCCGGGCGAGACGTTGCGGAACTCTACCACCTAGTTGTCACGGTGGTAGTGACAAGTATAGCCAATTGGTCGTCTTTTATGACCTGCCTGACAGAACGGTAGTTGGTATATTCTTCAAAGGACCCCGGACCAATACGAGGATATGTTCGAAACGATGTACCTCAAATATTCGCCCGATAATGTGACCCCGGACGATAGTAGGTAGTGGAATTATGTTTGATTAGGGCTCTTATTGGTCTTTAATCTACTTAACCGTGAATAAGTAAAAGCGTACGCACATATGTACATAAACTTCACCCATATCCGTTTAACTTCATGTTCATAAGTGTAGGGACAAGCACACCATACACACTCATACACATTCTCTTTTTCTTTGGATTTATAATGCCGTGGCTATATTGACGGAATACGGCCAAGAATTGTGTTCTCATGATGTGTGTGGTAAACTTTCGGCTTATATCAGCTATCTACTGCCACTTAGTTAATTTTACCGCTAATGCGTTTTGCGATAGACCTAGTTTTTATGTAAACTATGGGTGAATATCGCCCGAACTATTCTCAATCGAGTACATGATTTTACCGCTGATGCGTTTTGCGATAAACCTAGTTTTTATGCACAATATGCGTCAATATCGTTCGGACTATTATCGATCGAGTACATGTGACCACGTGGTTTACCATCATGGACACACAATGTAAACTTTTCGACGTTCCTCGTATCTTCACCCGATAATGTGGCTTCGGATTAATAGCAGTGGTATTTTTGTTTGATTATAGCTTCTATAAATTAACATGTTCGAACATTTGATCTTGTTTCTTGTTCCGCCATCTTTGTTTAGAAGTACACTATGGCTAACCAATTCATTGAATCACAAATCATATGACCGCCCAGTTGGTCGAGTGGTTAGCAAACCTACCTGTGAATCGAGAGGGCTCGGGTTCGATTCCCGATAAGGACAAACATTTGTGTGCTGAGCATTGGTGTTTGTTTTTCTGTGTTTGGGTGTTTATTATGTATGTAACAGTATTTATATATATATATATTATTATGTATTAGTATCGTTGACTAACACCTATCACACAAGCAAAATAATTTGATTACTTGGGGGTTTGATCTATTTATGTAATATATCCAGCGATATTTACATTTATTCTGTCTAGCATAAAGAAAGGGTTTTGGAATTCTATGAGTTGTCTCTGAACAAACTGGTAGTTATGATGATAATAATTGTGATAACCAGAGTGAGCTATCTATCAGCTGCGACTATTACGTGTTTGCTTGGTAGTCACGATGACAATAAAATAATAACTCGGCTGATTTGTTGTTTGTGTAGTGGCTGCCATGCTGATGATTATTAAGATAATCTGTATGAGTTGTGGTCTGTATGCTATCACGTTATACTGGCAGTCACGATGACGATTATTATATTAACTCAGATGAGATGTCATCAGCAACTATGCTACTGTGATAGGTGCTCACGATGATAAAATAATAACTCGGCTGAATTTTTGTCAGTGGAATGTCACTATATGTCCTAGTAATCGTGATGAAAATTATTATGATAACCTGGATTAGTTGGTATAGTGTTTTTGTGTTGGTATAGTGGTTGCCATTTCATTTACAAGATGTTGCGATGACGGTAATAATGATAACCAAGTTAACTCATCTGCGACTGTCCCCATTTTCTTGCGGTCACAATGACGATAAAATAGGAACTCGACTGATTTGTTAACTGTGCAATGTCACTTTGCTCTCTAGTGGTCACGACAATATTTATTATGATAATTTGGATGAGTTGTCGTCTGTACGCTGTCTTTTTATTTACTGAAGGTCACAATGAGGCCATGCATGCATGTGGCTAATGAGCAGTGGTCATGATAACCCGGATGAGCTGTCTTCTGCGTCTATCATTTTATTCACTGATGGTCAAGATGACGATAAAATAGTAACTTAGCTGAGTTGTTGTCTATGGAATGTCACTTTACGCTCTTTTAGTGATGGTAATGATTACTATGATAATTAATGAGTTGTCGTCTTTAGGCTGTCACTTTATGTATTAGAGGTCAGGACGTTGTGGTAATCCGGATGAACTGTAACCTGTGGGCTATCACTTTTGTTCTGGTAGTTACGATAACAATAAATTCGTCATGTGCTTGTCTGCTAACCAAAGATCCAAACATACAAGATGCCAAAATAAAAAAAAATAAAAAATCTTACGTTGCATATGCCAGGTTTATTTTCACGTCGAGTCGCGCAGATATTAATTGTTTCGAGAAGTTGTCGATATTGTTGAGCTAGTTGCTTATACTCTCGTGGAATTCTATTAATACACTCATCTATTGTCATTTTCACCAAATCTAGCTTCTTAAGATTTCTTGAAATCTTGCCAGACTAGAAATTAAAATTTAAACTTATTTTATAGATACAGGCGTTACTTTGAGAAAATCAATTTATTTAATAAATTTCCCCGTGTTGGTCTGGTTTGCCCCCTTTGAAGAATTGATCAACTGTCGTTTTGCCAGGCAGGTCGTAAAAGGCGGCTGATTGTCAATATGTGTCACTATCATCGTGACTACTAGGCGGTACTAGGTACTAATTTCGCAACGTCTTACTCTGGTATATGGTACCATCGCTATTATTGGAGACGGATGGTGATCTTCCTCGAGGTTTACCGCCTTGTAACGATTACCACACGTGTTATTATTGTGTTTAATTGTTGTAGCTGTCTTAAATACCTTCTTATTTTAATAAAAATAAATAATGGTTTAAAATTATATAATTAAAATGAAATCTGGTTTTGGCTACTGACTGGTGGGGTGGTGGATATGTGGTTGGGGTCTTCTTACTTTCCGCCCTTATGGTTTGTTAATTCTTTTCATTACACTATTTTTATATTCCTTTTAACTTTCCGCTACGTATGTAGATAAGGAAGTTACTGATTTTGTCCTGATTTTCGAAAATTGTGTTTTCACCAGTTCTCCACGTTTTGTGGTCCTAGGAACCGGAACCGGAAGTCGGAAAAGACTATTTTCATGATGACATCAGTATGTCTGTATGTATGTATGTGTGTGTATGTGTGTATGTAAACATCTCATAACTTTTGAACGGCTCGACCGATCGAAACGCGGTTGACGTCATTCAACTGGATTCTACTCAACTTAGATTTCTTAAAAATTTTAACCACGTCGGTCCAGGAGATTTTAAGAAATTTTGAAAAAACCCGCGTAGCTTTTGTTCCCGTTGAAATATCTGAAAGGTTTGTATACCAAAACCATCCCCAAGAATCAATCTATCTATTAAAAAAAAAACGCATCAAAATCCGTTGCATAGTTTTAAAGATTTAAGCATATATATGGATAGACAGAGAAAGCGACTTTGTTTTATACTATGTAGTGATGACATACATTTTTGTAACAGAAATGTTTTTTGACTTTGCTTCGTATATTTTCAAGCTATCGGTAATTTAGCTAAAACAATATTTTAGATCCCAAAACAAGAGTAGAATGTCATTAGAAAGATCAAAATCGGTCATTCTTTCCAAAAATATACAGCTTTTCATAAATCTATATACTGCCATTTCTAACAAAGTAGATGTTGGGAATGAAAAAGTCTATGCTTATAGTTTTTACTCTTTTGAGTTTAAAATACCTTAATTTAGTGGGAAGTTTCAGGGATGGCCAGAAAAAAAATCAGAAAAAAATCTATAACGGACCCTCCGTTATAGATTTTTTTCTGATTTTTTTTTCTTCAAACTTTTTAAAGTTTCCTTATTAATCGGTGAATGAATAAAGGAACTTTAAAATTTAAATAAATGTAACTAGCATATCTTACTGAATATAAACAATAACTTTATTTTTGATGCGAAAGGACAAGATTGATAGTTCCTCTAGTAAAAATATTATTTATTATTATGTACCTATTTAAATGAAAAAATATATATACGGGATAGTCATTACAAGGTAATAAAATGCACCGAAGATCCCATTTTGTTAATCAACACAACGGTAAAACTATGTGTAGCTAAAATGCAAAATTGACATTCTGCCTACTCTGTCTAGATGGTGATTCCAAACCCGGGAGATGCAATGCAAAAGACAACCACCTAGTAGCCATGATGGAAGTGACTCGCATAGCCAATCGTTTGCCTCTTACGAACTGCAGGTGGTCTGTCCTGCAAAAAGGGGGTTCAGTCCAACACAGGGCAAGTTGTTAATAAATTTGTTATTATTCCTGTAAAAGTTTTCTTAGTCTAATAGTTTTTGTGCGGTTTTGAATAGAATTGGTAACACACTTGTATGCAATGTGAAATTTAAATACTAACCTCATCAATTCCTCTTCCAACGAACACAGCATTACTGCTGCTAGACGCTGCTGTAGGCAAAGCTATCGACTTAATTTTACTGGTAAAAGTCAGTGGTTTTGACAGCCTAATTACTGCAATATCGTGAATCGGTATATATGATTCATTGTATTCAGGATGAATTATAATTTTGTCGGATGGGATGCGTTGACTGTTTTGGAATGACTCTCCTCCAACGAAAACATCTTTTGATGACCTAAAAAAATTATTAAAAAATCTAATATGATTTGTAATTTTGTTAATACACTTGTACTGTTTCACAAATCACTTTAAAATTTAATTAATATCGCCAATCGGTTTCACCTTTTACGGCATCTTCAGGGCACTGGGATGTGCCCTGAAGATGCCGTAAAAGGCGAAAATAAGGTCGAAGTGGTTTGAGAGCTTTATATAAATGATAGGTATATAATTTAAAAACTTCTTTCAGTTTTGCACAAAATTAAATATTTACTAACTAAAATAAAAGAAAACATCTAATATATAAAAATCACCTATTGTTTTTTATGAGATTCTATGTGCTTCCATTTATCTGATTACGATAAAACTATTTTAAGTTATTACTTACACTTAAAAGAAATTTACAGGCATACGTACATATCTTTATGCCGAATTTCTTATGGACTAGGCAGAGGAAGCCGAATGCCATACATTACGATTCCTGTAAATTTGGCTAGCTTCTTTAATATTCAAGATAATCAAGATTCAAGTTTGCATGACAAACACTCGGGTCAAGATTTTTTTTATCAACACCTTGTGTATAACACTCGATTGGTCTTGATCCTAATCACAGACCACATAAATAACCATTTTAGACAGTCTTGGTCTTCCTCAGTACCTTTTTACAACTATATCTTTTTACATTCATACAGAGCACTGGGATGTGCCCTGAAGATGCCGTAAAAGGCGAACCCGGTTAGTGATATTAATTAAATTTTAAAGTGATTTGTGAAACAGTACAAGTTTATTAACAAAATTACAAATGGAGTGTCACCAAGTGCCGACGATAAAAAGTGTAAAATACAAATCTAATACACTAATCGCTGTCATTATTATTAATTTATGTTGTATACACCTTCACTTTAGTCACTTAGTAGATGGGCAGCTGTACTACGCGTTTAAACTGAGAATACGACTGTTAGGACGCCAAAATTGTTCTGTATTTTTTCAAAGACTTCATTAGGGTGAGCAAAAAAATACTAACGAAGAAATTCATCAAAAAAATAATAATTTGTGTTCTAATTGGGCGAATGGGAAATGAGGTTCCCAGTCGCTCATGCTAGTATATGTTAAAGTAAAATGTAGAAAAGAAAAGAAAATATAAAAATACAAATAGATTTATTTTTATAAACAAAATACTTAAATAAATGTCTGTCTGTCTATCGGACTTTAAATGCCTTACACCGCTTATGACGACTTTGTTGCCGACATTATTGGTGTACGAATCTTTTTTGTCTTACATAATATTGTATAAATTTAAAAACAGTCACAGAAAACATATAGGAACACTAATATTATTACTATAGAATTATTTGAATGTTATTTGTTCTTCAAAAGCTCAGCCCAATTTTAATAACAAATATTTTTTTTGTTGACATTACTAATTTTGACACTTATGAAGTTGACAAAAAGCGCGATCCTATTCTCAATTGGAACGCTTAGTATACGAGTACATACTTAGCTGACTAAACGAATGGATGATTATTTGAATGGTTAATTGGCCGATTTATTGAACGACTAGTTGGAAATGCTAATTATTAGTTTTGGTTATGGAATTTTCGTCTTACTTTATTTATTACTAGCTATTATTTGCGACTCCGTTCGCGTGATCCAAAATCATTACTTTCTTTTGGTCCCTCGGGTGAAACGTAGTCTTTATCCTGCCCTATAAACTCTTCTAATTTTCAGTGAAGTTTTCGTTCTAGAGATTACCCCATACAAATAAAATAACAAAGAGATAGAAATTTTTAAACGTTTGTTTAGGTATTAGTATCGTAAAAATAGCAGTATATAATAATATATAATAATAATAATAGTGCAGTAGCACTTGATACAGTAGAAATTCGCGTTAGCGAGTCGAACCTCGATAAGTCGTAAACCTTTTAAATCTCGAAAAAATGTTTTGTTTCTTTCCCTTCAAATACTAACACTTCCATTGCTTGAAATCTCAACCCTCTATTAGTCGAAATAATCAGTGAATCCCTCCAAGCCATTTTAGTACATATTTTCTCTCCGTAACTCGAAAAATTAAATTTTACCTCTGTATCTCTTACATAACAATATTTTATTTTAGCACCTTTACAACTCGATTATTTGAGACATATTACCTCTATAATTCGAAGAAAAATAAGTTATTTTTTTATTTGTTTACCTTTTACTACCTATTGTTATTTATTTTACCTCTCTAACTCAAAATTTATAACAATAAATATATAACCTAAATACTAGTATAACCTACAAAGAAAGAAAGAAAAAAAGAAAATATTTATTTGCAAGAATATGGGTGTTACAAGTTGTTAAATGAAATGAAAATGAAATGAAAAATATTTATTTGCAAGAATATGGGTGTCACAAGTTATTAAAATAAATTAAATTACCATCATATTCTACCATAATATGGCGTGCAAACATTTTAATTTAGGTCGATTTCTTTATAATTACTACCGGATCGGAACGCGGCCACACACTGAGAAGATCCGGCGGAAGAAACTCAGCGGGCTTCTTTTTTTCTATTTCACGTATTACAATTGTATTACAATTTACTAGAATTATTTCACATCAAAAGTTGTTTTTTACAATTTACAAAATATGATCTTATGCTCAATCCAAATTTTTACAATTTACAAAAAATTTACCATTTTACAAAATTTGCCGTTCAGTTTTTATTACATTTAAATTTCAAGGTAAATTGTACAAGCTTATATTTCTGTTTATTAACATTTAATCTTATCTGCTAAAAATTCTCTAATATCATAGTATGTTTTATTTAACAGTAAATCAAACAATTTTTTGCGAAATTTATTTATAGGTAATAATTTTAGACTATCAGGAATATGATTGTATATATTAATTGCCATACAATATGCATTTTTTTTATAAATATTTAGTCTTTGGCTTGGCACATGTAGCTTCTCACTGTTTCTAAAATATGAGTTCCCTAATACTTGAGCATTTGTTTTAAACAAATGTTGATGTTTTTTTACAAATACGCATACCGACAGTATGTAAAGACAAGGTAAAGGTAGTATTTTAAGAGTTTTAAATAGGGGTTTACATGAATGTAGTTGATTAACATTACATATTGCACGTATACATTTCTTTTGAATTCTGAAAATCCTAATTAAATCAACTGAGTTTCCCCAAATAGAGATTCCATATTGCAATACAGATGAGACATATCCGTGATATGCCAGCAATGCAGCATTTAAGTTGGCTACTTCTCTTATTCTTCTCAAAACATAGATAAATCTGTCAATTTTTTTGCAAAGAGAATCAATGTGCGCTTTCCAATTGCAATGGTTGTCAATAAATATTCCTAGAAATTTAGTGTATTCAGTATTTTCTATATTTATATTGTTAAATAATATATTTGATTTTTGAACTTTATTGCTATAACATGTTTGAAATTCAACTATCTTTGTTTTAGTCAAGTTAATTTTTAAATTATTACTTTTTAACCATTCCGAAACTTTAAGTAAGGTTTCAGTTGTTTCTTTTACTAGATGATTTTTATTTTTACATTTAATGAGGAGTGTAGTGTCATCTGCAAATAAGAATGACTCATGTTGCATAGTCTCTGGAAGATCATTAATGTAAATTAAAAAGAGCAAGGGTCCTAAAACACTTCCCTGTGGTATTCCACAGTCACTACAACTATAATTTGAAGTATATATTTTTTTATGTGTCCCAGAAATTTTTGAAATTTCTACACACTGTTTCCTATTTTTTAAATAACTTTGTATCCACTCTAATGATTTTCCTCTTATACCATATTTTTCAAGTTTTGCCAACAGAATTCTATGAGAAACAAAGTCGAATGCCTTACTCATGTCTAAAAATACACAAAGTGGATAACTTTTTGTATTTAGGCATTCCGTTATACTCTTTACCAGTTCAAAACATGCTAAGGTTGTCGACCTACCTTTTCTAAATCCATATTGATTATTTTTTAATATATTACATTTCAGTAAGTAATTATGAAGTCTATCATACATAACTTTTTCAAAAATTTTTGAGAGAATCGGAATTAATGTAATGGGTCTATAGTTATTCATATCGCAAGGATCACCTTTTTTAAGTATTGGTCTAACTATAGACTTTTTTAGTCGTTGTGGGAACTTCCCTTCTAAAAATGTCAAATTAATGATATGACTGAGCGGCTTTGATATTACAGCAGCAACATTTTTGAGTAGTTCTGTACTAATATTATCATAACCAGTTGCACTTGTATTTTTTAAGGAGTTTATGATCTTAAATACTTCATGCTCATCTACTGGTGTAAGAAACATAGTTTTACTGCTATTAGGTAACCCAAGTATTTTTGAAGTATTTGTGAATTTGTCATTGCTAATACTTGTTTTTGATTGGTTTATAAAAAAATCATTAAATAGGTTACAAATTGATTGGGATTTTGTATACACTGTATTGTTCACTCTAATTTTCTCAATTTCTTGTATATTTGTTTTATTCTGGAATGTGTTTTTAATTAAATCCCACGAAGCTTTGCATTTATTGGAAGATTTTTCAATAAATTTCAGAGATGATTGCTTTTGCGATTCTAGTATACATTTTGATAAAATTCTTTTGTAACGCAAGTAATTATTTTTATTTTCATTCTTATTAGATTTACCAAACCGATAATTTAAATATAGCTGGCGTTTGACTTTACAACATTTAAGAAGTCCTTTTGACAGCCATTTATTTTTTATTGGTTTATTTGATAACTTAGTACGAATTTTTGGAAAACATAGCTCAAAAAACAATAAGAATATGTCGTGGAAATTATTAAATGCCTCTTCACAATTTGAACTTGCAAGAACTTCATTAAAACTTAAGGATGATAGACATTCAAAAAACTTTTTCTTATTTTCTTGACTAAAAAGTTGTTTTGTTTCAAACCAAAAAGCTCGTTTTGGTTTAAAGTTTGAGATGGACTCAATATTTACTTTTATACTCTGGGCTGTCTCATGGTCAGATAAACTGAGATAATGAGTGTAAGACTGAACATTTTCCAAATTGCTAGCAATTACATCTAAACATGCATGCTTCCTAGTGGGTTTAAGTATGTGCTGATTAATATTATTATTTGATAGAATGCCTGCTAACTGCTTTTGAGTATAATTATCCTGTAACAGATCTATATTCCAATCCCCACATAGTATAAATTTCTTCTTAGAGTTTTTCATTATATTTTCTAACAGTAATTCTAAATTATAAAGGAAAGTTTCAACATTTGAGTTGGGTGTGCGGTATATACAAATTATTACTAATAATTTGTATATACCGCACACCCAACTCAAACCACACCCAACTAAAAATTAATAAACACAAACTATTGCAAAAATTGTCGGTCTATGGTGTCGTTTTTTCGTTACATATTATTCAGTCTTACCCTTTAACTAGGAAACAACGTGCAATAAGGAATTCTATTCCAAATATTCATCTATTACTAGATTGAGAAAATAACAAAATAAATCGTAAAATATTCAAAACTCTTACCGAGGGTTGCTTACACAATGAGCAGCAGTTAAAATCCATCTATCGGATATAATAGCGGCTCCGCATCCTTTTAGGCCAGCGTAGTATGGATATTCTTCGATTTTGACTTCCGTTCCGTACAGTATCCTTTTGGTTGGTTTATCACATTTGACTTTGTGATAAAGAAATAAAATAAAAATTATATGTTTTATGCCAGAGAAAGATAGTTCTCGCAGTATTAATAAAAACGTTTGCAGTATACTTTTTTATATTACAAGATAGCAAAGAAGCAGACAGGTCTCCTGATGGAAAGATTTAACCATCGCCTATAGACACCAAAGATGTAAATGGTGCGTTGATATCTTGCGGCGAGGTCTAATGCCACATGCATAATTTTACCGGCTATCTTACTCTCCAAACCGGAAAACGACAATGACAATTACTGACGCTATTGCGGCAGGAATAAGTAAGGCGGTGGTACTAGACCCGGGCGAGACATTACAGAACTCTACTACCTAGTAGCCACGATGGTAGTGACTCACATAGCCAATCGGTCGCATTTCACGACTGCCTGGCAGAACGGCAGTTGGCCTATTCTTCAAAGGAGCCCGGGACCAACATGGAAAACAACACGCGGCTACTTTTATAGTAGATCACAGACTAACCGTCTAGTGATACTACTTACAACTTTAAAAAAATAAACTGTGGGGTAGTTATTATAATAATAGATGAATTATATCTCTCGTAGAAAGTATAAGTGTTTTCTGAATTATATCCATGCACCTCGACGAGGTAGGCAGAAGTAACATACCCAGTATTAGTCGTTATTTTTGTAACAGATGGCTATTTCGAAGTCAGTATTACTAAACCATTTAAGCGACAAAATTTAAATAGCAATAATTCATTTCTTACCCTGATTACATAATATAAATAAAACAAACAAATAGATTAATTTAGACATGTTAAAGTCTTCCGCTTGTTATAATTTTAAAGACTTAGGGAACGTGCTTTATATTTATACACTTATTTATGCTATGATTTATGAGTATTTGCAGATAACTGAAGAATTAATTACGTCAGTAAAAGAGTTCCAGCGTAATTAAACATAATATTTATGCGCAAGAATTCTTTGTATCTATATCAAAAATATTATTTTCTTTTACTGCCATTTGTATTGAAATATTTCAATTTATGTTATGTTATTTAATTTAAAAAATGTACAGGACGACACAATGAATTATTTTTTACAAACATAAATATTAAGATTTTAAATTTATATCAAAGATATTAATGATGCGTTATTATCCTTGTGCCTTGGGTCAGATGCATGAGTTTATCAACTACCTAACTCTCCAAATCGGAACAGAACGGAATAGGTAAGTAGGTTGTACCAGACCTGGGCGAAACAATGCAGAACTTTACCACCTAGTAACCACGATGATAGCAACTACATAGTGTATAGGCAATCAATTGCCTCTTACGAAATGCATGGCAGAATGGCAGCTGGTCTTTTCTTCAAAGGGACCCCAACCAACACGGGGTGTAACACCTCAAGCTTTTAAAATTAATTGTGGGTATTTTATATTGTGTAAAAGTTTATGTTAATTATTCTATCTATATATACCTGATTATGATAAAAATGTAATACAGTGTAAGGAGTTCTCGTATTCTATTATCCCTATACATATTTATTTTCTACCATTTAGTTTAGTTTGATAAAACTTTGTTTTTATATTTTTAATAGTGTCTAATCACGTTGGTGTTGATCACATGAGGTATCGGGTTTGATTCTCGGGACGGGCAATTCAAAAGACGTGTATTCTCAATTTTCTGATAAAAACAACATTGCCCGGCATTGGTTAAGTCTGGTTGGGGACAGGCTTGCTACCTATCACATTGTGGGACTAAGTATCTTCGGATAATCATGGGTGCACTGATTTGTACTGATTCATGGAAGGGGTTCCACGGATCTCGCTAAATTATTCATCTATACATATAATAAAATCGTAGGAACTTCAAAACTGTACATTGAATATTTTTTTAAAAGAATACTTGGGGCGTAATCTACAATCGATACCGAAGCCAAAAATATAGTTTTTAGAATTTTTGTCTGTTTGTCTGTTTATCTGTTTGTCCGTTTGTCTGTATGTATGTCCGGGGTAAACTCAAAAAGTACTGCATGGATTAACTTCAAATTTTGCATGAATATTAGCAGGTCGGGTAAACATATAGGCTACATATTATCACGCTATCACCTACGGGGGAGTTGTGCGGAGTAAACGAAGTCCGCGCGGACGAAGTCGCGAGCAACAGCTAGTAGTACATAAAATGAACGATTAAAGGTGCACATTTTTATATTCGATATTTTCTGGTTGTTGAAAATTGTAAAAATCTTGCTCACGTATTTGAACGTTTTCATCAACAGAAACCTTACTCTTATGAAATGTAAGCCTAGACTGTAAAAAGTTATGAGTAATTTTAGGTGCTTACATTGACAACACAAAAGAAGCACAAACTTAATTGCCTTAGTACGTCGCATCTAGTAGTTATTAAGGCATTTTTTAGCTCTATCTTTAAGACCCAATCATCACAATTATTTTTATGTTATAGCACTCATCCTGTGCTTGGGAAAACTTGAAAAACTTTAAAAGCAACAAAGAAAAATATCGACACGCAGGGATTGAACCTGTGACCGTTTCCCTAAAGCCCGGACGCTCTATCACTGAGATAGAGTCGACAGGTTTGACGTAGCGAAATTCTTCTTTGACACAAAAATAATTAGAAACACTAAAGTACTGAACAAAATCATAAATATGAATTTCATTAATTCTTTAACGATTTCGATAAACTCATTTAACTAGTTATACGTATGTATACCTAGCAATCAGTGCAGTCGACGTAATCGATCACATAGCAAAGAAGAATTTCACCACGTCGAGCTTGTCGACACTAGCTTAGTGGAAGAGTGTCCCGGCTATAGGGAGACGGTCGCAGGTTCAATCCCTACGTCGCTTGTCGATATTTTTCTTTGTTGTTTTTTAAGTTTTTCAATCATCAAAGGTACGCATTGCAACAGAATCAACGAACACAAACTTAACTATATTAGGAATCTATATGGCAATGGCATTCTGTCCTTTTGAGATATCCATTAAGAGTAGTAACAACTCATAACAGCAAAATCACTGAGCATAAAATTAACTATTTTAACACTTTCTATATTCGAGCTCTAGTGGCACACTTTCTGCTCTATTTTCAAACCCGCCAAGGCTCATTGTTGTAAGTTTTTTTTTATCATGAGTAATAAAAAAAACTTATAACAATAAAACCGTGTCTCGTGTTTCTCTCAGTTGCTCCCGGGCTCCTTTGAAGAATAGGCCAACTGCCGTTCTGCCAGGCAGGTCGTAAAAGGCGGCTGATTGGCTATGCGAGTCACTACCATCGCGGCTACTAGGTGGTAGAGTTCTACATTCTCTCGCACGGGTCTGGTACCACCGCCCTACATATTCCTGCTGCAATAGCGTCAGTACTTGTCACTATCGTGTTCCGGTTTGGAGGGTAAGGTAACCGGTAAACTTATGCATGTGGCATTAGACCTCCCTACAAGTACCTGTATTTAGTACGTTGGTTTTACCGCTAAACACTTCAGTGTTTCCGACCAGCGGAGCCATATACTCATTACAATAAAATCAATGAGCCCAAACTCGCTCATTTTAGCAATTTCTTAATTGGTACATTGGTACTGACATACAGAAATTGCTAAGATACATTTTGCTAAGGCATTTTCGAAGCTTCTCTTTAGATTCGGGTAAATGTCGCGGGTTTGTCAGAGATAAAAAAAAACGTCACTTTAGTATACAGCGTCTAAGGGACTCTCTACCGAAAATCGAAACCATAGCTTTGGACCATGATTCTGACATAAAAAAAATTGTAAGAATTTTTATATTTTTTTGACGATTTTCTTACCTTAATTTGGTATAGTTTGATGTTGAATGATATATTAAAATACTCCGTAGTGTTCTTTCTAAAAAAAAAACTAGTAAAATTTAAGAAAACTCACTAAATAAGCAATGTATTATGCGCCACATGCCACAAGAGTTCAACGGGAACGTACGCTTTACATATAAAGAATATGAAAATAAGAAAAAATCATAAAATGCAAATTTTGCACTTTACAATTTACACTCCAACAAAAAAGGAATATCTATCATGACCAGAATGTAAAAGTGATACATTTTCCCAATTTTTCGCTAAACCGTCATTAACACGCTGTATATAAAGAATGATATATCGTCGCAAAATTGATACGAGTCTTAGAACAAAGAAATACACTTGGGGCCAGCGTGATGAGCTGGCAAGTCAGAGACTTATCTTGGCGGGTTGGCTGGGTGACTCGGCTAAAATGAAACGCGGTAGGGGATTCCCCTCAACGGTAGATCTGGCTGTAGCGCAATTCAGGAACACCCGTTCTGTGGCTTTTAGTGACCACGAGGAGTAGAGGTGTATGACCGCTACGTTTCCAAGTTAGTACCAGCTACTCGCTTTGCATTGCTCGGTGCCCGTTGGTCAAGTGGGAAGATGGCGGCGATCGATAAGGTGCTATCTGGAGGTAAATGCGTGGGAGGTCGGATGAATGTACGCACAAGCCGTCAGCCTAATAAGAGATCGCTTTCTTATTGTCATTTTTCAACATTGCATCATTGAGAATAGAAATACACATAACAAAACCAATAAGCAAAATCTCAATTAACTTAGCACTTTCTATCTGTGAGTTCTAATGGCACTCTCTTGAATCCATCTTTAGACTCTTATCATAAGTAATAGAAAGTAGTTACAACAACAAGATCAAAGGGCCTAAACTCGTATATTTTAGTACTTTGAACACTGAATATCGTCGGCACTTGGTAAAACTCCATGTTAACTTATATTCATATCGTATTAAAAGCACTTGTACTGTTTTACTTGGCTTTTTAATTATTAAAACCAACCGGTTTCGCGTTAGTAGGTAGTAGTAGGGACTAAACATCATCAGGGCAAAAGTTATTATTGTTTAGGGACTAAACAATAATAACTTTTGCCCTGATGATGCGTTAAAACACGAAACCGGTTGGTTTTAATAATTAAAAAGCCAAGTAAAACAGTACAAGTGCTTTTAATACGATATAAATATAAGTCGTATATTTTAGCACTTATATGTTTGAGTCTCAGTTGTTGTGTGTTTTTCTGAACAACGTAATTCGCCCGAGACTGATATGTGCTGGCTTTGCCACCCACTGATTGATAGCTTAGATACCCTCTACATAATGGCTCGTGTTAGTCCGGACCCTCCTTCAAGAATGGACCATCTGCCATCTGCCTGGTAGTTCGTAAAAGGAGAACAATTGGCTATAATACGTATATTAGTATCATCATAACATCATCAACATCATACCAACACGGGGAAAATGACTGAACGACCAAACTACACTCGCTTTGGTCATTCAGTCATTTTCGTGGTCATTCAATCATTCAGTCATTCAGAATCGCGGTGGTTCAGATACTTACGTTTCCAGTATCGATCAGTTAATATCCACTTGCTTTGGTGTGAATAAATTTAATGACAATAAAAAAGTATCATAATGCTTCACCTCTTACAGAGTGAAGTGCTATTCGACTCTCCTGAAAATGCTTCTGTTACGAAGTAATACGTGCGTTGAGTACATAAGCTGTGTTATTTTTATAGTATAAGATAGCAAACAAGCAGATGGGTCTCCTGATGGAAAGAGTCAACCATCGCCTATAGACATCAAAGGTGTTAATGGTGCGTTGCTATCTTGTGGCGAGGTCTTATGCCACGTGCATAAGTTTACCGGCTACCTTACCCTCCAAACCGGAACACGACAGTGGCACACACTGACACTATTGCGCCAGGAATACGTAAGGTGGTGGTACCAGACCCGGGCGAGACAATGCAGAACTCTACCACCTAGTGCAGAACTGTACCTATGTGTTTCTTCTTTTGCTACAGACGTGGTGAAAATGTTATGAAAGCACACTATTATGACGCTGGGGTTTATTTAATTTCTAGACCTTTGGTAAGTTCGTTCCATTCCTTACACCACTTTTTGTTTTAGTGAATTACGGAAGTCACACATAAAATTTTTCGGAAAGTTGCAACTTAATTACCTTAATTACGCTTTACATAAAATTACTCGTTAACTTGCCTTCTACAAAAAACACTAGTGCTTAACAATAATAATCGTTGGATAGGAAAAGATTAACCTTTAGGCAGTAAGTAATCCTTTATAAACTGTGTAAGAAGGTTGTACCAAACAGAAATATTGAAATAGAAGGAATACTACCATCTAGTAGATATTCTGTGCAAGTAAGAAAGAGAAAGAAAATATTTATTTGCAAGAATATGGGTGTTACAAGTTGTTAAAAATAAATTAAGTTACCAACATATTCTACCATTATACGGTGTGCAAATATTTAAAAAAAATTATCTTTATATAATACTAGCTGACCCGGCAAACGTTGTTTTGTCTTACATGTTAGGAATCCATAGTGGACAAACAACGTGACACGTAATTTATATAAGACTACGGGATTGTTCTTCCACGCAGCCAAAATTACATTAAACTTTATATGGTGTTTAAGTATTCTTAAATTTTCTAATTTTCCGCGCAATTTTCTTAATATTTTCTTTTATCAGAACCTTCTCCTCACAATTACAACATAATAAAAAAAATTACCGAAACTGGTCCAGCCATTCAGGCGTGATGACCAAGGAAAATAGGGATTGATTTTTATATATATATAGATTACATTTAAAACATTCTTTCGATTATTTAGAATTACTACCGGATCGGAACGCAGCGATCGAAATACGGCGACGTAATTACGTCGTACTGAGACTTTAGGCCAATCGTTTGTCTTTTGCGGAATGTTAAATATATAAATTGTTACATACATACATATCTTCATTGCAGAACCCTTACGGGGTAGGTAGAGAGAACCGAGTGTTACGATCCTTGAGATTTGTCTTGCTTCCATCAAAAGACCAAACTTAACTCAAAAAGTGATTTCTTCAAACAAACCTTTACTTTTTAATAAACTTGTACTTTTGACGAGTCAATTTTTGATTCTACATTGATTAGTCTCTTCTTCTTTTGAAGAAGATTCTTGACGCCACTTTCTGAGAGCGCCCGATCAATTTGATTATGGAATATCAGTCTTGGTCTTACGGTACCGACATCCTCCTCCATATAATAATGATACTTGATGTATGGTTTTTACTTTTATTTTGATTTAATTGAATTTTACAACTCTTTATGCATAGTAGTATCTTCACGCCCATATCCTCGAAGGGGTAGGCAGAGTTACAACAAGTGCACCCACGATTAGCCAAAAATACTTGGTCCCACAATGTGATAGGTCGCAAGTCTATCGCCAACCGGGCACTTTCCAATCCCTTTCCAATCCAATGTGTTTCTCAGAAAACTGAAAAAACACTTTTTTTTTATGTGCCTGACCTGGGAATCGAACCCGGGACCTCATGTGCTCAACGCCAACGCTGGACCACTAGACCACAGAGGCGATAAGGCTCTTTGATTGTAATTTAAATTACACATCACTAAATTTTTGTTTTAGTAAATTTGAAATTCCATTTATATAACATTTTATATAATATCAATTTTATATAATATTTGCTTCTATATTTACTTAATTTTTATATGTTATTTTCAAAATATTTAAGTATAAGTTATTTCTGTAGACGAAGAATTCTCTATAGTTGGCTTTATTTTTCTGTATTTTACCTTAATGTATTTTATAACTATTGTATAACTTATCGTGTATATTTTTGCATATAAATAACGTCGATAAGTATTCCTATGTGTACTTACGTCGAATAAAATATTATTTGATTGATTGATATTATACAACGAAAATTTAACATTTGTGTGTCTATAGACGATGATTTTCTCTTTTTTAAGCTATTTGTTTGCTATCCCATAAAATAAAACAAAAACCATCTATTTTGATTAATTTATTTATTAGTTGAAATAATACACAGTTGCATTATGGAAAAAATATGATATTAATAGATGTTTTGCTTTTAAATGTCTAGGCCTGTTATTTTCTTAATCCAAGAACTATAAAAGGACACATCCGTGAATAAAGAATGTCGATTATACGGACAAGGGCCAAATGGAAAAGACCCAAGTCCAGTAAGGGTATCATTGATTACAAGCAAACCACCAATGTCACTCTGAAAAAAATAAAAATATTAATTTTTCATGTGTTATTCCGGGTGCCTTTTAAAGAATAATTAAGAGTAAATTTAATTTAGGGTCATTTCTCCATACAAACGTTGTCCCTTGTTTCCTCACTAGACAAGGCAGTAGCACATTTTTTTCCCTAAAAAATTGTAGCTATACATGTCACGTTCCTATGTATTTTTTTTCATAAATTTATTACTAAACAGATATAAATCGATAAAAATCTAAAAAAAATTAGCCCGATTTTCCGTTGTGTTCAAACGTTTAGAAAACTATTTAAAAGGATAACATTAAAAAGAAAACATAGGAACATAGCGAAAGCCTTTTTTGACATTATAGTACAAAAAAGTTATCTAATTGGTTTAGTTTTTAGAGAAAGAAACAGGCGACAATGAAAAGTTGTTTTTGTGTACTTTTTATCTGTTTTTTTCGGTCCAAGTTGTTATTGTGTCTGCACTCTAAGAGTGGTATTTGGGCACAGCGAGAGAGTAATAGATTTCAGAAATACCTATTTTTAAATTTCTCGCCCTTAGTGATCCCAAGCCTACCTATTTGAACATGCGTGTAGATAAGCAATTATTGTATCGTATCGACTACGGCGTAGCAATGCTACGAATCAGAATCGAAGCTTTCTTATGGTCTAGCAGATGGCGAAGAATTTTGGTATACACTGGCAGGTTGGAATTGCGAAAAAGATATAATTTCGCCAAATGGCGATACCAGGCCTGCACGTCTGGCAGAGCGCTCGCGGTTATTTCGCTAATGCGCAGTATATAACATTTGCAAAAAAAAAAATCAAAAAAAGTATTTTTGGCAACTTTATTTTTATTTTTGTCGGTTATAAAGTATTCACAGACTAGTTGCTATTCGTGTGGCGGATGTGGTACCAAATACCCGAGCGTAATGGTGCGAAACTCTATTGACTAATCGTCACGAGGTTAGTGACGCGTATAGCCAAACGTTTGCCTTAACTACAGACTAGTTTACATCTGCCGTTTCACATAATTCTACTTCTTCTTCTTCGAAAATTATGGCCAAGGTATCAACGATTCGTAATTTTATCTAGAATGTTTTTCAAAAAGTTTAATTTCCGCTTAAAGAAAATGCAAAATTTACACATAATCAAAAAGAGTTTTGCTTTTGCAAATATTTCACAAACTATCTACAGATATACGAAATTAAAAAAATCTTAAAGAATTTAAAATTTCCTAAAAAGATCCTGCCACCTGGAACTCTATCACCAATATAATTTTGCCAGTAAAAATAAGACTAAAAACGGGTGAAGGTGGTATAAGTTGGGAGAGTTCCACAACGTTTTATCTGGGTATGGTACCATCATACCAGTTTTGTCGAAATCACGTTGTGCTAACTGTCATGGTCCGATATACAGGTTGTCCAGTAAAATACTGTATATACTGAAGGACGGTATTCAGTACTCGATTCTGGCACCAAATATTTAAAGAAAATAGGTACTTAAGTTTTGACCTATTATTCAATAAAAATGTTTATGTACGGACATCTGCGCATATATACTTAAGTTCATTGTAGTAGGGGAGCCCAAGAGGGGATTTTGGTAATTATTCGAGCACGTCAGATTAACGTAGGAGGGGGTCCCTCGTATACTGTAGAGGGACCCCCTGTAGAGGGGGAGGGGTAACTATGGCAGAAAAAAATACAAAATTAAGATAACCTCGGCTTGTGGAATTGTCAGATTATACT
Organism: Apodemia mormo; assembly: GCA_036924255.1. NCBI lineage: Eukaryota > Metazoa > Arthropoda > Insecta > Lepidoptera > Riodinidae > Apodemia > Apodemia mormo. The sequence goes on along the minus strand of JAUPFN010000011.1, from coordinate 38,156,663 downwards.
TTTCTCGTAATTCTTACATAACTTCCTCCATAATAAAAGAAAATTCAGTCGCGACCGAGACTGTCAAGTCAACATTTTCTTTGCAATTTTGTGACCCGCCCACTGCCTTTAGCTAGACTTGAATCGTTAGATTTTCTAAATTTTAGCTGGCAATTAACCCACCATACCCTAATCTAACGCGCTTCAGTGTTTCCATGTCACTATTTTTTTTAAAACATTTTTTTATCTGTAGATTTTTCCCCCACCGTTGAAATGAAAAACATTAAATAAGCTTTATTTTTCCTATAATTTAGTCTATAAAATCAAATAGATCCCTACGACGCTCGAGTAACTACGCATTTAGCATCTTGGACTCCCCGACTATTGCTTACATACGGTGATTAATCGTCGTGGCACGTACAAGTCAAAGCGTGCGCTTATCACCTGCGCTGACCATTATTTTTGAATATACTTCTACAATAGATTCAAATATACTCTTTTTATTACTATTCACGTAACAAAACTTCAATCGAATCGAAGTATTTAGAACACTCACATACATAAACACGATACGACGTCGCCTCGTGCTACGACGTGGCAACATGCGTGAGATCCCCTATAACCGAACGAGCTGCGGGTTCAGTTATTCCTAAAATACATTTTTGAAATACTCACACAAACGCTGTACATATACGCGCATTGTGCCACACATATATGTGACTTCTCATACATAATACTTGTGTACGAGTTACGGAAATAGTGTGTCACGCAGTTAATGGTGTCACAAGTGAGGATATCTTCTTTCATCACCGCTTCCGTTGGTTTAAACTGCAAAAAACATGTTTCACTTATGTAACGATTGGGAATTGGGTTTGATTTCCAATAGGGCAATAGGCAAAAACATTATTAACACTTAGAAACCCATATTTGTAATATGTATCAATATTTACTCGCCGTGTTGGTCCCGGCCTCCTTTGTAGAATAGGCCAACTGCCGTTCTGCCAGGCAGGTCGTAAAAGGCGACCGATTGGCTATCGAGTCACTGCCATCGTGGCTACTAGGTGGTAGAGTTCTGCATTGTCTCGCCCGGGTCTGGTACCACCGCCTTACCTATTCCTGCCGCAATAGCGTCAGTGCTTGTCGCTGTCGTGTTCCGGTTTGGAGGGTAAGGTAGCCGGTAAACTTATGCACGTGGCATTAGACCTCGCCACAAGATAGCAACGCACCATTAACATCTTTAGTGTCTTTAGGCGATGGTTGACTCTTTCCATCAGGAGACCCATCTGCTTGTTTGCTATCTTATGATATACAAAAAAAAATAAAAATATTTTCGGGTTTATGGCTAAATTTGTGTTTTAGTCAAATGTTGTTGTACTAACTTATTGGACAAGGCATGCGCTCCGCCACTTGTGTTCCACTATAGTGCAGTGCATAGAGTGCACCTTAATACGTCAGCTCGTTGAATGAAACACGTAAGCGCCATGAAATTCACGGTGGTTATGACCTTTTGGTCGTGATTATATATATTATTCTCTATTATACGCTGTAGCGCTGCTTAATTTTCATGAGGATTGATGGTTTTTTCAGCGCTGAAGAGAGTGTGAATAAAATGGAACACGACTTCTACTAAGTACAGCGTCCCTAGCAAGTAGAACATTTAACATTCTGCTTTTAGTACTTATCTCGTGGTAGAGAAAAATATAAAAAAAAAATTATACAAAGTCACTAGTTTAAATTCAGTCGATTAAAAAATATTTTCTGTTTGAAAAAGTTTTATTAAAGTTTTGGCTCAGTAGCTCATAGAGTTTTTCATAACTGGGAATCTGATTCCGATAATGCTTACCGAAACGGTTTTAAATAAAAAAAACGGTATGATTTGTGTCAATTTCCAATAGTAGTGCATCACTTTTTAACAACTTCAATAAACTGGCAACACAGGTAATTTTATTTTTGTCTGTGAGATTAAAAAACGACTTTAGGCGCCGACTATATACTAGTCTATGGTAGCAGTCGAACTATAACTGAGCACGAAACCGAGAGGAGTGGCAAAATCTTGTATCGGAGGCTAATAATCAGGTTGGGGCGTTTAACCAGATGAGTAAGCAAACAAATAAGAGTTTTGCTTCGTCAGGTCTTTTTATGTTACAATGGTGATATTTCTTGTCACTATAATGTTTTGGTTTGAAGGATAACGTAATCTTCTATCTCGGTTATATGAAGGGCAAAGTTTTACCTTCTTTGACGTCTATGTATTTTTATATCATAAGATAGCAAACAAGCAGATCGCTCTCCTAATGAAAAGGGACAACCATCGCCAATAGACATCTGAGATGTTAATGTTGTGTTGCTATCCCTGATGGGATCGTAATGCGATATGCAAAAGTTTATCGGATGAAGTGTTCCGGTTTTGAGGGTACCCTACCCTTAAATCGGAACACATTATCAAAGAGGCGTTCACTAGGTGGTAGAGTTCTGTATTTTCTCGTCAGATTCTGGTACCACCGCTTTACCTATTCCTGCTGCAATAGCGTCAGTGCTTGTCACTGTCGTGTTCCGGTTTGGATGGTAAGGTAGCCGGTAAACTTACGCATGTGGTATTAGACCTCGCCACAAAATAGCAACGCACAATTAACATCTTTGGTGTCTATGAGATAGTTTACTCTTTTCATCAGGAGACCCATCTGCTTGTTTGCTATTTTATGTATAGATAAGTCGGTCTTACTATATCCGGGCGAGACGTTGCCTATTTCTACTACTTACCTATTACCTATATACGATGGTTATTTTTTCCTGTCAGGAGAACTGTCGCGTATTTTGATATTCTATGATAAATCATGTATTTTTATATATACTTACAGTTTCCACACCTTTCCCTATAACAACTCCCGGAGTTGACCTCATCAGCTTACTTTTAGACAAAGGTATGGCCTTAATAGTGTCTGAAAATTTAAGTGGCCGTTGGGTTTCAATTAAGGCGATGTCGTTAAACCTGTACCCGGGGCTATACTCTTCATAGATAGTTATATTTTTGATTTTAATTTTGTAACCATCTTTTCCGCCGACCAAAACTTGTCTGTAATTATAAAATAGGTTATACAGGGTGTAAACAAAACCCTGTCCGAAGCAAGAGATAGGTAGGTCAATAATGCTATCAAAAAAAAAATATTTTTATTTAAAGAAAAAACAAATAAAAAAACTACGGTAGTTTAAATGTCTCACTTTAGTACTAAAATTGAGCAATTTCCCCTTAAATCAAGCAAATATTTTGGAAAGAACACGGGCAAGACTCCATATATAATTTATTTTACGAATCACCTTAACGTTTCATATATTCCGTAAGATTTGATATTAACTCCTCAACTTATCCACATTTATTATATATTTTTTAAGCTTGGGGAATAATAGATACACAAATATAAAGTTGGAATTTAGGTTAGATTAACGTAAACATTTAGTTCTCCTTATACTCTGTGGTTACGATTCTTATTGACAAATGATAAATTGTCAATTGTCAGATGCAAAATAATGACGTGATGACACTTGACATACCCAATAACCATTTACCATAGATTACAGATACTGTTGTCAGAGAAACTCTCAGACACGAATGTCGATAGTAATTGCTGTAAAATAATAAAGAAAGCTATTTGCTTTAAACTATTCCTTTGTAAAACAGTGAGCATTTTAATTTGGTAATTATATGTAATAAATATGATTGTATATGAACTTATTTATATTTAAAGTACATGAAATAAAATGTTTTGTATTTGTACAATGGTAACATTTAAGATAGCAGAAGTCAATCAAAGTCTTTATATTTTTTTATATAATTATTCCTAGACATATATTTTGTTTTATTGATTTAAAAAACGTATAAAATTATTAATTTTATACTTAATATTTAACTTAATATTTGTCACTCCCAAAGACACACAAGGGATGTTCAAAACTAAAACGGCCCGTGTTCTTTGTGTATCAATATCTATAAAATCATGACACAAATATGTTTGTATTAAGCTACAAAATAATGCCTTTGACGATCGAACAGGGTTTTCTTTACACACCGTATAGATAAAATGAAGAGAGACAGTGTGAAAAAAGCAGGAGAAATGAAAGAAAGGGAGAGAAGATGAAGAAAGAAGTTAAAAAAAGTATCATCGTGCCGATTCCCTTGCGCGGTAGGTAGAATGAAACAAATATATGTTTAGTTAATAGATTTTTTCAGTTCACCATTATTCATCGGTTCGTCGGTGAAAGAGATGAGAGGTAATCGCCATCGCCGCAATTTCCTTACCTGATAATTGTTTAATCGCCTCTGTGGTCTAGTGGTCCGGTGTCGGTGTTGATCACATGAGGTCCCGGGTACGATTCCCGACTCAAGCACTTCAAAATATGTTTTTTTTGCCGTTTTCTGATAAAAACAACGGTGCTTATTGACTGAGTACTCGGTTGCCGATAGGCTTGCCGCCTATCACATTGTGGGACTAATTATCTATGGCTAATCATAGATGCACTTGTTGTATCTCTGCCTACCCTTTCGGAGATACAGGCGTGAAGATACTTTTTTTTGATAATTATTTCTAGCGATATCCAGTCCGACAGCTTTACAAATGTTAACGGGAAGCAGCTTGGCCGAATAAAACACTTGAATCACTTTTACACGCACACTATAATTTTGGGCAGAGTAACACCCTCAACAAGCGATAGAATTACAATGAATCGAAAATATGTTGTCCCCGCTTATTTATACTATTCGTTATCTATTTTGTCCGTTATGACGTCATCATCTCAAACAGGTGCATAACACAGGTGTGCCGCACATCTGGCCGGCTAGCAGTTGTCGTCAAGTGTGGTTGATAACACAAGCTTATATCCGAGGCACAGGAGTGTTAACATACCCCTCGCCAAAATCCAAGCTATTGCTACGAGCTACCTTACGGGATCCGTAAGGATCAGATATATGTGTTTGTATCTATGTATGCACAGTTGTCTTACTTGGTTTGAAAAGGTAAAATTAATTAAATTTGCTATTATGATATTATAGAATTCGCGGGTAATAGCATAAGTTATTAAATTTGCTATTAATTAATTTCACCTTTATAATAATGGATTTCCGCATAGTAACGCCTGAATCAATAACATTACTTGATTTTTTCAGGGTTTTCAACGCAATGTGCAGGTACCAGCATCCATTTATTAGATATTATGGCCGCACCACAGTCGCCGACTGATGCGAAATATGGAACTTCCACAGCATTTTCCTTCACAGTGGTACTGTCGTCAAACATTGCGGAGTATATATCTATTCCTGAAAAAAGAGGAATATATCTAATGTATACAGGTTGTTTGACCGCCCCGTTGGTCGACTGGTTAGCGACCCTGACTACATAATCGACGGGGCTCGGGTTCGATTCCCAACAGGGACATGTATTTGTAGTTTATATATATTCTAGTATTTAAAAAAGTATCTTCACGCCCATATCCCCGAAGGGGTAGGCAGAGGTACAACAAGTGCACCCACGATTAGCCGAAGATACTTGGTCCCACAAATTTGATAGTTGGCAAGCCTATCGCCAACCGGGCACTTTCCAATCCCGGGCAACTTTGTGTTTCTCAGAAAACTGAAAAAAACACTTTTTTTTAAAGTGCCCGACCCGGGAATCCAACGCGGGACCACTAGACCACAGAGGCGATATATCTAGTATTTATATACGTATTTTGATGTAGTAGTTTTTACTAACACCCATTTCGAAATATTCACTAACACCCATAACACAAGCAAATAATTTGCTTACTTTGGGGTCAGATCAGTAACTGTAATTTGTCCCGTGAATATTTATTAATTTATTTTGATTGGTAAAAGACTGGATATACTGAGAGTGTTCAGTAATCGATTCTAGTACCGAATATGCAAGAAATAGTTTTTTTTTTCATTTATTGGTTAAAATATATTATACAAGTTCAATAAATTAGCACTAAAAAAAACCACGCAGGTTTAACAACTTAGTGCTAAGCTAAGCGGTAAGTTTACGTAATCAGTACATGAATGATACGAAATCATAATAAAAACATATGGTATAGCATAAGGTACTAATAATTATATCTAATACATTTAAAATGTTATTACTCTTTGTTGATCCGTGGACAACGCTGTGGGTTGCATTATTATTAACACACATATATAAAATACTTTAGTTTTTTAAGTTAATAATGTAACTTGTGGCGCCGCTGGTCCGTACCGTTGAAGGGTCATAGTGATGGAACCAGCGGGCCAGCTGCTTGTCAGGTGACGTCATAACTGTGGAGGTCGATGACGTCACACAAGGACAAGTAAGGGGAAAAGGAAGATCTTCCCAGCCAGGCAAGGTGTACTGCCTGGGGACCGAAGTCCATTTGAGAAGCGTTGAAATTTGTATATAGTGTTACAAGATAAATAATTGTGATATCGCGATTCAGGATTTTATTTTGAATTTCATTTTTTCCATTTGTTATTGATTTTTGTCCATTTTTTATTTTTTTCTTGTAGCGTTTGTGATTGTTTTGAGCCGCTACAAACTGTTTGTTGTTCCAATAAAGAAAATAAATAAATAAAAAAATAGGTATTCATCACAATAATGTATAATACTATTATCGCCTATAGATAGTAGAAATATTAATGGTGCGTAGCTATCCGTGCGACGGGCGTTAGTGCCACATGCATAACTCTATCGGCTTCCTTAGTCTCCAAACTGTAACACGACAGTAACGCCACCTAGTAGCCACGATGGGAGTGACTCGCATAGTTAATCATTCGCTTCCATTGATATAAAAAACCCAAGATACACAATCAGTGTTTCAAAAATGTCCTCCGAAAATGAGCGCAAATTTTAAATTGTGCGCTCATTTTAAATAGAATCGCTTCGATCGCGACACTGTCAATTTTATTTCTTTCAGTACATTGTTTTGTAAAAACGACTATAAAGCTTGGGCTTAAGGTTAGATATGCAAAGACATATTTTTTACCGCATCTATAACTACTTAAATAAAATTAGCGACACTTTTGAGTGTCAGTTTTGTTCGTGACTGTGCATCTTGGGTTTTTTATATCAATGTTCGCTTCACACAACACAAGAGGCACTAAATTAGGCCTATAGATACTATAGATATTAATAGTGCTTTGCTATCCGTGTCCGTCCGTCGGCTACCTTACCCTCCAAACTTTAACACGACAGAGACAAGCATTGATGCTTTTGCGACAGGAATAGGTAAGGCGGTGATACCAGACACAGGTGAGACGTTGTAGAACTCTACTACTCAGTTGCCACGACGATCTAGAAGAAACGATGGTAGTAACACGCGTAGCCAAACGTTCGTCTTTTACGAACTGCCCGGCAGAATGACATTTTATTCACACCCCGAACCCACACGGGGGAAATTACATGATAAATAAACAACTACTTAGCCCGTGTTGGTTCGGGCTCTTTTGAAGAATAGACCAACTGCCGTTCTGCCAGGTAGGCCATAAAAGGCGACCGGCTATGCGAGTCTCTACCGTCGTGGCTACTAGGTGTTGAGTTATGCATTGTTAGGCCCGGGTTATGGTACCAATTCTTACCTATTCCAGCCGCAATAGCGTCAGTGCTTGTCACTGTCGTGTTTCGATTTGGATGGTAAGGAGCCGGTAAACTTATGCAGGTGGCATTAGACCTCGCCACAAGATAGCAACGCACCATTAACATCTTTGGTGTCTATAGGTGATGGTTTACTCTTTCCATCAGGAGACCAAACTGCTTGTTTGCTATCTTATGATATAAAAACATATACTTAAAAATAAAATCTCTTCTCAAATTAACAAAACTTTAAACATAAACAAATTAGTATATACATGTGTGTGTGTATGTGTGTGTGTGTGTTAGATGCAAGATAGTGTGTGTAATGCCGTTTTACAAATTTAAATTAATTTTGTAAATTTTTAATGCATGTACCGTACAATTCGCGTAAAACATGTACAAAGTTTTTGCTTCACATATTTATATGTAGCACTTAGGTAACATTTTATATAGCGTGTTTTCACTTTCAAAAAATTTACCTATTTTATATACTTATAATTTATAAAAATACATACCATGCACAATATTTACCATCAAAAGTGTCGACAACCATTTTATTTGTGAGAACATTTTTTAAATATTAAGTTTCGATTATTAAAAAAAAGGGTTTTTATACAAATTTCTCAAAAAGGAAATCCTAAATGCCAGTTGTTAAATGAAAAACACTTATTTATATGATTGTAAATAACTTGAAGGAAATTTAAATATTTCACATTATATTAGTAAAGTGTTTTTATAAAAACATTATTCACATGTTATTGCTGCTATAAAAATTTCATTGTACAAATGTTTTTACATTTATGGTAAAAAATAATGTCTTATTTTTAACTTCCCGCTACGTAGTGCGTAATGTAAGTAGATAGGAAGTTACTGAATTTGCCCCGATTTTCGAAATTCGAGTTTACACCGGATCTCCACGTTTTGAGGTCCTAGGAATCTTTTCCGACTATTTTCGCGATGACGTAAATATGTCTGTATGTATGTATGTGTGTGTGTGTGTATGTATGTGTGTGTGTGTATGTGTGTGTGTATGTGTGTATGTAGACATCTCATAACTTTTGAACGGCTGGACTGATCGAAACGCGGTTGATGGCATTCGACTGGATTCTGCTCAACTTAGACTTCCTGAAAATTTAAACCAAGTCAGCCTAGGAGATTTTGAACGGTAGTTGACCTATTCTTCAAAGGAGCCCGGGACCAACACGGAGGCACAATTATGTATATAAAATCCCTTAAATGTCTTTGATATGATATTATTGACCGCCTCGTTGGTCGAGTGGTTAGCGACCCTGACTACGCGATCGACAGGGCTCGGGTTCGATCCCCGACGGGGACAAGCATTTATGTGATGAGCATCAATGTTTCTATTTCCGGGTTTGGGTGTTTATTAAATATATTCTAGTATTTATATATGTATTTTTATGTATTAGTATCGTTGACTAACACCCATAACACAAGTAAATAATTTGCTTACTTTGGGGTTAGATCCGTAATTGTAGTTTGTCCCGTGAATATTTATTTATTTGAATATTTATTTATTATTATATTTTTGACCAATTTGTTGTTAAAAACAAACATTGGGGATCAAGTAGGCTAAAAAATTTGTGATTTTTAAATCACAATCTAATAAACCATCTCGATTTGCCTTGTTTTTCCGAAAAGTTCCAACGCAAGTTTATTTTTTCGCTAGACCCATAAATATTAATGGGCCGTCCTAACTCGAATTTGTACACAGTTTTGTTTGTATACAATATGCCCGCAACAAAGAAGGTTTTTTCATAAATTATACATGTCATCCTGATGATCTCAATTTCAGATAGAGCTTATCTTAAAGAAATTTATACATTGTAAACAAAAGTAACCACAAGAATATTAACAAGTAAAAAATTATACAGGTTCATTGGTAAACTATTCTACATACGGAAACAGGGTATTCAGTAGTCGATTCTGACACCAAATATAAAAGTATCATCACGCCCAGCTCCCTTGCGGGGTAGGTAGAGTAAACCGGACGTCTAAAGATTTTCCAGATTACCGCGGTTTGTCGGTTAGCGAGGTAAGTGGTGATCCTCATCGCCACGTTTACCGGCACGTTAACGATTAACGACTATTTCTAGTGATAACCGGGACCGACAGTTTAACGTGGTCATCCGAGGCACGGGAATGGTGATACACCACTCCACCAGACTCCGAGCTGCTACTGAGAGTTGGATTTTCGAGAAAACCTCGAAAAAACTTCAATAAAACTTTTGCCTGACCCGGGAATTAAACCCGGTACCTCATTGGTCTGAGCCGAATAGGTTACCTCTAGACCACGAGGTAGTCGGTTTAAATATATAAAAAATTAGGTACTTAAATTATGAACTAAGTATCCAATAAAAGTAAAAAAGTGTGAACACCCGTTCGTGGATATCGAAGTACATTGTTCAGCGCCCCGTTGGTCGAGTAGTTAGCGAAAAAAAAGCGCACATTAAAGTCTGCACCCGTCGACCTCACAGTGACCATATTTTTTTATATCATTACACTAATTTCGTTGAAGTTTACTATATTAAGCAATATTTAATTAGATTTTTCAACGGACCTCCCAAAAGGAGGACGATATAGATTTGGCTGTTTGTTAACTCAGAATTCGGTAAATGACCTATACACACACACACACACACACACACACACACACACACAAACGTGATTTTCTTTTATTAATGATGGTATTTTATGTAGAAGAGTGTACCTCCGTGTAGTTGTCTCATTTTAATTTAGTGAAAATTTGATACTTCACGCCCATATCCCCGAAGGGGTAGGCAGAGGTACAACAAGTGCACCCACGATTAGCCGAAGATACTTGGTCCCTCAATGTGATAGGTGGCAAGCCTATCGCCAACCGGGCACTTCCCAATCCCGGGCAATTTTGTGTTTCTCAGAAAACTGAAAAAACACTTTTTTATGTGCCCGACCTGGGAATCGAATCCGGGACCACATGTGGTCAACGCCAACGCTGGACCACTAGACCACAGAGGCGACAAAATTTGATGTAGGGTTTTATAGCTTTTTTATGGAAAAAAGGGGTAAAGGAGCAGGAGGAAATGTAGAAAAGAGAAAGTCAGTTGCTGCATTTTACTGCGTTAAAAATGATATTGGTTACTTATCTATAACTATCGCTGATTAATTATATGATCACCTCTGTGGTCTAGTGGTGTTGTGTTAGCGTTGACCACATGAATTGAACCCAGGACGGGTTCAATTCTCAGGTCGGGTAATTAATAATCCTTTTTTTTCATTTTTCTTATACCTACAAAAATGTTACCCGCGATTGGAAAGTGCTCCGCTGGCGATAGGCTTGCCACCTATCACATTTTTGGAATCAAGTATTTAACTTTGACTTGTTGTACCTCTGCTTACCTCTTTGGGGATCTAGGCGTGAATAACCTTGTTTTTCTTCTTTTTATTACCGATCTAATACTTATTAATTAAAGAGCATCTTTGTGTATTAAAGTCAATAGATTTATTTTATAATGCATGTTTTAAATGTTTTTAGTATTAATGTATTGATTGTTTATGTTTAAGTATTTCAGATTACCTGATTGGCTGTAAATTAAAAAAAGCCTTCTTTTGGAAATAACCTCGATTTTTGTATTTTTTTTTAATATCTGTTATTTACTTTACATTTTAATATTTTATAGATTCAGGCGTTACTTTGCGGAAATCCATTGTTCAGTTATTTTCGAATTTTCTGCGAACTTTAAGTGTACTTTTGCGATGTTACTGAAAAGGAAAACATATAAAAGCGGTGTAAGAAATGGAACAAACTTACCGTAAGTCTGAAAATAATGAAAACCCCAGCGGCACAGTTATCCATCCTCGTCCACCACACTTTATACCACGACAGCACCAAACACAAAAGCACACAATTGACGCACTCAACGCACGTTTCACTTTGCTACCGAAGCATTTTCAGAAGACGAGACTATTTATTATTTACATTATTTTATGTTTCTCTATTATATACGATAAAGGATAAAAATAAATTTAATTAATGGAAGTTATAATATTTTTAGTGACCACATTTCCGATTCAGTAGAAGGTATCTTACGACGAAAGGATAGGCTAAACTAAGAAATAGACTCTTTTTGAAAGCCTCCTAAACGGTTGGTCCAATATTTAAAAAAAAAAATGTGTTAGACGTATAATGTAATTAACTTTAAATTTTAAGTTTCGTTTTTTAAATGTTATTGTTATATTTGGCGGAAATAAGTCGAATATCTTTCTTATTTTTACCCAAGAATTTGCTTATATCTACCAAACGACTAAAACGATTTTGATGTTTTTTTCACTTTATTACAGACAATTTATTGCTTTATTAAATTAAAGTTTAAAATTTTACGAAATTATTATATGTGTGGCAATAAAATAATTTTTACGCGTCAAAATAACTTGTGAAAAGTTTAATGAATAAGTTACTTCTGATTTCTGATTTTAAATACACTAACAGCTAGTTTCTGAGACGCAAATAATTTTTTAACAAGCAGTTAATCTCTGTTTAACATCAGTTTTACAAGCAAGTTGCCTGGGTAACAGAGTTTAACTGCTTGTTAAAAAAATATTTGTGTCTCAGAAACCGGCCGTAAGAGTGTAATATTAAACATATTAGTTTTTTTTTTATAAGATAGCAAACAAGCAGTTGACTCTCCTCATGTAAAGAGAAACCATCGCCTATAGACTCCAAAGATAGTAATGGTGTATTGCTCTCCGTGTGGCAGGATGACAATACTATATGCATAATTCTTACCTTCCAAACCGGAACACGACAATGATTAACGCTATTGCAACAGAAATAAGTAGAGCGGTTGTACTAAATAACCGGGCGAAATGTTGCAAAACTCTACCTAGTAGCCACGATGGTAGTGTTACTTATAACCAAGTAGTATCTTCACGCCCGTATCCCCGAAAAGGTAGGCAGAGGTACAACAAATGCACCCACGACTAGCCGAAGATACTTGGTCCCACAATGTGGTAGGTGGCAAGCCTATCGCCAACCGGGCACTTTCCAATCCCGGGCAATGTTGTTTTTATCAGAAAACTGAAAAAACACATTTTTGAATTGTATCGTAACCCGACCCAGGAATCGAACCTGGGACCTCATGTGGTCAACTCCGACACCGGACCCCTAGACCACAGAGGCGATTATAACCAATCGGTCAACTTTTGCGACCTGACTGGTAGAACCAACACTCACGTTATTCAATAACGGTAATGTAGTCTTACTAACACTATACATGCGTATGCACTTACTGACGGTCCGAATCGTACTGTGATCAGTGTTGCCAGGTCCATTTTTATAAAATCAGAGGATAAAACTAGAAAAAATCAGGAGATGTGTGGGAAAGTTTTGGCTTGACCGATTTTTATGAAATTTTATATGCATATTCAGTAGGTCTGAAAATCGGCTACTGTTTGTTTTTTTATACCCCTAAGTGATAATGGTTGTCCACCTCTAATTTTGTTTTTTTATTTTTAGGACATTTTTTTTATTTTTATTTTTAATTATTTAAGTATTAAAAATACATACAAGCCTAATATTCACCCTTCTATCATCAACTCCTATTTTTTAATTCAATAATTTATATGACAAAACAACGTTTGGCGGGTCAGGTAGTATTGTATAATAATTTGTATTGTACTTGATAACACGTCATTTCTATAAGCTAGTAATAAGTAATAACACTAACAAAACCACAAAACATTGAACGCTTTTTTTAGCTCTCGGCTTTATCGGTCGCCACTAATTCACTTAAATTTTCGTTTTATAATCGACCTTCTCAACGATCAACAACTTTTGTTTAAAAAAGCGTTTAAACGAAAAGCGCTTTTTTAAGCCGCTTAAAAGTATAAGCAAAACGTTTAAATGTGTTAATAATTAAAAGCCGTTTATCACATCTCTAAATTTATATAATCTAGTCTATGATACTAAACTATACCCAAGGAACTTATATACGATATCTGGAATTACTACGAAGCAATATTTGAAAAATAAAATTGTACTTTATCTCGTTAGCAATAAAGTTGACATTTGCTTCTTACTTAACAGAGGGGAAAAACGTTCTGAGCGAGACAACGACATGAGTGGATGTTATCCCTTTCTTGCAATTGCCAGTGTAAATAAAACTTTCGGATGGTAGATTTTTTATATATCCGGTAACCGTTAAATCCCTTTTATTCATACACGTTTATAGATACATTAGCATAAAATGTATTGTAATTAACATATTGAGTTCTTAAATGTGCTTATTTTAATTATTACGTAATTATTTATGCAATGTAAAAACTGTTTTCTCAAATCAGTAGAATTAGTAGTAATTTGTAAACTATGCACGGCCACACTCAGGTGGCCGTACGCTTTGGCGCGCTTTATTTAAAAATATAGCTGATACTTTTTGCTTACTGCTATAAGTTTTTTCTGTTGTAAAATGGTGAAAAATTGTAGCGTTAAGTGCTGTAATAGTGAAGCGTATGCTGGTTGCGGAATTTCATTTTTTGAGTAAGTTTTTTATTGTATTTACAAGTTTCTTAAGTAGGGTAGCAATAATAACACAAAAATTCGGACATGTGAATACAAAGAAATTACAATTCAATCTAACATTTCATAATACGTCCCTAAGGAATGTCATCGTAATCAAATAAGAACCTACTTTACGTAATTTTGTTATTTAATACTAAAATCATTGTGTTGTAGTAACTAAATACATTACCTACATACTTTTTGGTAGTAACTGTTAACTAGTAGTAGATACTTAACTTCTTGTTCATTATTTTCTTGCAGGTTCCCAAGAAATGAGATTCTTCGACAACGGTGGATTGAAGTTGTTCCATTTAAGAAAAAAAATTCATATTACAGTTTAATTTGCAGCCGTCATTTTAAATCCGAGGATTTAATAATCCATAAGATAAGATCAACACTGAAACCAAATGCTATTCCATCTATATTCCCTGTTGTAAGCTTAATCATTTAGTGTTATTTAAGATATTTTTAATTAAACATACAAACGTAATATAGGGTCATTGCGTCGGCAACGCGACCGCCTCTAGTATGCGACCACTTGAGGGCCTAGGTTTCTTAATTAAAGATAATAGCATTTTTTCATGAGAAAACAATGAACAGTAAGCATTGAATATTCAATGAATAATTATGTAACAAGAAAATCATAAATTTAAACCTATCTGCTAAAGCTGAAAATAGTGCCCGAGTTCGGGTGATGACTTAATGGTGTGTTTATGTGTCGCGTATTGCAATAAAAATACCACACCGGGTGGCGAACAAAGTTACCTTTTGTTACCTTATACTAATGTTACACTCAAACAAAAAGCGTTATTATTTCAATTATAGAACATTGTTTGTTGGAAAGTTGTAGTGACATCATTTTTAGCTTATATTTCTTTTTAAATCCAGTGGTCGCAAACTGAAGTATATAAATATCTAATACGCTCGAAAGCGGCCATGTGGTCACATTCGGACACTTAAAGCTATAAAATATTTTGCTTATTATGATCTCAATGATGGTTTCATGATTGTATAATTTAGAATCTGATGTTGTGGAAGCATAAAGATGCATCTCATCAGTTTACGACCACACGTTTTCTTGATAGAATTTTGTTTAATTCACTTGCTAAAATAGGTGATCTCAAACCCACCCTGGTCGAATATTATGATGTTAGTTTATAACCGCCCTGTTTTAATACGAAAGAAAGTAAACTAAAATAAGTAAATAAATAAAATTTGCTTTCTTTAGATGACAACAGGCCCGCAAGATAAAAAAAAAACAAAATGAAAAATACTGGTTTTCTAGGATTACTTAAAGGAAATTTACTCGGGTGTACTGGGGTGTATATTAGCGCACAAGACAAAAAAACACAAAATGAAAAATACCAGTTTTTTAGGATTACTTTAAGGAAAATTTACTCCTTGTATAATGGAAAATTTACTCGGGTGTATAATAGAGAGGAAAATGACGTTATCAAATATTGCTTGACTATTATGTAGTTGTCAACCACAACAAATTTAGTAGAGTAATATTCAGAAAATACGGTCACTTTTATTTCTTCGAATCCCACGAATCCCGTGACAGCGAGTGATAGCTCCGTTATCATCCGCGCGGTGACTAATAGCTAATGAGTCTAGTCACGAGTTCAGCAAATCACTGTTTGTAAATAATGAACTTCAATAGTGCCTTTAAAGGATAATTTGAATAAAAATGATATCTATGCGTGGGCGTCCGTATGACTATAAACATGTTATAGGATAATTAGCTCAATATTTAAGTACCTAATTGTTTTACATATTTGGTATTAAAATCAACTACTGAACACTCTCCTTTAGTATGTACGGTTTTTATCAGCCAAATTCAATATAATTTACAGATGTGAAACGAAAAAACTACTTGTTATTGTCATCTGTCCGTAATTAATGCATACATTTTCTAGAAGAGTATTTTGATCTTTTATCTGTATGTATAATGCTCAATTCGGCAGAAAGATCACACTTGCAAAGATTTTTTTACTACACTTTTTACCCGCGAAACAGCTCAGTATGAAAACAAATTTAGCTATTTATTTCAGTTACATATCAAGTAAAATTATTCTAACTTTTATTATTTTTAATAATCCTATTTTACGCTCTAACACATTAAGATGGGCCGCAGCTGGTCAGGGTGCTTTGCAAAAATTCGCCTAGATTACTTTGATACATTTTATATAAACTCTCGTACACTATGCCGGGCCAAAGTGCGGCAGATTTGCAGAGCGGAATTGAGCGCACACAATTTTCTCCGTGTTTTAAGTATGCATTTACAAAATCAGAAATTATGGGTTAAGAACGATTAAAGGCCACAAAGAACTAGCCTTAACATGCAGTTCGGCAATTAACTGTACACAAAACTAGTCAATGTGTTGCGGCCCGGCACGTTACTAATATGCTAGCATTTATAGTTGCAATCCGGCCCCCTCCACCTCACTACAGCCTGTCGTAATAATACGATATCATTAGACAAATCACACGAATTGATCTAACCCTAAAGTTAGCAAATTATAGGTGTGAGTCAAAACAACATATTATGAATGTGCATTTTCCTTCGTCAATAAGAGCGATAACAGACATTGTTAACCTACACGACTTTCAAAAATTGATAGCCGTGGGTGCTATCCAGGACTTATCATAGCTGTCCATATCAGTTCTATTCCGCTTTTTTAGAATGAAATTGTCCTGTTGCACAAATATGTATGGACACCCTAGTAGAAAGAGACACATCCACTCATGTCGTGGTACTCTTCGGAACGATTTTGAGGTACATGTGGACCTTCCAGGTAGAATATAACTTCCTTGACTATACCTTACAATAACGCGTGCCCCTACCTACCCGCAAGCACGATACAGATAACGAATTGTATGATCCACAGATAACACATACACTACAGGTAGAATTTGTGTATTTTATGAACAGATACTCAAAATATTATGTGACTATTACCAAGTGATAGGTTTGACACCTTATTATTTGTAATACGATATATTAGATAATAGAAATACGAAATCTTAAGTTTAATTTTACATCTTAATAAGTAAGCTTATAAAATACAAAAATTTATAGCAAACATTTTACTTTACCCAACTTTAATCCTAATAAATTAATGTTTCGTTATTTTGTGTATTTTAATTCAATTAGTGAATTTAAAACGTTGATAGTATACCGGCAGCACTATGAAGTGGTCTTACGGCTGCGAGAAGGCTCTTAATGGGGTAATTTCATTTTCTCGCAACAGCCAGAAGGCAGTTGCAGTAAGAAGAGATGGCAATCAAACACTGTCATAAAATATCGATATTTCATGTTAATAACTATTATTGTTAATATTCGAAATAAATATTTTGTTTCATTGTTTAAAAACTTTAAATGATAAATCAACTAATAATAAATATTAAAGATAATACATTAAATTTAAAAGTAATTGAGAAATTGGCAATGATATTTGAAAGAGTTTTAAATAGAGAATTTGATATGTACTATTATGAGTGTCGCCTTTGTAGTTTAGTGGCCCGGTGTCGGTGTTGACCACGTCAAGTCCCGGGTTCGATTTCGGGGTCGGGCAATTTTAAAATATGTTTTTTCAGTTTTCTAATTAAAACAACTTTGCCCGAAATTGGAAAAGTTCCCGATTGGTGGTGGTGGCTTGCCACCTATCACATTTGTGGGACTAAGTACCTTCGGCTAATCCTGGGTGCACTTGTATCTCTGCCTACTTCTTTAGAGATAGAGGCGTGAAAATATTTTTTCTATCACTATTAGTGTGCTTTAGTGTGTTTTATTAAGGATAATCAAATTTGTTTACATTCATTCCCATTATACACATTCTAAGTAACGATAATTCTAATCAATCATAATGTCTTGTACTTCTGTTTTTTTTGTTAGTGTTGTATTGGTGACTACGTCGTGACTACGGACTAGTAGTAAAAGTGACTACAAATAAGTTACAAATTTTTGATGGCAAATTTATAGATTTGGTAGTTAAAAAGTACAAATTGTTAAGTAATACAATCTACGAATTGCTTAATAGTACACAGTTTCTTTTACCATATCCTTTACTTTTGTAGTTTTATTAATCTACGAGTATAGTTACTATTTTTTATATCATAAGATAGGAAACAAGCAGATGGGTCTCCTGACGGGAATAGTCAGCCATCATCTATAGATACCAAAGATGTTAATGGTGCGTTGGTATCTTGTGGCGAGGTCTAACTCCACATGCATAAGTTTACCGGCTACCTTACTATCCAAACTTGGACACGACAGTTATAAGCACTGACGCTATTACGACAGGAATAAGTAAAGCGGTGGTACCAGACCCGGGCGAGCCAATGCAGAATCTATCACCTAGTAGCCACAACGGTAGTGACTCTCATAGCTAATCGGTCGCCACTTACGACCTGCCTGGCAGGACGGCAGTTGAACTGTTCTTCAAGGGAGCTCGGACCAACACGGGCGGAACTTATTCAAGTGTTTCAGATAATTGTAATTTGCTGGAGAAGAAATGTAATAAAACAACCATTTATTCTCTGGATACTGGATAATAGAATATTATAATACATGTGATTAAGGTTGTCTATTATCGCAGCGCTCAGCACCCTCACTGCGAGGCTGAGCACGGCGATAATAGACAACTTCATTCAGAAGTGTGGTACATTATTTTATAGGACGCATGACATAAACCTGCACTTTAGATATGATTTTTGGTGTGAATAAGACTAAGTCAGCAAATAAATAAGTCATGATAATGCGTGCTTGAAGTGCGGGTTTAGGTCACACAGTGCTATAAAGATATATAAGGTACTCGGTCTACATTTGGGATTGTACGTAAGTAGCAGCTACTGCCATGATAGTCACAAATCTATCCTGCTCTGCCAAGTTTTGTGCATCAGGTTTCACAGAATTATAACGTGCAAATTTAGTAGACATACCTTACCTTTGTAAAAAATGTATTATTGTTCTTAACAACAGCGGAACTTTATATTATGCATATGCATTTGTTTAAAACAAAGATACATCGAAAGTTTGTTAAGATTTTTCACATCCCTAGTGAATGAGTACTTTCTCAAAGTTTGCCAAGTAGATGCCAGATATTGCCTACGTTTTTTCCCACGCTTTTCCCAATTTTATTAGGCTTGTATCATATTACCTATATTTATTTAGTGTTATTTAATGTATTTTTAAGGGCGCGTATTCTATTCGTAACAAAAACTTCATGTTTTCAAGTTTTCAGAGCAATATCGTAATAATGTGAGCAGATTATTCGAAGAATATTGCAGTTCTTGCAAGATTAATGTCTTGGTTATTCAATTTACCACAGTTTCAAAATTTGATCGGCTTACGATTGCGAATTGCGAAAATGTTAAATTGAACTGATTTTGTAATTTTTAATATTATTTTTTAATATCTAATAATAATATTTTCGTCATTTTGGCTCTGTGTTTGCACTTTAGGACCATGTACCTTATTGGAAAAATGCATAAAATAAAATATTATGGCACATTACAGTGGTTATATTCGTCCTGAAAGATTCTGACACCTATTTACGTAAAACATTATGCAGGGATTGTCTTCGTTTTAAAAAACTGTCATTAAAAATTATAATCTTGCTCTGTAGTGCACTAAATAAAGACTTAATCTTACAAAAACTGTAATGTCCTTCAAAAATCTGCTCACATTATTACGATAATGCTGTTGAAAACACTCGAAAACATGAAGTTTTGTAAATGTAATTTGTAAATCTAATTTACGCTCTTATTGACGTTATCAATATAGAATACAATATGATTTATATCACTGATACAGGTATTTTATTCTAATATATAAAAAATGGTTAAGTGTAAGTTGGAATTGCACACCGAGGGTTCCATACAAACTTGTAGATAACCTTACCTATACATACCTACATTTCATGATTCTAGTTCAACGGGAAGTACCCTCTAGATTTCGATTCCATATTCCATTTGGTTATATATTTCATCACATTATTTTGTGATGTAACTGAAAATTTAAAGTTTTCGTATTTTTTCCTTTACATGTGCTATAAGACATTGCTTTTTGCCTTATTTGATATTCTAAGTTTTGCAATCGCAAAAAGACGTAAAGTATACGACATAATTAATGGATATACACGTATCTTTTGATCGCTTTGACTTACATATTTGATTTTTCACAGCTGAGAGGGCTATCATATGGACCCAAGTACATGGGGCACACTAAAAGTTTTGCACTTCGAGCTAATCGGAACTATTTAAATTTCGAATGTTATTTTTAAAACGTTGCAATGATTTGTCAATTGTTTTTTTATCACATATCAAAGTTCTACGTACGCAACAAAAATGGGATTAAGCTGAAAAGATTTTAGAGCGATGATTTTTTATGATTTATAAGTTCTCTTTCTCCGCAAGACTGTACCGCTCGTCTTCAAAATGCTTTTGTTAGAGAAGCACGTTGTTTGAGCACCGTGAGGCGATGGTTTGCTGAATTTGAGAGAGGTCGAGTTTCTTTACATGACAAATTTCGTGAAGGGCGACCTACAACTGCCGTCAACGAAAATAATGTGGCTGCTGTTAAGCGGTTAATTGAAGAAAACCCCCGGATTACGTATGAGACAATTCGAAGACTATATGAGCCAAATTCAGAAAATTTTACACGAAGAATTGAAAGTTCGGAAACATTGTTTTCGTTGGATCCTTCATGAACTGACAGCGAAGCAGAAGCGAGCTCGCGTGGAATGGTGCTCACAGATGCTACTGAAGTACGACCACGGACATTCTAATGCTGTTTATGACACTGTCACAGGAGACGAAAAGATTTATTGTTTTGAACCCAAAAAAAACAGCAATCTTGTGAATGGGTGTTTGAAAATGAGAACAGGCCAACAAAAGTAAGACAGGCGAGAAACGTTGGTAAAAAAATGATCAGTACAATTCCACTTGAAGATCAAAAGGGTGTTAATGCCGAGTAGTATTCTACCATTTGTTTACCGAGGATGTTATAAAAAGTTCGCGAAAGACGACCCAAAAGCCGCATTCTCTTACACCATGATAACGCTTCTTCACATTCGGCCAACAAAACAGTCATTTTTAGCTTCTGAAAAAGTACATCTCGTCACTCATCCTGCGCATAGCCCTGACCTAGCACCCTTTGATTTCTGTATTTTCCCCAAAATCAAAGGTTTGATGAGAGGTTTTACTTTTATCAATTTCGAAAAGGCAGTGATAGCGTTCAGTGAGCATGTAGAAAACATGCCTTCAGATCTGTGGTCCTCCTGTTTTAAAAAATGGCTCGATCGCATGAAAAAATGTTTAAAATGTAAAGGAGATAATTTTGAAAAGCAATAAACATAATATTTTGGTTATAACATGTTGTTTTTTTAAGTTACGCAAAACTTATAGTGTGACCTACATATTTGATACAAGTTGATAGAAGTTGATACTTGTACGCGTTCCTGAGAAAAAATGTCCTTATAGACAAACAGACTGAAAATGAAGTGATTCTATAAGGGTTTCGTTTTCGCCTTGTCTTTGTTTATTTTTATTTTACACGTTAGAATTTCTGTTAGGCACTTTGTGAAAGGCGAACCATGGGCTGTATATGTTTATCTTCCCTTACTTTTAGCGAGATTCTTATTAGCAAGACAATAGACTTATTTATTAGCAAGACAATAGACTTATTTATTAGCAAGACAAAATACTTATTTATCGGCAAGACAATAGACTTATTTATTAGCAAGAAAATAGACTTATTTATTACCAAGACAAAATACTTATTTATCAGCAAGACAATAGATTTATTTCGACACGTCCCAAGAACAAAATCGTATGGAGAGATCAGACGAAATTGGTTTTATAATAAAATTCGCTTTAAACAGTCAAAAGACAATATATTTTTTATAGTTATTGGTCTTTTGTTTTTGGAAATGCTCAAGTGAACATCATCTTATGTACAATGTACTCCCACAAACAAATATATTGTAATTTGGTGGTGCGCAGATACGATTTGGTTCTTGGGACGTGTCGATTTATTAGCAAGACTTATTTATCCCAGATCAACACGGAAAATGTTATTAACTTATCTTATTATCGGAACTAGCTTTTGATGCATATTTTAATATCGAATACGAAAAGAGCATTCACTAATGAATGTGAATTTTACCTACAATAGAGAGTCCCTTTAAAATGTTCATATAAACATAGAGGGCGTTTTGTAATCGATATCAAAGAAAAATTTCACCATGCCAATCTAAATATCATTCAATCTCACTGATCACTGTCTGAAATCAAACTAATATTCTTTTTCTTTCTTGAAAAATATAATTTCAATTTCAGCACTAATTATTCGCTATTCGGGAAGCAGAAAAAGTTTCGAAAATGTCATTAGCGATTCAAGCGACGTCCGAAATTTCAAATTTTCGATTTGAAATTTTGCAAAACAAATTAGTTAAGACGTAATGAAAAGGTATAATAAGGCTGAGTTTGGATGATAGGCAGAAGAGGTTCTTATAGCGTTATCTTAAATTAAATGTATTTATCTGAAAGATGCGTAATGTGATGTTCGCAAAAAATTGTTATGCGATGTGTATAAAAATCTATAACAGAATACCTAAAGAAATAAGAGAGCTAAGAAATAATAACTTCAAGAAAGGATTGCACACATATCTAGTAGGAAAAGCATATTATAAGGTTAACGATTTTTTGATAAATTAATTGATTATATTAAATGTAAATTCTAAAAAATAAAAAAATAAAAGAAAAATAATATGATTAAAATAATTTTAAATTGATTTAAAAAAATGTGTGATTGTTTAAAAAAATATTATAATCAGGGCGAGCGAAGCGAGCCCTACACTAAGCCACTTTCTATGCACTTTTGTGGTACATTTTATTGAAAAAATATCGCATTTTTAGGTTTGAGCTTCGACGTGGTAGTTTATATTCATGTCTAGATTTGTTATCTACCATAAAAATACCATTTTATGAAAATAAAAAAACAGAAGGTACAATTTGTATTAGAATCTTATTACTACTAACGCCATCTCTTATTAAATTAATGAGTTAAAATTGATAGAAGATACATTTTCTATTAGAATTTTTGAACTTATTAAGAGATTACCTACTTCATGAATTGTTTCTTTATATTTACTGGCGGCGCGCGGTTATCGTGCCCTCGTATAAAGGCGAGGTTCAAGTATAAACTGCAATAGCTGTAGGGCCATCAGTTTGATCAGTTTGGCATTGAAGGTGTATGATAAAATCATTGAAAGGAGAATGCAAGAGAAGGGAAGTTCGAAGTAATATTGTGGGAGGCACAAGGAGAATTTAGGTCTAGAGCAGGGATGTTTGCTGGGTACAGAGTAAATAGAGCGTTAGAGAGTTTCACAATATGCTTATTGAGAAACAGTACAGATGTATTAATTGATTTATATTGTATTGAGATCAATTCCCAATCTTAGCCCGAGGGCGAGGGTAAAAAGCTAAAAAAAGGTATATTTACGCCCGTATCCCCGAAGAGGTAGGCAGAAGTACAACATGTGCATCCACGGTTAGCTGAAGATACTTAAGTACCACAATATGATAGGTGGCCAGCCTATCGCCAGTAGGGCACTTTTCCAATCCCGGGCAAAGTTGTTTTATCAGAAAACTGAAAAAAAAAACACATTTTTTCATTTGCCTGACTCTGGAATCGAACTCCGAGGGTTTCTCTGAGAGAAAAATTCGAAAAATGTATTCGCTGAGTGTCTACCGTCAATTCTTCGTGCCTGCGTAGTCCAAAAATTTTGAAGGTTTATTTAAATAAAACATTTTTTGATTTTGATTTCGTAAATCGACGTAAAACCAGGAACTTCCTGATTTTAGAAAAAAAAAACAATTATTTCAGCAAAATGTCAAAAATGTGTTTTTTATAAGATCAATCTTAATTTTTAATACATATTTTTCCTTGAAAATACCAACAAACAAAAACCAAATACTCCTAGTCCAAAGCCTGACGACGCGGGCCTTTGATGCAAATGTAATGTTTAGGTGAAAATACGCTGAGTTTTTTAGGTTAGATAATTATAAATAAAGTCAATACATTAAAAGATGTAATTCTCATAAAAATACTTTTCTAACAATATTACTAGATAGTATAACTTTGCGAGCCCTTACAAAGCTCTGCTTTTTGCTAGTATAAATGTAACATTATTTTTTTTACAGAATCCAAAAATGATAATATTGTGCAAAAAAAAATGAATATATAAAATATACTAATAATTTAATAAGATAATAATAATGTTATAAATTAAATAATATATAGATTTTTTATATGCATAAATTTTACTTATTTTTACAGCTATTGCATGCCATAAGGTGAAATATGTTGAACAAACTTAATTAAGAACAACTTTATGTTTACCATATTTGTTGCAATAAATGATTATGATTATGATTATGAAGATAATAAATGTAGTAGAGCTTGCAACGTCTTGTCACAGAGCAGTACAACATAAAGAAATTAGTAACAAACATAAAGAAATATTTAACAAAAATTAAAATTTTTAGTTAACTTTTGAACAGTAGGTACAAATCATATAGAAAATAAAAAAAAGTAAGTTTAGATACTTAAATATGGGGCAGTACATTTTTTTTCCTGCGCGGTTCATAAGATAACCACAAAATAAGAAATTCACAATTTTTTGCTTGACTTTAGAACTTACAATAGTCATATTCCCGTTTAAAGTATACGGTAGCTAAAAAAATATGCGTACGGTCTAACATCCATGCCTCACAAATATTACTTTAAGATAGCAAACACGAATATACAGACTGACTGGTGAGTTACCTTCAATATTTAAGGACGTGGTAGTTGGCGATCATATATGATGAGAAAAAATTATATTCAAAATAATTTTTATATTAAAACACTTCTTAGTAAACTTAGTAAACAGTACACCGATAATCTTATATTTACCTGCGCTATACTTGGACACCGCACGGACGCACGTGTCGCACATAGCGTGGACGCACGTGTCGCATATCGCGCTATCAACACAGAATACATAGGTAGGTACAAAACAAACAGCGCGGCGTGCTTAGAGAGTATAATATCCACATTTCACTTATTTTTAGAGAAATATTGGTTAAAAATTAACCCTCTAATTTTATTATTTCATTTTAACGAGAATCGAGTACCGAGTGCTCTCCAGAAGTATCGAAGGTAACTCACCAGTCATTCTGTATAAGTAATAATATTTACGTGTACACGTGGCACGGATGGAATCGCACATTGACCATCTTTGGCGTCTATGGCGGTGCTTGTTATCTCTTTCCTTACTATACCACCACCATGAATGAGCGCTTTTAAGAAGTTTTATAAAAAAAGTTCTTAAAAGTACTCATTGAATTAATGGTTCAAAAGCCAAACTGGTGTAACAAGCCAGATCTACAAATTTTTTACTTCATACATATAATTTGTTTAAAAAATATTCTCCGTATTGGCTATACGTGTCTACTAGGTGGTAGACAACTGAGTAGACACATATAGTCAATCGTTTCATCGTAACTACTTGGTAGTAATGACTTTCCCTTGAGTGACTGAGTTTTTTCCGCCGGATCTTTTCAGTGTATGGCCACGTTCCGATCCGGTAGTAATTCTAAAAAAAAGGTATTGTATTCGGATATTTAGTGTTCCGTATTATCTTGCTCGGGTATATGGTACCACCGCTTTATCTATTTCTGTTGCAATAGCATCAGTAAGCCATCTGCTTGATTGCTATATATATAGTAGCCACAATGGTAGTGACTCACATAGTCAATCGGTCGCCCTTTTCGACCTGCCTGGCAGAACGGCAGTTGCCCTATTCTTCAAAGGAGTCCAGGTCAAATCAAGTCAGATTTTCCTCGTGTTGGTACGCTTGAGAAAAATCTGATTTGATTGTGATTCTCTCGACTGTCGCAAGCTACAATAAGTAAATTCTAATGATACAAAGAATGTAGTTGAAAGAAGGGCTTAAAAAAATTCAGTTACATTCCCAAATTATCCGCAACCTTGGAAGCCAGAAAAACTTACTAGGAGTTTATAAAAGGCGGCAAAATTAGCGATTCAAGCGGTGTCCCAGCCAGCGTTATGGCATTACTCGTCCGAAATTCCAAATCGACATCGCAAAACGAATTAGTCGAGAAATTTTAAAGAGATCAATGGCTAATAATCCAATATTAAATTGAGTCGTCTGTAAATTCGCGAAGAACGTGACAAGCATATTATCTGTTTACGACATTAAACTGTTTATTGCAATAAATTTTCAGTTTTTGTCTTGTATTGTTCATGTCAAGTTTGGAGAATAGATCATCCCTCCACTTCTTTAGGTGGAGGGATGATAAATATATAATAATTGCTAATGTAAATTTTAGACATTATATATATTTGCACTCTTAATGAGTAGAATAAGTTTGATCCTGTTAAAATTGTATTTGACCACCTGAATCATTTTTATCTTATTCTGGCAAATAAATAATGTCTTATGTTATCTCATATTATTTCATCTTATCTTATTTCACCTTATATCACCTTATCTCATCTCATATCATCTTAGCTTATCCTATGTCATGTTATCTCATCCTATCTCATATTATCCCATCTTATCTTATCCTTCCTGTCGTGCAATAAAGTGAATATTTAACACTTTAAATAAATTAATTTATGTGTCGTACTCGCTTTTGAGGCCGTGCGCGCAACCTAAAAATGTCGTGCGGAGACACATTTTCAGTGTTAAATAAAAATTATAAATAATGGAGACAGAGATCCAAGATCTTAAAGTTTTTTCTTGGAAATTTCCTCTTCTTTTTGAATCTTTTTTAAAAATTTCTTAAATAATAATAGTTTATGAAATATTGACAAAAAACGAAATACCATTTTCTTTCATCTTTAATTGTTTATAACTGTTGAAATTTTTTATGTGCTGATACACGCTTTTAGTACATTTTTCTAAGCGTCTTTCCGGATCCAATGAGCTATCGCCCATAATTTTAGTAGCAATATCTCTATTTTAGACGATTTTCAACTTGTCGAGCAGACTACAAGATTTATAGTTGATATTAAAAAGCAATGTAGAAAAGTAATAAAATTGACAGTGTTGCGATCGACGCGATTCTGTTTGAAATAAGCGCACAATTTAAAATTATGCGCTCATTTTTAGAGGATGATTTTGAGACACTGAATGTGCATCTTGGGTTTCTTATATCAGTGATTTACAATGACGAATGCTTGGAAGATCTGTTCATTTTGATTTTAAATAAAAAAAAATACCACCTACATTTTTACTTTACATGAACACCATTATGGTATAAGATATGCACTACGGCTCAATTTACACCGACGCGGAATGGAACGGAAGCGACTTTTTGAAATTAAAATTGTACATAGAATAATGAACTTGATGTCAATTCGCTATGGATCAACTGAGGGCGCCGGCAGTAGCTCGAGGAATTATTCTCGAGAATTCGTGAGGATTCTGCGGAAGACGCGCGACTTTTTTCTAGCATGTATCTAATCTGTGTGTTATACAGTTGACATAAAGTTCATTATGCGATGTACAATTTCATTGCAAAAAGTCGCTTCCGTTCCATTTAGCGGCGGTGTAAATTGAGCCTACCACTATGGAAAGAAATTCCTGGCTCGATTTCTTTAGAAAATTAACCAGTTTCTAAGAGGAGAATGATTGGCTATACGAGTCACGACCATCATGACGACTAGGGGATATATTTCTGCAATGTCTCGCTTGGATCTTGTACCTCTGCCTTTCCTGTTTTCCGGTATGGCCCGTAAACTTATAAACTTACTGTAACTTGTAAACTTATGAATGTGACATTACTGCTCCGCCACATGGATAACAATACACCATTAGCGTCAGTGCTGGTCACTGTCATGTTCCGGTTTGGAAGGTAAGGTAGCCGGTAAACTTATGCCTATGGTATTAGACCTCGCCATAAGATAGCAACGCACTATTAACACCTTTGGTGTCTATAGGCGACGGTTGACTCTTTCCATCATTTGCTTGTTTGCTATATTATGAAATTTAAAAAAAAATATCATTTTTAGTGTCTATAGGCGATGGTTGTCTCTTTCCAGCAAGAGAGCCATCTATTTGTATGGGAGAAATACAATTCTTCAAAGGAGCTCGGACCAAAAATCTAATAGTTGACTTTCTTATACAAGTCAGCATATCTAAGTACAGTATCTATTTTATATCTCAATCGTATATTGTTTTAGAAAATACCGAGTAATAAACATTCAGTTTATATCCATTGTTTCTGTGCTGGAACCCGTAAAGACATAAAATGTGCTCATTGGAGGAAATGAGATTGCGAGTTCCCTATTGATTGGAACTCACTGCCGTGCGTTCATCTTGTCCGATATGATATACCGTGGTGCTTAGGTAATTCCGATTCAATTTAGTATTTATGAAAGGTATTGTCTGTATTGGAATTCGAAAAGATGGATGCTTTTAATCCCTTTGAATCTTTGTTTTTATACTTTCAATGATAATTATATTTTATGGTTATTCCGCTTCAATTTATTTATTTATTTTATTTATATTTTATTGCATACCAAATATAAAAAATATTGTACCAAAGACGGACTTAATGCGGAATAATTAATTTAGTACTTATGAGACGTAAGGAAAGGTTAGTACCACGGATAAAACTAGATACGTGTTTCGAGGAAATCCATTAGATTGTCAGTGTAGCTTGTGTTTA
This sequence comes from Apodemia mormo, assembly GCA_036924255.1. Lineage (NCBI taxonomy): Eukaryota > Metazoa > Arthropoda > Insecta > Lepidoptera > Riodinidae > Apodemia > Apodemia mormo. Next base: position 38,127,791 of record JAUPFN010000011.1, on the reverse strand, counting down.
TGTCGCAGTCAATATCATGAGAAATAGTATGTTATGCCGATGATACAGCAGTGTTATTTTTAGGTTATAGTTGGGAAAATGCTAGGCTTGCGACAGAAAAAGCACTGCATTCCATAAACAATTGGCTCCATCCATAAATAATAGTAACCTTCTACCTTTAAATAGTGTTGAATCCAAATATGCCATTAAATATGCCAGATCTTAAAATACACACATGTGCTAATGGTAATCCTTTAGCATTGTGATACTATAAAACGAGTGAAAAATCTTAGATATCTGGGATTGTATTTGGATGAGCGCTTAAGTTTTCAATCGCATATCGAAACGTCAGCTAGGGTACGCAAGGTTATGGGTATCATGAAATTATTGAGAAATTCAACCTGCACTCGAATCCGTATACTTGTGTATACTGCTGTCTGCCAGCCATTACTCACCTATTGCATTGGTGTTTGGGGTGGTGCAGCAAAAACCTTTATGCTTCCTCTTGAAAGAGCTCAACGTGTCGTTTTAAAGGTCTTGACGAGTAATCCTTCTTGGTTTTTCACAAATGTGCTGTACTAGGAAATTGGAGTTTTGAGAGTGCGTCAGCTGTACATCCTAAGAGCATGCATCTCAACTAACAAAAACGTAATTACCTCTACCAATTACATATCACTTTAAAAAAAAAGATTATTTAGAGTAGATTTGCCAATTGTAAGATCCTCATTTGCTAAACGATTTGAATTTTTTGCCCATAAAGTTATTGATAATAAAGCGGTTAAGTTTTGTGACATTAAGAATTCCTTAGTTCAAGAATGTTCTTTACGTAATAAGTTGTTTGCAATCGTTGGATTACGAAAAGACTGAAGCTATCGTAATGTCAACACTCTTATAGAAGAAAGTACACCAATGATGCTTGGTTTTATTTCTTAGTTTTATATTAATTTCTCACTATTTAATTCTAACTTTGAGTCTTATTTATTAATGTTTTCAAATTATTAATGTGAAATAAACAGCACAATTTTGTCATGTCATTTGGTAATGTAAGGTAATGTAAGGCATTTTCAAAAACTTATTATTTTTTGTGATTTGACAACACCATTCGTATACGGATAAATTATGGAATTTGCTTGCGAAATATATAAATACATTGTAGACGTAAAGGAAAAACTTTATACCTCTCGTTAAGATAATTACGCGACCGGTCCGGACTATGAAATTTGCCACCCTTAAAGCTTACATTATGGAGGATTGCCAGCAGAAAACCTAATTCTTTTAAATAAATTAAATTACAAATTCATTAAATTAATAAAAATAAACATTACATGTCCATGTGACACACACATGTATGCTATTCCTGTTGCCAAACTTGAAGGTATTTTATTGTTTACACTATGGTCAAATTTTGACCACAGGGCGATCGCCAGTCTAATTATATACACACCAAAATTCTGACGTAATTTTGATACTATTATGCAATAGTATTAAGGAAACTGCTTGCAGTACAGAGAAACATAATGGTCTAGCATTGGTAAACATTTGTTACACATCGGTAAACATAGCATACCTAGTTTATATGTTGCCAAAGGATTACATTCATGTCTATGAGTATTATCGATAAATTTGAACGAAAATCGCCTCTGTGGTCTAGTGGTCCAACGTTGGTGTTGACCAAATGAGGTTCCGGGTTCGATTCCCGGATCGGGCACATAAAAAAGTGTTTTTTTATGTGCCCGTCCACCTATCACATTTGTGGGACTAAATATCTTCCGCTAATCGTGGGTGCATTCGTTGTGCCTCTGCCTAAGCCTTCGGGGATACGGGCGTAAATATACTTTGTTTAAATTGTAAACATAATTCGCCTTATTCCAAAATAAGGTCTAATTTAGTACTGAACTTAATACCAGGTTTAGTTCTAGTACTAAACGTTATTATTAACCCGGGTTTTCAAGTTTACAAGTTCTGAATAAAAAAAGACGCAGTTTTCAAGTTCTAAAATATTGTAAGAATTTAAAAATTGATCGGTTGAAAATCTTGAAATTTTATTAAAATAAAACCACTTTTTTCCAAATTTATCGTCAACGGTAACACCTGAAGGGATAAACCGATTTCTCGATACAATTTGCCGCCATAAACGCAGTTTTTTAAGGAATAGAGCTGACGACTAAATTTTGTAATCAATCGGTACATTTATTTGGAAGTTGTTATAAAAACATTGTTTTTCTGAATATTTTTTAAAAAAATTTAAAATTTCTCGAAATCTCCTGGGTCAAATCGGTGCAGATTTTCAGGAAGTCTTCTTATATAAGTTTGGTGGAACCCAATCGATTGCCACTAACCACGTTACGATTGGTCAAGTCGTTCAAACGTTATGACATGTTTACATACAGACATATACATACGTACAGACATACTAATGTCATCGTAAAAATAGTCGGAAAAGGTTCCTAGGACTTTAAAACGTGGAGACATGGTGAAAACTCGATTTTCGAAAATCCGGGCAAAATCAGTATATTTCTTATCAACATACGTAGTGGAAATTAAAAAAGTTTCAGTTTAATACACATGACTAATTACATATTAACATCGCAACAAAAATAGTTTAAAATCATCTGAAATTATTTAAACACGGAAACAGGATAAAATCGGCGTAATAGTATCGGTAAACGTTATTTCACATTAACACGAGCAGCGATACCCCTATAACAGCGGTTTGTAAATTGCGAAGCGATTACATTCGCGCCTCTCCGAGCTTCAATCAACTTGAACGTTGTTTGAATCGTAAACATGTGTACTTACCATATTTTAATACATTGTAATTTATATCACATTGCATGTTACAAACGAAATTATTTCAAAATTAGCGGTTGGATTTGGTTTCCAATGGCTATTGTGTGTGAGCCTAGATGTTTCTATTTTTGGGACTCGGAGTTTATTAAATTTTCTAAGATCTGAGTATTAGGAGTCTGTACTCATACAGAAATACAAAATTTGAATTCAGGTTCGAATTAGGTAGGGAGAGTGAACCTACCGGATTTGGATGTAGACGAATGTTGGGAAGTTTTGAAAGATAATATGGACGTGGCCGCGAATGAAGTATGTGGTAGTACAAAACTGTGTAAGTCAATGGAAGGAGATGCGTTATAGTGGGATGATGAAGTAAAAGCTGTGATTGATAGAAAGAAGAAAACATGGCTAGACTATCTATCATGTTTGAAATCGAATGATGGTATGAAATATATGAAGAAAGAATTGTATTGTTGTTGTAGGAATACCACTAAAACCTTAGTGAAAATAAAGCGTGAAAGAGAATGTCTGAAAGCAGAAGAGAGACTGGCGAACTACTTCGAGATGAACACCAAACTTTTTTAGAGGGAGGTGAAGAAGTCCAGGAGTTGTTCAGCAGCTTACAGAATGAATTAAGTCGAAAGATAGTGATATTCTTACAAGCACAGACAGTGTGTTAAAATGATGGAGTGAATATTTCGATTGGTATAGAATTTGTCTATTAACCAAACCAGTGAATTTTTTAAAAAAATATTCTGGACTAAAATTTTTTATTAAACCCATTTGCAATATATTTATTAATATATTAAATCTATATATATAAAAATCAATCCCTATTTTCCTTGGTCACGACATCACGCCTGAATGGCTGGGCCAATTTCGGTAATTTTTTTTTGTTGTGTTTGTAATTGTAAGGAGAACGTTCTTATAAAAGAAAATATTAAGAAAATTGCGCCGAAATATTAAGAAAGTAGAAAATATTAAGAAAATACTTAACCATCATATAAAGTTTAATCCCGTAGACTTGTCCCGTAGACTAAATTGTCACGTTGTTTATCCGCTATGGATTCCTAATATGTAAAGGCAAAACAACGTTTGCCGGGTCAGCTAGTTGGATATAAAATACTTTCCATTCGGCTCGGTGAAGTTCTAAAGCGGGATCTTAGACTATGAATCTTTATGTGTATTTTTATATTAACATTGTTGATCAAAGAATTTATTTTATTTTGGGATTAAGCAATTCGTGTAATGTGTGCAATGATGTTTATTTATAGTATCTTCTTACCCATATTCCCGAAAAGGTAGGCAGAGGTACAACCAGTGCACCCACTATTAGCCTTATATAAAAAAATAAGATACTTATGGCCAATTGCACTAACATTGTCTTAGGGCAATCCTAAATAGCATGTTGTCACTTCTTGGCTTAAATGAAAAAATGTGACAACATACTATTTGGATTGTCCTAAGCTAAAGCAATGTTAGTGCAATTGGCCATTAGTCCCACAATATGATAGGTGGCAAGTCTGTCACCAACTGGGTTCCTATTCAATCTTTGGCAACGTTGTTTTTATCAGAAAACTAATAAAACACATTTTTAAAGTGCCCGATGCCCAGGCCTCACGTGGTCAACACCGGCAACGGACCACTAGACTACTAGAATAAATTATAATTGAATATATGTGAAGTGATATTTATTTATAATTTATTTATTTATGTTGGCTTCCAAATTACATGGAATAAATTCCACATTATGCACTAGAGAGTTTCCGAAAGCAAGCAATACATCCAACAACAAATCTTTGTCATCCAGTAGAGAAGATGGCGACAGGCTTGCCACCTATCACATTTGTGGGACCAAGTATCGTCGGCTAATCGTGGGTGCACTTGTTGTACCTCTGCCTACCCCTTCGGGGATATGGGCGTGAAGATAATTATATATTCTATTATCTTCAGATCTTAAGATCAAATATTATAGTATCTTAACCATGTGTGATGAGCTTTAAGTGGCTAGAGTTCCGCAACGATTTCGCCGCCGCTATCGCTTTACCTATTCCTACTGCATAGCGTAAATACTTGTCATTGTCGTGTTCTGGTTTGGAAGTTGATAGCCGGTAGACATGGCTTATGAATTCTATCCTTGGTTTTTTTCTACCTCGTCTTCCCTCCAACTTTCCTTCTATCACTGTTTTGAATAGTTCATCGTGTCACAAAAGATGACCTATCATTTTCCCTCGTCTGTTTTCTAATGTTCTTAATAGTGTACTTTTTTCTTCAACCCTTCTGAGCACTTCCTCGTTTGTTATCCCCTCTGTCCAACTTATTCCATCCATTCTCCTCCAACACCACATCTTGAATGACTCCAGTCTCTCTCTTTCCCTCTGTGTTAATGTCCATGTTTTGCTACCATATAAAGCTTATGCTCCAAACATAAAGTTTTATAAATCGTTTTTTGATTTGTGTTGGAATTTTCGATTTAAAAATATGTTTTTTGTTGTTAAATGCCTGTTTGCTAAAGTGATCCTTGGAATAATATCTGGTAAACATCTTTATTCGCTATTGATGATACTGCTTAAATACTTAAAATGTGTAACCTGTTCTATTGGAATTGTATTAAGGTAGATTACAGCGCAAGAGTTGCTGTTTTTTGCTGTTACTAGAATTTTAGTTTTATTTGTGTTTAAGTCTATGTTTTTCTAAAAATATTATCCATGAGAGTAATTAAATTTTGTAGTTGTGATTCACATTCAGCTAACGCGACAATGTCATCTGCGAATCTTATAATTAATATTTTCTTCCCATTGAATTTTATCTCACCTGATTCATATTCTTTAATTTCTCGTATGGCTTCTTCTATGAACAAATTAAATATAAGAGGTGAAAGTGGACAACCCTAACTCCTTGTCTTATATTTGCCGTTTCCTTCTCATCTCCTATTTCTATAGTGGTATATTGTTCTTTATAAAGCTCGTAAATTATTTTCCTATCCCTGTAATCTATTCCAGCTCTCTTCAAAACTCCCATCATTAGTTTCCAGTCAACCCGGTCAAAAGCCTTTTCTAAGTCAATGACCGCCATACATGTTGTCAACCCTAGATCTAGTCGCTTATCTATCATTGTTCTTAAAATAAGTATCGCTTCTCTCGTTCCTCTACCCGTTTTAAACCCGTATTGATCGTCACCCACCAATTTGTCTATTTTGGGTTTTAGTCGGTTTTGTATAATCTTCAACATTATTTTAGAGGCATGTGATATTAAACTTAGGGTCCTATATTCCTCACATTTTATTGTGTTTGGTTTCTTTACTTTGGTTATAAATAAAGATACTTTATTTCTTTCAACAGATGTTCCATTTGACAGTGGTTCAATGATTCATCGTTTGTGGGTTGCCACGTTAGGTGGTTGTAAAATAAGAAATTTTACCTAGTTACTCTGGTCATATTTCGTATTTTTTGTGATAATTCTGAACTGCTTGAGAATAATCCCGGAACAAATTTCAATATCACATTTATTCAGGGCCCTTTTTGAAATCACGAGGATAAATTTCAAAAAATATTGCAAAAGCTATTGTGACCGATTAAGGTAGGTTGTCGTATAGCATTTATTTTAAAGTTACAAAAACAACATTCTCATTTCGCTAACAAAACTAATGGATATGGTTTTTATTCACTGAGTAGGAAGGTTATTTTCACTGGTTTGTATTCGAATGCGGGTTCATTGAGAGTGAAAATATACGTTGGCATTTGGTACTGAGCCAAACTGAAATATTTGTGAGAACTGAGTAAGCTCATCATTAAATAAGTATAAAGAATCTGAGAGCGCTTATAATTTAAAATGAATCTACACATCAACGATGACAGTACCACATTTTCGACAGACGAAAAAATGGTTCGAAACGGAAAAAAATTTAAGTACGAAATATTGTAGAAATTAGATGTTACTTGAGTATGATGATCTATTTAGGGATACAAATACGTGCACTAAATTTCGCAAATGTATATATATTTGTATTCCATGAATTTCTCGGGCACCAACTGATACATAGAGAATTATCTTGAGTATTACATAAAATTATTACATAAGAAAAGTCTTTTTGATTCAAATCAGATATATTTTAACTTAGAGAACAGTCAAAGTGTCATTAAAATTAGTTTAGTACTTTTTAAAATAGGAGTATATTTGATATTTGAAATTGGTTTAATTTTTTTAAATGACTATCTATTCTCGAGATAGTACAAAGCTCTGATCGAAAAATCTGTAAACGGTTGATCCTGCAGGCCAATTCTGAAACTTCCCCTAAATTAAGGTATTTTAAGCTCAAAGGATTAAAAATTATAAGCGTAGATTTTTCAGTTTAAACATCTATTTTATTAAAAATGGCATGATATTAATTTTTGAAAAGCTGTATATTTTAGAAAAGATAGCTTGATTGCTGATTGATGAAAAAGATTGCTGATTGATTTTGATCTTTTGAATGGTATTCGATTTAATTTTTGAGATCTAAAATATTGCTTTAGCTACAAAATCGACAGGTTGAAAATTTTCCATGCAATGTTAAAAAAAAACATTTTTTTCAACATTTTTCATCATTGGTCCCAAAACAAAGTTGACTGAGTTTGATCAAATTAACTTTCAAGAATGAAATCTGATAAGATTTTTAAGTCAATACAGGTGTATTAGCCTGAAAGTTATTTTACAAATATTTGGTAAGTTCGCTAAAAACAACGTAATTTTAATATTTGAAAAGCTGTGACTTTTGAAAATTACATTCGATGTGGATTTTTGAAACGGCATTTGATGCAGTTCTAGTACTAAAATGTCGTAGAATACCAAAAAATTACTGGTTGAAAAATTTCGAAGTATGTCAAAAAACACTTTTTTTAAATAATAAGGCTGTGGAGCTGCCAGCCCTTATAAAATAAAATATACTGATTCAAGTTCTCAACTTAATAATTCGAAAGAATCTCTCAAGAAGAAAGAACTCAGCCACACGTTTTTCCCCGTGTTGGTCCCGGGCTCCTTTGAAGAATAGGCCAACTGCCGTTCTGCCAGGCAGGTCGTAGAAGGCGACCGAGTGGCTATGCGCGTCACTACCATAGTGACTACTAGGTGGTAGAGTTCTGCATCGGCTCGAACGCGTCTGGTATCACCGCCTTACCTATTCCTGCTGCAATAGCGTCAGCGCTTGTCACTTTCATGTTCCAGTTTGGAGGGTAACGTAGCCGGTGAACTTATGTATGTGGTATTATACCTCGCCACAAGATAGCAACGCACCATTAACACCTTTGGTGTCTATAGGCGATGGTTGACTCTTTTCATCAGGAGACCCATCTGCTTGTTTGCTATCTTATGATATTTAAAAAAAAACACTCTTTTATTTATCCTCGCATTTACTGATTTGCAGATCAGTATTTTTTTTGAAGTACAGACCATCTACTTTTCTACCGGGCACTTAGTAAAAGGCGAATGGCTGTTGTCGATTGCGTAGTCAGGGTCGGTAATCACTCGACCAACAGGGCGGTCAAAAAACTAAACCTGCAATTTTACTAAATATTATTTATTGGACCGGCAGTTTACGGAGGCATTTGTAATAAGTGAGGGCGAAAATGCCTCTGTATATTTCGTTCCCGTATTCAATGAAGCTCGCTGCGCGCGCTATTGTGAAATTTTACAAAATGTCGGCTGTTCAAACACACCAAAAATTACACAATAAATTCATAGCTGAATATTGTTAACGTTTCCTATTCGTTTTTAAATTTATTCGAGGTTAAAATACCTTTCAATTTTAATCAAAAAACCGGGTATCTTTTACATAAAACGACAACTTTGGATCCCTTTTTAAAAAATGTGTCCACGGAGTCTGAAATTTTGTACACTTTAAAAAAGGTTCATAAATAACATAACTTTTAACAGGTCAACAATATTAATGCCTACTATCAGTTTGTAATTGGGGAAACACTGATAAGATTTATTGAAGACATACAGTGTGTAAAGAAAACCTTGTCCGATCCGAATAAGGCATATAGGTTGGTTAAAAGCATTACTGAAAAACTATTAAAATGGCTTTATTTCAGAAAATAAAAAAGATATCGTTTTTTTAATGTTCGTATTTTTACTTATATTTCCCTAGAGCTAAGCAAATATTTTAAAAATGACAACAAATTTTCACTGTTTGTTTCATTGTTTCGCTTTGGCGGCTTTTGCACAAACACCGAGTGAAGTTGGTTTTTGGCTTTTTACAAAGGAACTTTAAACGCGTCTCACACGCACCGCGTGTCCTTCGGTAGCATCTGACTTGCGCGGCATTCTTTGATAATAGAATTTACTTATTTGTAGGTGTTGTCATACTTAATGTATGAAAATACCATTTAAGATTACTTTTTTTTATAGAGAAAACTAATAAATTAATATCCATAAAATGGTTACACATATGTAACCGTATTACGGTGCCATATAACACATTTAATTATCCGACAGGGTTTTTAGGGTTTCATTCATTCATAATACCAATATATTTTTTCTCGTGATAAATTGCACGACTCGATGTTACTAAAAGTAAATAAATGATTTTATATGCTTGTGATATAGATGTTAGTCAACAATACTAATACACAGAAAACGTATAACGAGTATTTGAATACTGAAAGATATTTCGTAAACAACCAAACCCAAAATAAACGTCACGCTCGCGCTGCTACGTTTGTCTCTGTAGAGAATCGAAATCGAACTCCATTGATCGCGTAGATATGGTCGCTTACCATGGTCGTGGGGATTTAACAGATTTAAGTTAAAGGAGAGTGATGAGATCGGCCTAAATGGACTACAAGAATATAGCGTCAGCCGAAATTATTAAATTAATTTTATTCACAATAAGTCAATATTAGAACTCAACGGACACTTTTTAATAGCAAATTAATTTTAAAAGGATTTTAGTCGGAAAGTCATGAAACTAATCAAACATGTACGCTTTTTCTTATTTCTAATTCAAGCAAACGTTTTTCTGTTCTGCCATAAAGTTAACACTTTCTTTTATTTCTGTTCAACCAAACAAATTATAAAAATGTTGGATAGATAAGACGCAAAATTTTAAAACAACTGTTGTATGAAATGCAACAAAAATGAAAACATTATTATAATCGAAATCTACAACATACAAGGCTGTATAAATAAGTACTCTTAGTATCATCCGAAAGAAACAAAAAAAAACAACAAGTGTCATTTATTTACGTTGAGAGCGAGTAATAAACATTTTATGTAAACAAAAGTTTTATCGTTTTTTAACATTTAAGTGGTAATCTTCATGATAAGTAATACAAAAATGAATTATGTTTGTGTTGATATGATATATTGCGATGTGAGTGGCTTAAAATGGAATGTAACAGTTGTAAAATCAAGTAACATTAATCTTTGAAGGAGTTTCGTGAATGTTAGTATTATAAAAAGTGTCCGTGATACAATTTACATTTCAGAAGAAATTAATAATGTATTACAATACGGTAAGCAGCCATCACCATTTGTTGCATTTTAGGCCAAAGTATGGGGCCTCATCAATCTCCTTTGCTAATTTTCTCTAGGTTTTTTTTAATATAATATATAAAAAATGCTCCAAGAGCAAGGACAGTCGTCTTCTTGTTTGCTTGCTGCAAACAACCAGACGACTGTCCTGATGGAAAGAGACAACCATAGCCTACAAACACTGAATATATTAATGGTGCGTTGCTATCCGTGTAGCGGAGTGCAAATGCCACCTCAGATTAACACGTGAATTCCGATTTAAGTAAAAAAAACGTGATAATCGATATTTAATTGGTAAAAGCGGTAATGAAAATTTTGTCATTCAATACAACGGTGAACCGTATAGAACCGGACTTATTATTGGTGTTTGGTAATCTCTGCCTACTATGCAAAGGATCTATAAATAATTTATTTATTTTCTCCATATGCATACGGGCCTTCCTTGATGGTTTAACTATCTGCCATTCTGTTAGGGTGTGTTTCCACTGATGCGGAGCTGTGTGGAGGCGAGCGGTGAAAAGAAGTGAGTATTTCCACTAATGCGGAGCCGAACGGAGCGGTACGAAATGGGACGAAGCTTTACCGCAATAATTAGCGTCATCTCGCTGTCCTTCGCTTTACCCCGCACCACCCCGCATCGCTCCGCTACCCTTCACTCAACGCTGCCACACTCGTCTCCGCTCCACCCCGTTTCGAATTGCATGCTTACATATTTTATATGACATTCCGTTTAGCTCCGCTCCACTCCACTAACACTGTTTCCAGAGCGGAGCGGAGATTTCTTTCATTGTGATTGGCCAATTTGCGCACCGCTAAGCTCCACTCCACTCCGTCTCAGTGAAAACGCAGCCTTAGGCAGTTTGTAAAATGCGAACGATTAGCTATTGACTACTAGGTAGTAGAGTCCCGCAACGTCTCGCCCTGATATATGTTACCTCTGTCTTACATATTCCTGATGCAATAGTCATTCCTTCACTCAATCCTTGTCACTGTCGTGTTCCAGTTTGAAAGGTAAGGTATCCGGTAAACAAACATTCACGGGACAAATTACTCTTACTGATAGATTATTGAGAACCCCAAAGTAAGCAAATTATTTGCTTGTATCATGGGTGTTAGTCAACGATACTAATACATAGAAATACATATATAAATACTGGAATATATTTAATAAACACCCAAACTAGGAAATACAAGCATTTATGCACAAATGCTTGTCCCCGTTGGGGATCGAACCCGAGCCCCGTCGATTGCGTAGTCAGGGTCGCTAACCACTCGACCAACGGGGCGGTGTTCATACATCTAGCATTAGACCTTGCCACAAGATAACAAGGCACCATTAACATATTTGGTGTTTATAGGCGATAGTAGTCTCTTCCATAAACCTGTATCAAATCGCAGGTTTTAAAAATTTTTAAAACTCTGTACCTAGAAATAAGAATAAGTAGTAACTATATTAAGAAACTGTAAACTAGATTTTAATTTTATCCCCCGAGGTGTGGTGTAACTCCCCGGGGAAAACAAAAAAAGTTTCTTTCCACAAGCAAAGCATGTTTGTTGCCTTATGATACAAAAAAAAAAGTAAACTAACCATGAACGTGTGGACATTTGCCAGTTGATTTTACTGCCAAGGTGTGCTAATATGTTTTACGTCAATATTTTGACAAAACCGAATGCAGTAACACATTTTCTTAGCCCTAGTCCCGAACATCGTCCAATTTTTCTACGACTTTATTATACCGAGCAATAGCGTATGAAATAACTAGGATATCGAATCCCTATAAAATACCGCACTAAACTATCACTGATAAGCAGTAAAAACGGTAAAGGAGGGTAATGTTACTTTAGTTAGAGTGTATTAACCAGACGTTTATAAATAAATAATAGACAAGACTTTTACTTAAAAATTGCAAGAAATCAAAATATACAACACAACAAAATGTATTACTCTGCTTACTGGTAAAGCTGCTCAGCTTAGCTAGCAGCCGAATAGCTTTACCAACAAGCGGAGTAATATATCTTTTTATTTTTTTAATATTTTTTTTAATATTTATATCATCAATATAATCTTTCGTACAAACTTTTATTTCCTATTTAAACCTCTTAGAGGTTTGGTTTTAAAACAATTGGTAGTATATATTTGTCCCCAGGTCTTACATATGTCCTTGTTATTGAGCAAATTTTCAACCGACGGAAAAAAGCAGGTTATCAGTTTGACATGTATGTATGCAATATTGTTAAAATGATATAATATTTTTGAGTATAATGATTTAGTATAAGGCGTACAATCACGAGTATTAAATTTCGTAAGTTAAATATGTTTGGCCACGAATTGCTCGGAAACTAAAAAACATATAGTGATATTTTTTCCTGATTTAAAGCAGATATATTCCAACTTACTGAACAATCTGAGTTTCATCAAAATTGGTTCAGTAGTTTTTGAGATATGAGTATTTTTGATATTTGAAGTCTGTTTAATTTTTTAAATTACTATTGTGAAATTTCATCAAATTTGGCTCAGCGGTTACAATATAAAAAATACTAGCTTTATAGTACTGTGTTTTCTAAATCCGTAGTCATGCTATTTCGTGATCTAAATAGTCCTTTTTAGACTGAAAGGCGAGACTAAATTGCGGGCTTGAGTCACATGAACTTTAAAATAATACGCGATACAGTTGACTTCAGTTGTATGTTATCGCATGGCAAGTAGCATCCTCAACTTAAGTCATACATTTTTTAAATTTTAATTGGAATAGGCATTTGCTGTCCATCTTACCTGATGGAAAGTGTTGATGAGTATGATGGTGGTACACGTCTATCAAAAAGAAACTTATTTACTCTAATCCTAAAGGTTTCACGAGTATATTTGTCAGGAAAAATAGACCCAGCAGTTGGTTCTAAACCTTGGCGACTCAAACTAAATAAGAGTTGTCAAATTGTCGTATCGTAATATACTATTATTGTAATCTATTTTATTTATCATACGTGTAGAAACATTTTTTTATATCATAAGATATAAAACAAGCAAATGGGTCTCATGATGGAAAGAGTCGACCATCCCCTATAGACACCAAAGGTTAACCGGAACACGATAGTGACAAGCACTGACGCTATTGTGATAGGAATACGTAAGGCGGTGGTATCAGATTCGGGCGAGACAATGCAGAACTCTACCACCTAGTAGCCACGATGTTAGTGACTCGTGTAGCCAATCGGTTGTCTTTTACAACCTGCCTAGCAGAACGGCAGTTGGCCTATTCTTCAAAGGAGCCCGGGACCAACATGGGGACTAATTGACTAAAACTTTAGAGAATAACGTGGTACCAGGTGGTAGTATTCTGCGATAGTGGAAGTATACGAGCAGATATCATCATCATATTTTCATATCATCATATTTTCAGTTATATGCTTGCTTTATTACATTTTCCTATTTTAGAAAGTTACTAATTACTTTATTTGCGCTAGCCTCACTTTTAACGCTTCAATTTTCATATTACGATACTATTGTCCAGTCTATATAAGTCTTTATATCAGTCTTTGACGTCGACTCTTAAAATAGCAATTCCAAGTCAATGACATGAATTTTTTGTGTTTTCTTAAAGGATACAACATCTAACGCCAACCTTCGGATTTTTTCATATTTACAAGCTATTTGAGAAGACTTCAGTGATCATTTTTATAGCGTTATGTTCATATTTTGCTGTACGCAGCTATGGTTATTTCAGTATCACTTATAACTTTCGGTGTGTGAGCTAAAGGCAACCTAACAGCTTGTTAGGTTGTTAGGTTGCCTTATATGTATTCCTATTAGTATTAGTATGTTTTAGTATCGTTGAATAACACCCGTAACATAAGCAAAGTTTAATTACGCGATTTACGTATATTAACATCCTGAAGATGCTTAAAAAGTGAAACCGGTCGAGTGATTTTTTTTTATAGAAGAGGGGGCAAACGAGCAGGAGGTGCACCTGATGGTAAGTGATCACCGCCGCCCATGGACATCCACAATACCAGAGGTCTTGCAGTTGCGTTGCCGGCCTTTTAAGAATGAGTAAGCTCTTTTCTTGAAGGCCCCCAAGTCGTATCCGTTCGGAAACACCCCTGCCGGTAATTGGTTCCACAAGAAAGTAGTGCGAGGCAAAAAGTGCCGAGAAGAAACGCACAGTTGTGGATTTCCAGACATCGAGATGGTGAGGATGGAATTTCAAATTTTGACGCGATGTCCCATGATGGAATTCGGAACAGGAATTAATCCAAATAACTCGTCGGAACACTCCCCATGAAATATACGATAGAAGACACAGAGTGGACCAACATCTCTGCGCAATGCCAAAGAGTCAAGCCGTTTCGAAATAGCCAGGTCGTCAACGATTCGAACCGCTCTACGCTGAATGCGATCAAGAGGAAGGAGCTGGTACTGAGGAGCTCTGGCCCAGAGATGAGAACAGTACTCAATGTGGGGCCGAATTTGAGCCTTATAAAGTTGAAAGCGATGGGCCGGCAAGAAGTACTGCCTCTCTCTGCTGAGCACACCGAGCTTTTTGGAGGCTAGTTTAGCCTTACCTTCCAAATGAGCGCGAAACTGAACGTAATTCGATATGTCGACTCCCAGAATCCCGATACTAGCTGAGGCTGCTAGGAGAGTATCCCCAAATCGAGATGACACGACAAAGGGTGTCTTTTTAGCGGAAAACACGCAAAGCTGTGTCTTCTTGGGGTTAAAAGTGACCAGGTTTTGACGACTCCATTCCGAGACATCGGTTAGTCGATTTTCAACTTCGGACACAAGCTTGTTTCGGCTCTCTTCGACGTGTTCCCGAGAAATACCACTTCGGCCTGAGTATGTAGCATCACCAGTACTGTCATCCGCATAGTATATTGCGAATTCGCATCATGTAATTGATATGCAGAAGGAACAGTGTCGGTGATAGCACGCAGCCTTGTGGAACACCAGCATTGGTAGATTTAAGGTCAGAGCACGCACCGTCAACTACGACCTTGATGCTCCGATCAGCCAAGAAACTGGTGATCCACTTGCATAATTTCTCGGGAAGCCCTTAGGAAGGCAGCTTCGCCAGAAGCGCTTTGTGCCATACCCTATCAAAGGCCTTCGCTATGTCCAAACTAACTGCCAATGCCTACCTCTTACACTCAACTGCTTCCGCCCACTGATGTGTTAAGTATACTAGAAAATCACCAGCTGAGCGGCCGCGATGGAAACCGTACTGGCGGTCGCTAAACAGCTGGTGCTCTTCTAAATACTTGAGGATACCCTAAAGTATTTAGAAATTTAATATACAAAAATAAAATTTTGATGTGAAATTAAAGTACTAGTGTTTAGCCAATTGTGTTACAACAAGCAAAGTCATTTGTCCCGTGAATATTTATTATTTTTATTATTTTAAAGTACAAGTGCATTATTACTTGTGTCTTATACAAAACTAGCGACCTGCTCGCGGTTTCAGCCACGTAGATTTTGTTCTCGTGGGAATATCGGAAAGGTTTATATACTTAAACCTTCCTCAAGAATCAATCTATCTATTAAAAAACTATTTTAAAGATTTAAGCATACATAGGGACATAGGGATAGACAGAGAAAGCGACTTTGTTTTATATTATGTATGATTGTAAATATAGTATTCTATAGCTTGGCAAAAAAGAGTGCGTTGCGGTGACGGATTGAACTAAATATATTAGTTACGGCAACACTAAAGTTATCGAGATTCGAGTAATTAACGTCAATTGTTTCTTGTTTACTTTCCAATAATTTCACATTTTTATTATAATTCTAGTCTAGTGGCTTTGGAGCCTATTCAATGAAACAAACATTCAAATCTTGTGTGTTGTAGCAAGCTAAACTTCGAAGTATCAAAAACAATTTTTGAGTATATGTGATACCATATAAAGGATAGTGGCAGCCTCAATTATTTTTTACTCTTTTTTGCTAGGCTGTATATCTATTTTATATAGAAGATAAGAATAATCAATATTAGTATCATAAATGCAAAAGTTTAGATGTTTGGGTGGATGGATGTTTGTTACTCAATTACGCATAAACTACTGAATATATTTGAATGAAATTTGGTACACAGATAGATGATGAACTGGAATAGCACATATAGTCTAAGATCCCGCTGCAGGATTGGTGTGCTCATCGACTTTTTGTTTAAAACCAAATTTTTATGTTTATTTATAGTTAAGAGAATATATATTTACTAGGGTGCCTATCAAAATTTGGCCGCCATTATTTTTAATTAAATTATTTTTAATTGATTTTTGGTGAAAAATTTCGTTTATTTATTTTTTAAATAATATAACGTCTACATCACGGTAATTAATATGAAGATTCTAAAAAATCACGGTTGCCGTTGCGCACCTGGCCGCACCTCTTTGCAGCCAGGTGTAAACTGGTATGATTTCGATAAATTTATACGTTTATAACCTATTTTTATTAATTATATGTCAAATTGTAGCTATTTTTTTTCTATTAATTATCATATAAAGTTGCTTAATTAAATCTGGCCGCAAATAAGGGTTACTGGCTGTTAAAGATAATAAATATTTAAGGTAGAGTGAAAGAGAGTTAGCGCGTAACATCATTTGTCAGACGAGGACAGCGATTGCCGGCTGTACGACGCTTTTAAGCCATTGCGCATGCGTCGAATGCGAGAACACTAAGTTCTCAACTGAACAGATGCAGCATTTTTATTCTTACATAAAAACCACGCTGTTTTGGAGTTCGTAATAAACAACGTTTTATATTTTCATTGTTATTTTATTTGTGCATCTAAAAATTATTATATTAATTAACGTAAAATAAAATTGATAAAGATGAAGTCGTGTTTTTTGTGTAACGAAAAAAGCAATGTACTCGACTTTAATAATGTATCATTCCAAAAGTGCTCGCTAATGTTATTGTTTCGTCGTAAAAAAAAAATATAAATATCATGACCTTTTATTTACAATTGACTCTACTAATGATTTTGGATATCATTCAGAGTGTCTAAAAAAATTGTGGTTCTGAAGCAAAAAGATAAACAAGAATTTGAAGATTTTTGCAAAACACAAATCGTAAGTAAAAGTTGAATTGAATTTAAGAATAATATAGGTTATAGTTGCAATATAAATGACACAGTTCTAACTTTGAGGTTTTTTAAATCATTTTAAAAAACCATTTTATATCATTTATATCTAATAGGGATATAATATTTAAGTTTGAATCATTCAAATAATTTGTAATTGGATTATTGCTTCATCAAAATGTTAAAAAAATCACCCTCTAAAAAATAAGGAGTTAGACAAATTGCTAACTAGACCGTCGATATATCAAATCAATATTAATTTTTTGTTGCAATTTTTAAATTTGTCATTTTTAAAAAAATTACATATTTTTGGAGTATTTATTATAAGTCGTCTCTATTACTCCCCGGTGGTTGAGAACACTAACGTTCGACGCATGCGCGATGGCTTAAAAGCGTCGCACAGCCGACAATCGCTGTCCTCGTCTGACAAATGATGTTACGCGCTAACTCTTTTTTACTCTACCTTAAATATTTATTATCTTTAACAGCCAGTAACCCTTATTTGCGGCCAGATTTAATTAAGCAACTTTACATGATAATTAGTAGAAAAAAAATAGCTACAATTTGACATATAATTAATAAAAATAGGTTATAAACGTATAAATTTATCGAAATCATACCTGTTTACACCTGGCTGCAAAGAGATGCGGCCAGGTGCGCAACGGCAACCGTGATTTTTTAGAATCTTCATATTAATTACCGTGATGTAGACGTTATTTTATTTAAAAAATAAATAAACGAAATTTTTTACCAAAAATCAATTAAAAATAATTTAATTAAAAATAATGGCGGCCAAATTTTGATAGGCACCCTAGTAAATATATATTCTCTTAACTTTAAATAAACATAAAAATTTGGTTTTAAACAAAAAGTCGATGAGCACACCAATCCTGCAGCGGGATCTCGTACTAATAGGCTAATTTTATCCCGGAAAAATCAATTGATCACGAGGCATTCGCCAAAAACTTTTTAACGGCTGCACGTTGCAGCTAGTCTATATCTATATTCAATCACGCATAAAAGATTTAACCGATGTTTGTTACTCAATCACGCAAAAGTGACTCAACCTATTTTGATGAAATTTGGCAAACAGGTAAGTAATAACCTGGAATAGCACATGTAATAAAGCGCTATTCTGGAAAATAAGTTGTTCCCGTAGGATTAAACTAACACTTTTTTAATGCAGTGGTCGGCAGGGTGCACCAAATATTTATATCTGCACTAATGTTATGAATAGGAAATATTTGATAGTTTGCATATTAGTAATGCATAAATTCAGAAACAACATAATGAATTTAAAAATTCCTTTGCATATGGACTTAGACAAAGATGGAGCACTGCCATATTATATCACTAGCTGTTGCCAGCGACTTCGTCCGCATCCGTAGGTGATAGCGTGATAATATTTAGCCTATATGTTGACCCGACCTATTAGATATTCATACAAAATTTGAAGTAAATTCATGCAGTACTTTTTGAGTTTACCCCGGACATACATACAGACAAATAGACAAAAATTCTAAAAACTATATTTTTGGCTTCGATATCGATTGTATCACGCCCCAAGTATTCTTTAAAAAAAATTCAATGTACAGTTTTGACTTTCCTAGGATTTTATTATATGTATAGATAGTGACTCCGATATTTGATATATATGTATGTATATTTTTATATCATTAGAGAGCAAACAAGCAGATGGCTTTTCTGACGGATAGAGAACCATCGCCTATACACACCAAATATGTTATTAATGCGTTGTTATTCATTAGATGGAATCGAAATGCTACATGTATCTCTACCGGCTACCTTACTCTCCAAACTAGAGCATGATAATGCCAAGTATTGACAATATTGCGACGGGAATAAGTGAGTTGGTGGTAATAAGTGAGTACCGTATACCCGGGCGAGACGTTGCGGAACTGTACTACCAAGAGTATACTTTTTACTGTATAATCAGGTATCAGCTTGGTGTGAACTGTGAGTATGTCCGTGAGCACTACAGACCACACAAGTACTAATAGACAGGGTGTTGGGCGTAAAACGCGTAGCCACTTATATGAGCAAATGTATGTAATTGTCAAACATTTGTAGATATATTATATTGTACAAAAATAGAAACATGCCTTATTATACTATTTTATCGTGTCGAATAAAAAACTAAAGCTTTAGGAATACCCCTGGAGTGATTTGATTTCATCGGTAAGTATTTTAACTATGTATTTCTCTGTGTAAATGCAAGCGACATTGATATCCTAAGAAGTTACATTGAAAGGCGTATCCAGTTTTATCCGTGGTGAGCGCTGTATTTATTTACATGGGTCAGCTTGGTTTTAGGACTTCAATAAAATATTCGATGCGCTCTGTCTTTATATTATTTGGTCTGAGATTACGAAAAGCTAAATTATTTTAGAGTAAAAAATAGGTCACTTGCTAACCAACTTAGCAAAAGGAAGTAATGCTTTTGGGCCACGCGAACAATGTCGCAGGCAAAAGCTATTTAAAAATAAATTGAACTGTACATTATTTATAGAGCACTCAAATGAGCATTGAATAATTAATCAACATGCCATTTTCCACGTTTAAATTTAAATTGGTCTCTTAATTTAAATGTTTGCAAATAAAGTGATTAATTAATTTTGAACGTGTGCGGTGCTGTTCTGACGTCC
This sequence comes from Apodemia mormo, assembly GCA_036924255.1. Taxonomy (NCBI): domain Eukaryota; kingdom Metazoa; phylum Arthropoda; class Insecta; order Lepidoptera; family Riodinidae; genus Apodemia; species Apodemia mormo. The sequence continues at coordinate 38,107,768 of JAUPFN010000011.1, read as the reverse complement.
TTTCGACGTGTTATTACCGAACAAACTGATCAATTTAAAAGTTTATTTTCATTATGTACTCAATAAATTTCTGTAATGATGTTAATTCTATATATAGAAGAGGCAAAAGCGACTGACTGATGTATCAACGCACAGGCTAAACTCTTAGGGCTAGAAACTTGCAATTTCGCACACGTATTTCTCTTATAATGTAGGCATCCTTAAGTAATTAAGAAAGGATTTTTCAAAATTCAATCTCGAAGGGGGTGAAATAGGGGGTAAAAGTTTGACATATTTGCATAAAATAAAAAAAAGACATATTTGCATAAAATTTCGTATGAAGTGAGTACAAAAGAAATAATAAATTACGTGTTTAAGCGTTTCTCAAAATTCGATCCCTAAGAGGGTAAAATGGGGGATGAAAGTTTTATATGTATAACCGCACAGGCCAAACTATGACACTTGAATTTTAGCACACTAATTCCTCTTATGACGAAGGCATTCTCTAAGGAATGATAATTAAAATTTAACCCTCAAAGGGGTGAAATAGACAAATATTTAATATGCGCGAGCAAAGCCGCGGGCAACAGCTAGTATATTAATATTTTTCTTTCTATGTTGGTCTGGATCCTTTGAAGAAAAGACCATCTGCCGTTCTGCTAGGCAGTTTGTAAGAGGCCAACGATTAGCTACGCGAGTCACTATTATCGTAATACTAGACGGTAGAGTTCTGCATTGTCTCGCCCGGGTCTGGTACCACAGCATTATCTATTCCTGCCGTACTAACGTCAGTGCTTGTCACTATCGTAATCCGGTTTGGAGGGTAAGGTAACCGGTAAAATTATGCATGTGGCATTAAAATATATCACAAGCAAATAAATTGCTTACTTTTGGGTTAGATTCGTGTAATTTGAGCACTCATAATAATACAATTGTGTTTGTCAGGAAGTATCATGGATGGCTTGTAATGTAACATATTTAAAGATTTTTTATTAAGTGTTATGGTAAAGTACCATAGAATGGTAGAGTCTCGGCCGGTTACCAACTACCATACTTGACACTTAGCCTTACCAAGGAATGACCTTTTTTAGGGAAGTAAACTAGGAACCCCATTGATATAATAAAGGAAGATACGTTATCTAGTCACAGCGTCTGGTCCTACAAAACTAGGTCCATAGACACAGTGACAATTGGCGACAATCAATCGCGCGCGGGACCTCATATCATACACTTATATTTCCGACTGTTTTTACCATTAAACACGCATCAAAATACCTTCCTTGTATAATAAGCCAGTGTTATAATCACTCAAAGAAAAAAAGTAAGACACACGGGATTACTTTCCATTCATAAGTACGGCTAAAACAATTCGTTTGTAAATTTTTGTTTAGTTCGCCATGTTTGTGAGAGTGAGATAGTACAATACAAAAGTAAGCGAGAGAAACGTAGTCTGTTACGTTCGTCGCATTACTTTGCGTTCGACTGACCCAGCTTAGGTTTAGCAATTGCAATGTTAGAGTGTAACATATCTTCCCTTTTTATATCAATGAGGAACCCTTATAGTTTAGGTGTGTCCGTCTGTAGGCTATAAACACTTAGGACACCGTTTGAAAAATATACCAACTGTCCATTTGATACACATTAAATGGATAAACTAAATATTCGATCTGGAAGGGTAAGGTAACCTGGTAGCCTAAGCTAAGCTTTATATACATCGTTTTACAGTAAGTACATCGCTGCCAAACGGATATTTGGTGTTTAATTAACCCTTAGTAAGCAATATATATATATATATATATATATATATATATATATATATATATATATCGCGTAGTCAGAGTCGCTAACCACTCGACCAACTGGGCGGTTGGTAATAGTCGACCAACTCATAAAATTTACTTGGAGAAATTTTTATAGGCGGTGATGCGCAGTGCGGATATATCCGTCATACTATACCTAAGTATAATAAAATCGTAGGAAAGTCAAAACTGTACATTGAATAGTTTTTTAAAAGAATACTTAGGGTGTGATCTACAATCGATATCGAAGCCAAAAATATAGTTTTTGGAATTTTTGTCTGTTTGTCTATTTGTCTGTATGTATGTCCGGGATAAACTCAAAAAGTACTGCATGGATTTACTTCAAATTTTGCATGAATATTACTAATACATTGGGTCAACATATAGGCTACATATTATCACGCTATCACCTACCGGGGAGGAGCTGTGCGGAGTAAACGAACTACGCGCGGAAGAAGTCGTGGGCAACAGCTAGTGAAACAATAAAATCCCTCTTTTAGACTGTATTATTGTGATGGGTGACTTTGGAATCTATATATTTGTTCTGTGTTTTGAACCCTGTCGTGGTATATGGTGCATGTCGTGGCACGCGCACTGGCGTGGCACGACATGCACCTTACCATTTTTTATATCATAAGATAGCAAACAAGCATGTAGCTCTCCTGATGTAAAGAGAAACCATCGCCTATAGATACCAAATATGTTCATCGTGCGTTGCTATCCATATGGTGGGATGGCAATGTTACATGCATAAGTCTGCTACCTTACCCTCCAAACCAGAGCACGATAATGACAACCTTTGACGCTATAGCCATAGGAATAGGAGGTGGTAAATGCTTGGACGAAACCTTGCGGAACTCTGCTACCTAGTCACGCTGGCAGTGACACGCTAGCCAATCGGTCGCCTTTTACATCCTGTTTGGTAGAAAGGCAATTGGTATATTCTTCAAAGGAGCCCGGACCAACACGGGGTCGCTATTAAGTCGGTGCTTGTCACCATCCCGCCATACAGACAGCAACGCATTATTAACGTATTGCTGTATACAGACCCCTAGTTCACGCGCTGTTTCACCCGCTAATAGATAGATTTTTGAAAAAAAGTTTCTAGCAAGTTGTTTGCTGAAAAAACGTTTGTAGCACGTTGATTTTTAAAAAAAGCTTGTAGCGAGTTGACTTTTGAAAAAGTTTGTGGCGAGTTGAGTTTTAAAAAAAGTTTATAGAAAGTTGATTTTTGAATTTTTTTTTGTAGTGAGTTGATTTTCGAAAAAAGTTTGTTGTGAGTTAATTTTTGAAAAAAGTTTATACATAATTGATTTTTGAAAAAAAAATAGGTTTTTTGGGAAAAAAAAACCATTAGCCCATGTTTGATTCCGGATTTCGAACTATCTCTATGCAAAATTTAATTGAAATCAGTTCCACGGTTGAGCTGTGAAATCTTATTACACAGGCAGAGAAACTTTCGTATTTATAACATAACTAGCTGACCCGGCAAACGTGGTTCTGCCTTTTTAATTACTTTTATTTTTTTTTCTATATTTTCTCACCTCTTAAACCTTCCCTGGACGTCAACAATTAATTCAAAACCAAAATTAGCCAAATCGGTTTAGTCGTTCTCGAGTTTTAGCGAGACTAACGAACAGCAATTGATTATATATATATATATATATATATATATATATATATATATATATATATATATATATATATATATATATATATATATATTATGGGTAAGTTCTTTCTTTCCATCAGAAGAGCTATCTGTTTGTTATCTTGTAGGTATAATAAATTAATTACTGCAAACATAACTTGCCCAAAAATGAATATGTGCCTGATTTGTCAAAACATGGCACATCAAAGGATTTAATACCGTTACTTATCCATTGATTATGGAATTAATATAACTTGTTTAACATAATAATGTTCGAATGTCGAAAAAATATAACAAGAACATTAAAATAAAGAGACCATAAAACCGTACGGAGTCGGTACTTCAATAACTCAGACATACGCAATTCAAATCCAGTGACCGGGAGCACCCTTGGGACGGCTTCGGTCTTTCATAAACACTAAAAGCCTCTTCACAACATAAAACTAATACAGAAAAGCGAAGAGAATTTTATTCGGATAAAACCTTCAAAATTTACCTTGAATTTCGTTTTGGTTAAAATATTTAAGTGCTATTTGATTTAATGAATGGAAATACTTAAATGATTGCGGAGTAATTAAAATAGAAACAAAAATAAAATCCAACTAGGAACTTGAGTGCTAATATAAATATATATTTTTTTATAGTAAAAGGGGGCAAATGGACAGTATGCTCACCTGATGGTAAGTGATCACCGCCGCCTATGGACAGCTACACTACCCAAAGACAGTTGCGTTGCTCTTTTCTTAAGTCCATAAGCGTATCCGTTTGGAAAAACCTTCGCCGGAATTGGTTCCACAGAGGAGTAGTGCGGGGAAAAAAGTGCCTTGAGAATCGCACAGTTGTGGATTTCCAGATATCGAGATGGTAGGGATGAAATGTTGAATTTTGTCGCGATGTCCGATGTTGAAATTCTGCGGCAGGAAAATATAGTAAAAATGTCCCGTCTGACCATCCTGTTGGTTCGGCCTTCTTTGGAGAACAGGCCAACTACCGTTCTGTAACACTACCATCGTGACTACCAGGTGATAGAGTTCCGCTACGTCTCGTCCGAGTATTTAATAGCTCCGACTTAGCTATTCCCGCCGTTTGTTATTGTCGTGTTCCGATTTGGAGGGTAAGGTAGCCGGTATACTTATGCATGTGGCATTATCACCCCGCTGAACGGATAGCAACGCACCATCTACCTCTTTGGTGTCTATAGGCGATAGTTTCTCTTTCCATCAGGATAGCCTTCTGCTTATCTGATGGTATGTGATTACTACCGATCCTAAACAACAACTACCCAGGGAGTTGCAGCTGCGTTGCCGGCTTGTTAAGAATGAGTAAGCTCTTTTCTTGAACATCCTTAAGTTGTAACTGTTTGGAAAAGTCTTTGCCGATTATTGGTTCCACATGGGCACAGTGCAGGGCCTCAATAATCGCACGATTGTGGATTTCCACACATCGATATAGTGAGGATAAAACTTGGAGTTATGGGCGGAAATTAATCCGTATATATATATACAGTTCCTTGGATTATTCCCTATATAAGATTTGATAGAAGAAGCAGAGTGATGTCAAATATATACGTAACCCTAAAGAATCAAACCGCTAAAACTTGAAAATCCCACCAACCTTAAAAAAAATAATGATGATTAACTTGATTAAGTCTACCCTCAGTTTAATCAACTACGCCCCCCCTCCCCAAATAAAAAATATTGGGGGTGAGCAAATAATTCGCTGAATGGACAATGGACCACTGCTATGCCAATGAAAAGAAAGACTGCGCTTTAATAACTGGTGGATGTGGGTGAATAATTGTGCCGCTGGGCACTTCCTTGTTATCCGGACCTTCGGTAAGTTTTATCGCGAAGGTCATCCTTTTTTTGTGATCTCCGCGATAAAACTCACCGAAGGTTAAATAAACATTTTAATTAAATTAAATTTACACTCAGTTTAATTAAATTAAATTTACACTCTGTTTCTAGTGTGCAAACATAATTATTTTTAAAGCAAATTTAATTATCATCACCTTTGGGTTTCTCAAAATCTTGCTTATATTATGTAGCATAATTTTAATTATTTCTGTCGTAACAACATTTCTTATTTCTGCATTCTTGTTTTTTAAAGGATTTAGCCGTGCCGGGCTTAACGGACCTTGCCGTATCGAAAAATATGCCTAGATCGTTTTCATGCAGTGGTGTCGTGTTGGTCCCGGGCTTCTTTGAAGAATATGCCAACTGCCGTACTGTCAGGCAGGTCGTAAAAGGCGACCGATTGGCTATACGAATCACTACCATCGTGGCTACTAGGCGATAGAGTTCTGCATTGTCTCGTCCGGGTCTGGTAACATTGCCTTACTTATTCCTGCCGCAATAGCGTCAGTGCTTGTCACTGTCGTGTTCCGGTTCGGAGGGTAAGGTAGCTGGTAAACTTATGCATGTGACATTAGAACTCGCCACAAATAGCACCATTAGCACCTCTGGTGTCTATAGGCGATGGTTGACTCCTTCTATCAGGAGACTCATCTGCTTGTTTGCTATCTTATGATATAAAAAATATAGTTTATATGAACTATCGCACATTAGGGCGAATCGCAACGGATTTATGCTTGGCGGATTTCGATGAACGCGATGCACGCTGCTTCGCCGCGACACTGTGCGGAATCACGCATACATGTTTCTCCATATGTGTTGTTTCTCCATGTTTCTCCATACCATGTGATGGTGCGGAATCACGTATACATGTTTCTCCATATTCTAGTGTTAGTTTATTAAATCATGTAATTATTAAGGAAGAAAGATTAATAAAATGAAGAAAGATTAATAATATGATTTTAGTTTAAAGCTACAAAGAGCTGTGTGATTTGTAAAATCCACGTACTGATGATTATCAACAAAGGAGATTAATATTTAGAAATAATGTGCGCATCGCAACGCAGCGCATTCCGTATTTTTCATATTAATTTTCCGTTGAGACGCATCCCGCCTCGGCCCGCTGCGATCCGTCTCTGTGTGATTGATCATTCATTTTTCTCATCATCATCATTCCAGATGACCCATTGGAAACTTATTCAAAAACACGAAGTTCTTAATCAGTATTAAAAAAGTTTTTTCTAAGTCTGTAATCATAAATCTATCATTGTAATCATTAAACGAAATGTCTGAGAATGGAAATGTTTTACAGTTCTAAAGCAACCCAAATTAGCATACGACCCGAAACTATGTAAGTGCGCTTATATGTATTAAAATTCACGCTCGTCACTAAGCCGGGGGTAAGTTTGAAGCCCCGTATCACGTACAAGTTCCATGTCTCAATCGCTTACAAACAACGTATTATGCCTCGGCACGGACTTCGCATCCTTGCTTGTATAGGACTAGCGATGTTGGGATTGCATGGTAATTCAAATTCTTCAAAGTAATATTAAAATTTAAAACTTCTTAGCAGTATGCGGACTGCGAGAGTTTTTATTGAAATGAAATAAGTATCACCACAGCGGTTTTATTACGAAGTGAGCAAAGATTTTTCCGTGTTAATTCAAGCTCTATTCGAAAAATAAAGTACGCCTATATGCATATACGCCAAAGATGTAGCAGAGGTACAATCAGTGCACCCACGGGACTACCCCGAAGATACTTAATCACACAATGTGATAGGTGGCAAGCCTATCGCCAACCGGGCACTTATCCGATCCCGGGCAATATTATTTTTACCAGAAAACTGAAATTAACACGTGTTTCAATGGCCTGACCCGAGAATCGAATCCGGGACCTCACTTGGTCAACACTGACACCGGACCACTAGACGACAGAGGCGATTCGAAAAATAGATAATTGTTTTACCGCTAGGCATTTCAAAAAAAGTGAGAAAAAGCTATTATTACTACTACCCTACCATCGTGAATAGGAGATGGTAGAGTGCAGTAACATCTCGTCTAGGTTTGGTTCTACAATTTCTCCTATTTCTACCGCAAAAGTGTCAGTATCCCGTCGTCCAGGCTCGTTTGAAGAAAAGATCAATTGCCATACTGCCAGGAGGTCGTAAAAGGCGGTCGATTGGCTATACGTGTCACTACCATCATAACTACTAAGTGCTAGAGTTCCACAACTTTTTGCCCCGGTATTTGGTACCACCGCCTTACATATTTCTACGGCAATAGCGTTATAGGCCGGGATCCCGGGAACAAACTTTTTTTTTTGATTAATAACAAGCTAAATTTTTTTGATTAAAAACAGCTTCGTCTTGAGGAGACAATCATCTTTTCTATCTTCGAAAAATCTCGAATCGGGTAGCTAATAAAGATAGATAAAAAAGAAAACTTTAGAGTTTTGGACTAAGAAAAGTTTCTACTTTACGTGTAGGTCAATGTTACCCTTGAATAACAATAATAATTAACAAGCTGTTGTGAGAAAATTAGGTTGTTGATTAATGTTAATTTAAACATTTCATAATTCCGAAACTTAAGAGTGGAGGACTCGCCAGAAAAACCATCGAATGTGTGGGACAAAAGTTTCATCGTATTTTTCATGATATAATCAAGCGATTAAAGTTGAAAAATAATTATTGTTATTAATAAATATTTTTCCTTCACAGAATCAAAATTTTCAAAGCTCCATAACTTTATTATTTACCCAATTTGAGAATTTTCGAAGATAGAAAAGATGGTTGTCTCGTCAAAACGAAGCTGTTCACAAAAATTCAGCTTGTTAATAATCAAAAAAAAAGTTTGTTCCTGGGATCCCGGTCTATTAATGCTTGGCACTGTTATGTACCGGTTTGGAGGGTAAGGTGGGTGGTTAATTTATGCATCAGTACTCCATGTGCGCACAATTTTGCCTTTATAGAGCATTAGTATATGGCTAGGCGTGAAGTACCGTCTAGTACGATTTGAAACACTCAGTTTCTTGGGAATAAACTTAGTTTTGCCCTCGAAACGTTGAAGAAACTGTACCCTACTTGCCTTCCTTCCTTCCGATCGTCCGATAAAAGAAAATAATATTTGACATAATAGATACGAGAGTTTTAAGGCGAGGCATCGCGACAAACGGGAAACGACTGGTTTGCTTAATCACATTTTTTTGTATTGATTGTTAAATAACAATTTTACAAAAATTACACGATATACCTGAAGATATTATCTAAGGAATGTGCTAACTTATTACATGATAGATTGTACTTTACTCCATCATATAAAATTCCGAAAACAGGCTTAAAAAAACTTTAAAACAAATAATTTGTTAATCATATTTCTAATGTTCCACATGATTTTTATAAAGTGATATTTAGTTGTAAATACAAAACAGAATGTGCTAAATTTTGGTTTTCAGGTGATATCCTATATTTCTTTATCCGAAAATTAACACCTTTCTCAGAGGTCTCAGAACTTACCGCGCCACCCATTTCCCATAGAATTGACGCGCGTCGAAATACCCCGCCTTAAGTCAGGTTAAATCTGTGATACCGTGATCTGATAATGCGCTATCGTCCACGCTCAGTTGAAGGAGCGAGTTTTCTTTGTTAAAAAAAGTAGTATCTAGTAGCTCTGTGGTCTAGTGGTGCAGCGTTGGCGTTGACCACATGAGGTCCCGGGTTCGATTCCCGGGTCGGGCACTTTAAAAAAAAAAGTGTTTTTTCAGTTTTCTGAGAAACACAAAGTTGCCCGGGATTGGAAAGTGCCCGGTTGGCGATAGGCTTGCTACCTATCACATTTGTGGGACCAAGTATCTTCGGCTAATCGTGGGTGCACTTGTTGTACCTCTGCCTACCCCTTCGGGGATATGGGCGTGAAGATACTTTTTTTTTATATATATATATATTAATATGTGAAGAAAAAAAATGTACACCTTTTTAAGATAATTACGCTAACGATGGAATATGAAATTTGTTATAGTTAAAGTTTACATTGTAGAGGATTTCAAAAACCTAACAAGAATATTTTATACCAGCAATATATTGATAAAAATAAAACATTCATATTTTTTTATATGTCAAGATAGCAAACAAACAAATGGGTCTCCTGATGGAAAGAGTCAACCATCGCCTATAGACACCAAAGATGTTAATGGCGCGTTGCTATCTTGTGGCGAGGTCTAATGCCACATGCATAAGTTTACCGGCTACCTTACCCTCCAAACCGGAACACGACAGCGACAAGCACTGACACTATTGCGGCAGGAATAGGTAAGGCGGTGGTACCAGACCCGGGCGAGACAATGCAGAGCTCTACCACCTAGTAGCCACGATGATAGTGACTCGATAGCCAATCGGTCGCCTTTTACGACCAGCCTGGCAGAACGGCAGTTGGCCTATTTTACAAAGGAGGCCGGGACCAACACGGCAAATATATGATAGGCCAAGTGTCGTTATAATATCATATATAATAGGCCAAGTGTCGTTCTGCCAGGCAGGTCGTAAAAGGTGACCGAGTGGCTATGCGCGACACTATCATAGTGACTACTAGGTGGTAGAGTTCTGCATCGGCTCGACCGGGTCTGGTACTACCGCCTTGCCTATTCCTGCCGCAATAGCGTCAGTGCTAGTCACTGTCGTGTTCCGGTTTGGAGGGTAAGGTAGCTGGTAAACTTATGCATGTGGCATTAGACGTCGCCACAAGATAGCAACGCACCATTAACATCTTTGGTGTCTATAGGCGGTGGTTGACTCTTTCCTTTAGGTGACCCATCTGCTTGTTTCCTATCTTATAATATAAATTAAAAAAACACATGTACCTATATCATGGTCGAATTTTAACCCTTTGACAAGAGATTTCATTAATGTAAGTTCCAACTACAGTCGACAGTACATAGTGAATACTAAATCTATGTAATCATTGTAAGTCCCTAGGAATTCAAATAGGTAAGTAAAGTTTTAATAAATGAATGAATTTATATAGAATACAAAACGCTTTTGTTAATCGTAATAACTGAAGGTAGATAGTTGCGGAAACTTTGACTTGGCCCAAGAGATAAGCTTAAGATACCAAAAATTCAGACTACATGTATTAATTAGGTTGCATGTCACACCACTTCTCGAAAAAAGAAATAATTTAATAGCACCTCGATAGTTTTTATTTATCATAAGATAGCAAACAAGCAGATGGGTCTCCTGATGGAAAGAGTCAACCATTGCCTATAGACACCAAAGATGTTAATGGTGCGTTGCTATCTTGTGGCGAGGTCTAATGCCACATGCATAAGTTTACCGGCTACCTTACTCTCCAAACCGGAACACGACAGCGACAAGCACTGACGCTATTGCGGCAGGAATAGGTAAGGCGGTGGTACCAAACCCGGGCGAGAGAATGCAGAACTCTACCACCTAGTAGCCACGATGTTAGTAACTCGCATAGCCAATCGGTCACCGTTTACGACCTGCCTGGCAGAACGGCAGTTGGTCTATTCTTCAAAGGAGCTTCAATGGAGCCCGGAACCAACACGGGGGAAATGCAATAGAAAAATACCGATAATTAATTTGGGCATGCCTCTGAAGCTATATATAAAAATCAATCCCTATTTTCCGAAGTCATTATATCATGCGTGAATGGCTGAACCAATTTCGCTTATTCTTTTTTTGTCGTGTTTGTAACTATCGGAAGGTTTTTATAAGAGAAAATATTAAGAAAATTGAGTGAAAATATGTGTGAGAAATATTTGATTTTTTGACGAATTTTGTTACCTTAAGTTATTATATTATAAGATAGCATACAAGCCTATAGCTCTTGCTCATTGCTTGTAATGCCTTATTAGTTTACCGGCTACCCTACCCTCCACAAAAATGACGAGGAATAGGTAAGGCGGTGGTATCAAATACCCGGCAAGACGTTGCGAAACCTTACCACCTAGTAGTCATGATGGTACCGACAAGTATAGCCCATCGGTCGTCGTTTAAGGCCTGCCTGGCAGACCGTCAGTTGATTAATTCTTCAAAGGAGCCCGGATCAATGCGAACATGAGTTTGTACGATTTGATTTATTCTAATACTCTAGTGTTTTTTCTAAAAAATAGTAAAATTTAAGGAAATACACAAAATAAGCAATATTTTATGCGCCTCATACCACCAAAATAAACGGCTGGTTCAAGTGTTTCACGAGCACAACGAGTCGGAGTAATGTAGGTACGCTTTAAATTGCGGGGCATAAAAATAAGAAAAAATCATAAAAAGCAAATAATGCCTTTTCCACAAAAAATAAATTGCCATCATGACTAAAACGTAATAATGGTATTTTTTTTTATTTTTCGGTACACTGTCTCTTACATGATGTATAGTAATATTTTAAAGGAGATTTTTTTCCGAGAGTTTGAAGCTCTACTTTGCGAAAATTCATAATTCAAAAAATTCGAGATTTTTCGAAAGTAGAAAAGATGGTTGTTTCGTCAAAACGAAGTTGTTTACAATAATTTAGCTTGTTACTAATCAAAAAAAAGTTTGTTCATGGGACCACGGTCTAATATGTAATGACTGAAATGAAATAAAAAATTAGTAAGGAAATAAAATAGTTCCCAGCACGATAATTATAATGTTGTACTTGTAATTGAAAATTTGTGGAAAATAAACCCTTATTAATATTATTATTATTGTTCGTTGCTGCAGATCCTTTGGCGATATTGTGAAATGGGCATTGAGTAGGTACGCAATTGTTTTGCTCCTTACGTAGCGGAATGTGTTGTGGAAAGTTGCATCAGGTGCATCTTCTGCTCGTTTGCCCCCTCTACTATAAAAAATAAATAAATAGATGGACAATTTTTTACTGGTGTCTTCTTTGTCGTCCAGATCTTCAGTGATTTTATTCTATTTCCTGCACCGCTGTTTATTTTTCTTTCAGCGGTATCGCTCTGCAATCACGTGACTATTTGTAGAAGTTTGCCAATTGAGTGATTTTCTTCTTTATTGTTTTAACACGTGTATTTAGTGTCAATAAACGACAACTGTCTTTTTCATTGCTGTTCTGTATAAAAAAAATTACTTTAGCTAAACTTATAATAGTCCAAGTGAGAATTGTTAAAAAGGGTGATCCCGAATATGAATACTTTTGGTTGTAACTTCTGCTTTTTGTATCTTCATGGACTTTTTTGCTGTTTTGGCATTAGACAAATAATAATATATTAATTTGGTGATCTGTAAATCTTCCATTTTTTGATCGATAACTATTTCTTTGATCTCCAAAAAGTAATAAAGTGCATTTTCTGTATTGGTTGGTGATGGTTGATGATGATGGATGGATGGAAAGATGATGGTTCTCATTTTGGATCCCCAGCGTTATTGACGGGCTCGCTTGGACTATCATATTTCTCTATGTAAATGATTGCCTCTGTGGTGTAGTGGTCCGGTGTCGGAGTTGACCACATGAGGTCCCGGGTTCGATTCCTGGGTCGGGCAATTCAAAAATGTGTTTTTTCAGCTTTCTGATAAAAACAACATTGCCCGGGATTGGAAAGTGCCCGGTTGGCGATAAGCTTGCCACCTATCACATTGTGGGACCAAGTATCTTCGGCTAATCATGGGTGTACTTGTTGTACCTCTGTTTACTCCTTCGGGGATATGGAAGACTTTTTATGTAAATATCTATATACGCCCCGTAATTAAAAACGCCTACACTTTTGACTCGTGCCAACCAGTAAAGAGTACTTAACCTTGCTAAATCCAGAATGGAAATGAATGCAGTAGAACTTTGATGGAGCTCCCGGCCTTAGTACCAGTCTAACTTTTATTTTTGTTAATTTACCAACAAATTCTTGGAACTCCGAGGAAAGTTGAAATCTGACGCGGAGCGTGTTCTCTCTGCTTTTACATTCAATGTGAAATTTATTTCTTCATCGGGTGTTTTCTTTTTAAACTTTTAAAAGGGTTTGTTTTTCTTATGTGTTAGTAATTGAGACTTGGGGCGCTAATTTATTTATTTTGCTTCTCTTGTATCTTTCTTTTGTATTTTGTACTGAAAATAAAAGATTTTCTTACTTACTAGATGAAAACTCGGCTTCGATCGCCTAAAATGTAACTTAAATACAATGTTTTACAAAAAGTAGATATATTTTGTCGTAGTTATCGGTTTTCAAGGAATTTTAGGCAAGACATAGATTTGTATAGCATCGTTTATTGTGTTTTCCTAAATATTTTTTGGAAGTAAGTTCCTTATCGCGCGTTGTGAAAGGGGGCTAGACGGAAAAAAATCTTACGAAAAGTTGTCACGACACTTTTTGCTATAGTAAGGTATTGTAAGCACATAAATATCCAGCCACTTCCCTTTAGCTTGTGCATTGAAAGTGAAAGAGTCTATCTACTATTTGATTGAGTTTACTTTTTCTAGTGCCAAATGTTCGACATTTATACAGAATTTCGGCCGAATGTCGAATTTCGACCAAAAGTTGAATTTCGACGTACAGACGAATTTCGAACGAGTGCCTAAATTCGACCGAGTGTCGAATTTCGATCGGTTGCTGACTTTCGACCGCCGGTGAATTTCGACCGGGTACCGAAATTCGACCGCGGGTCTAAATTCGACCGGGTGCCGAAGTTCGACCGTGGGTTGAAATTCGACCGGGTTCCGAAATTCGACCGGATGCCGAAATTCGACCGGGTTCAGAAATTCGACCGGGTGCCTAAATTCTATTTCGCATTGAACAGTTTGGTGTCGCGACGATTATTTTTGTAGTGTATACAGGTTTTTTGTAAATAATAATAAAAGGAACTTCGTTCCATCCGGGTGTCCCTTGACACCTCTCAAGTTTTTATTTAAAATCAATTTTCAAAACACACTAACATGACGGAATTGTGAATTCGATAGTGCATTTGTGGTGAGACAGCTGCGTCTCAACTTAAATTTATTAATTGATTTATTTATTATTAATTTATTATAAATTTATTTATTATTTTCCATGTGTAGACTAAGCACATTGTATTATTTTGTAAGTAGGTTAAGGCTTTCGGTAGATACGATATTTAACTCCGCCCTATTGTCGTGATGGGCGGCGCCAGCGCACATTTTGCAAGCGCTAACCTCAGTGCCCTTGAGTACGCACCGCAGGACGGACCCTTGCCGCCCTGCGTCACGCGAGCGCGCTCGATAACCGTGTAGTGCCCTGTCGTGAACGTATATATGTATCCTGTGTATTGTTGTGTAAGGAACTCATTGAGACCGAGTATTAAACATTAATTTAATGTGTAAGTGACTTTTATTGATATTTCTTTTACTTTATTTAATGGGGGGTATCAAACACCACCCACATTGGTGACCTCAAGACATTTAAACGATTTTTTTTTTCAAAACTTTCATTGCGATCAGACGCTTATTAGTGATTAGAATTTAGTGTAGTGTATTTTAGTGTGTTAATTATGGCCGAAGAAGACCGTTTCTTGGACGCTAGTCATACCGGTGACGAACAAAAACTTTCAACGGACGTTTGCCGCGTAGGCGTTCGTATTCCACCGTTCTACCCGTCAAAACCTGCGATATGGTTCGCGCAAATTGAGGGTCAATTTGCAATTGCAAATATAACGAGCGACACTACTAAATTTTACCACGTTATCGCGCAGTTGGAACCACCGTATGCTGATGAAGTGGAGGATATCATCGTTTCGCCACCATCCACTAATAAATATGAAAAACTGAAATCAGAATTAATTAGGCGATTGTCTGCATCTAAAGATAAAAAAATTAAACAGCTATTGATGCATGAGGAATTAGGAGAAAGGACACCATCGCAATTCCTAAGACACCTTCGGCACTTGGCCGGACAGGGAGTCCCTGACGATTTCCTACAATCAATATGGGCCTCAAGACTTCCTACTAATACTCAAACAATAATTGCGTCACAAACGAAGACACCCTTGGATGACCTTGCTGAACTTGCGGATAAAATACATGATGTAGTCACCACAAGTCCACATGTAGCCGCCTGTTCATGTGCCTCTACTTCGACAGCAGGCACCTATCATACACAGATGGACCAAATGGCTAAACAGATTGCCGCATTGACTGCTCAAATAAAAAATATTTCAACAGATCTCGGAAGAAAATCAAGGTCAAGGGATAGATCTAGACATACACGTTCACGTTCGCAGTCTACTCGCTCGCACTCAAATTATAAAAGACACCCGGTATGTTGGTACCATTTCAAGTTCAGCGACAAGGCAAGAAGATGCATTAAACCTTGTGATTTTGAAAAATCGGAAAACTATCGGGGCAGTCCGTAATGGCGACTAACGCCTGCCCTATTCCTACTGGTCGTCTGTTTATCACTGACCGCCGATCGAAGATACAATTTCTCATCGATACCGGGAGCGATGTATGCGTATTTCCCCGGACAGCTCTAAGAGAACGGCGATCAAAAACAAAGTACGAATTGTATGCTGCGAATGGATCTACAATCTCCACGTACGGATTTGCGCATCTCATATTAAATTTGGGATTGCGCCGCGACTTTACTTGGCGTTTTATTGTAGCGGATGTAACTCGACCCATCATCGGCGTAGACTTTCTCGCTTTCTACAACCTGATGGTCGATTGTCGTAACAAACGTCTAGTAGATAATACGACTACTCTTCATACAAAGACGCAAGCATTGCCGACAGACGACGTTTCATCAGTAAAGATGGTTTTGGGTAATACGAAGTACGAAGAACTATTAAAATTATACCCAGAAATAACAAGACCGGCAGGGATGCCTAGTACCAAAAAGCATAATACTGTCCACTACATCAAGACCACTCCTGGACCACCTGTTTCTTGCAATCCTCGTCGGCTAGCTCCAGATAAGCTAAAAATAGCAAAAGATGAATTCCAGTCGATGTTGACAGCAGGAACCGCACGACCATCTAAAAGTCCATGGTCATCACCACTCCACCTCGCACCAAAGAAGAACAATGGATGGCGACCTTGTGGAGATTATAGGATGCTTAATGCGCGTACTATTCCTGACCGGTACCCTATACGCCATATTCACGACTTTACCCACAACATTTCGGGGTGCCGCATCTTCTCTACCATCGATTTGGAAAAAGCCTATAACCAAATTCCCACTTTTGAAGGCGATATAGAGAAGACTGCGATCACCACACCCTTCGGATTGTTCGAATTTCCGTTCATGACGTTTGGTTTAAGGAACGCTAGTCAAACATTTCAACGTTTTATCGACGAGGTGACCCGAGGTATGGATTTCTGCTATCCGTTCGTTGACGATTTTTTGATCTTCTCTGAAGATGAGGAGCAGCATCTTCATCACCTACGGCAACTCTTCGGTAAGTTGAAAGAATATGGTATAGTCGTGAATAGGGCAAAATGTGTTTTTGGAGCCTCTGAGGTAGCTTTTCTTGGCTATAAAGTTAGCTCAGCGGGAATCACTCCTTTAGAGGATAAGGTTCAGGCTATTAGGAATTATCCTATGCCTAAAACTGTGAAGGACTTACGGCGTTTCTTAGGAATGATCAATTTTTACAGAAAATTCATTCGCAATGCAGCTCAAATTCAAGCGCCCCTTAATGAGCTCCTGAAAGGTGCAGTTAAGGGATCACACCCCATCGAGCTTACAGGAAGCACCATTAAGTCATTTAAAGCTTGCAAGGATAGCTTATGCAACGCCACTCTCCTTGCGTATCCCAAATGCGAAAATAAGCTTTCCTTGGTGACTGACTCTTCGCAAACATCTATTGGTTCCACCTTGCAGCAGCTTGTTAATGGTAGCTGGCAGCCATTGTCATTTTTTTCCAGAAAGCTAAGCCCTTCACAACAAAAGTATTCAACTTATGATCGTGAATTATTAGCAATTTACGAATCAATTAAATATTTTAAACACATGTTAGAGGCAAAAAATTTTATTATATTCACTGATCATAAACCACTTTGTTTTGCATTTACTAATAAAAAAGATAATTGTACTCCTAGGCAATTTAGATACCTAGATTACATATCGCAATTTAGCACAGATATAAGATATATTACTGGTAAGGACAATGTAGTAGCAGATGCTTTATCTCGGGTGGACGAGCTGTCTTGTCCCATAAACCTTATCCAGTTAGCACAGTCGCAGATTAATGACCAGGAATTAAAAACATTTTTGGATAGCGCAACTACCGCACTGCGTCTCCAAAAACTCCCACTCCCAGGTAGTAGTTGTGACTTATACTGTGACATTAGCACATCCAACCCCAGGCCTTTTGTTACTAAGCCTTTTCGTAAGCAGGTCTTTGAAAGCCTACATTCCCTTAGTCACCCAGGGACTAATGCATCAGCCAAATTAATATGTGAACGCTTTGTTTGGCCTAACATAAAAAAAGACTGCAAAGTCTGGGCTCAAGCTTGCCTGCATTGTCAACGTGCAAAAGTAAGCCGTCACGTGACCAGCCCATTAGGTACTTACGACTTACCTCGATCTCGATTCACGGAAATCCACATAGATATCATTGGACCGCTACCACCATCCCAAGGTTATCGGTATTGTCTCACAGCAATAGACCGTTTTACGAGATGGCCGGAGGCAATACCTATAGCTGACATTACGGCTGAAACAGTCGCTAAAGCCTTGGTATCTGGGTGGATTTCCAGATTTGGTTGTCCCACTGACATAGTGACAGATCGTGGCAGGCAATTTGACTCAAACTTATTTAGGTGTTTAGGTCAACTAGTAGGTTTTAATCATAAGATGACCACTAGTTATCATCCAGCATGCAACGGTCTAGTGGAACGTCTACATAGACAATTAAAGGCGGCCATTGCATGCCACGCAAATAGTACCTGGGTTGAATCTTTACCACTTGTCCTACTTGGAATTCGTAGTGCTTACAAAGAAGATCTGCAAGCTTCCTCAGCTGAACTCGTATATGGCGAGCCCTTACGGTTACCTGGCGAATTTTTCGGCCATAAAAACAGTGGTACTACAGACATGACAGACTTTACAGCCCGTCTGCGCTCTTATGCCGAAAACCTTACGCCCATGCCCGCATCTCGTCATTCCAAACAAAAAGTATTCGTCTTCAAAGATCTTAGTACTACAGACCACGTATTCCTTCGGGAAGACGCGATGCGCGGCACCTTTCAGCCCGCTTATACAGGACCATATAAAGTTCTTAAAAGGCAGGACAAAACTTATGTACTTTTAATTAAAGGAAAACATGTCACAGTATCCATAGACAGACTGAAACCCGCTTACATACTTAACGACAGACAGACACCACTTAACACCACCACTACTACCAAGACACCAACAACCTACACTACTGACAAACCGCATTCTACCACCACACCTGGAATAAAATTTTGTCCTGATGCGCCGGCGGAATCCGTAAGACGCACCCGTTCCGGTAGAATTATTCGATCCCCGGATTATTACCATCCATAATCCTTGGAATCTGGAGGGGGGTTGTGTGGTGAGACAGCTGCGTCTCAACTTAAATTTATTAATTGATTTATTTATTATTAATTTATTATAAATTTATTTATTATTTTCCATGTGTAGACTAAGCACATTTTATTATTTTGTAAGTAGGTTAAGGCTTTCGGTAGATACGATATTTAACTCCGCCCTATTGTCGTGATGGGCGGCGCCAGCGCACATTTTGCAAGCGCTAACCTCAGTGCCCTTGAGTACGCACCGCAGGACGGACCCTTGCCGCCCTGCGTCACGCGAGCGCGCTCGATAACCGTGTAGTGCCCTGTCGTGAACGTATATATGTATCCTGTGTATTGTTGTGTAAGGAACTCATTGAGACCGAGTATTAAACATTAATTTAATGTGTAAGTGACTTTTATTGATATTTCTTTTACTTTATTTAATGGGGGGTATCAAACACCACCCACACATTCACAATTCCGTCATGTTAGTGTGTATACGTATGAATCGACTTTTAACTAATTCAAGATGGCATCCGGGTGGCCAATATGACGACTGACATTTACACCATGCAGATAGAAGCTGGCGACTCAAAATCGTTATTTTTTTATGTTTTATTATTCAGGTAAAGTTTCAATCGAGTCCATCGTACCCCTTGTTTTTACCGACCAAATTATGAATATAAACAATGACATACCTGACGTAATTTTGCTATTTCAACTTATAATAATTTGCATTATTTTAAAGTTTTTATGCGACGCTTTTTATTGTGTAAGAACAGATAATATTTCGTTTGTTATGTTATAGTATACTAGCAGTTGCCTGCGACTTCGTTCGCGCGGACTTCGTTTACTCCACACAGCTCCTCCCCCGTAAATGATAGCGTGATAATATGTTGCCCCGACCTGTTAGTAATATTCATGCAAAATTTGAAGTAAATCTATGCAGTACTTTTTGAGTTTACCCCGGACATACATTGACTTTCCTACGATTTTATTATATGTTTATATAGATAAAGTTTCCTTAAATTGTTAACCTTACAGTAATATTTTAATCACAATTATTTTACTTGAAATATTACTGAAACTTCTTCTTATATTAGGTAAATAATAGTAACATAAATATAACATTTTACATACATACATACATATAACTATCTGTGTGTCGGATCGGTAATACCACATGCATAAGTTTACCGGCTACCTTACCTTCCTAATCGGAACACGACAGTAACAAGAAAGGCGGTGTTAACAGACCCGGGTGAAACGTTGCTGAATTTTACAAATTGGTAGTCATAATGACAGTGATCAGTATAAAGGCATTTTTTTGCCTTTTACGAACTGCCAGGAAGAATGGAAGAAGGTCTATTCTTCAATTTATAGTGTATGAAATACGTGTTTACTGTTTATTATATTATATTATGTTAGTAAGAAATATTTAAAATGTTTTCATTTTTTTTTTACAGGGTTAGTTTTAAAGGTGTGGCCAAATTTTAAAATAAGGAACTAAATATTGTAGTGAAAGTGTGTTTTAATTATTATTCTAAAATTATTATAATATAAAATATTCGATTAAAAATATTCTACTGAATTCATGAATTGCATGCAACGAGTCTTGTGAATGAACCCTGTAAAGCTGTCAGTGTGTCATTTTACATTTACCTGTAATTACGATAGTAGCTATTGTGTAATCTGTCGCTCTAAGTACATTTTTTTCTTTTAATTTGGTTATTTTTTTTTATATCATAAGATAGCAAACAAGCAGATGGGTCTCCTGATGGAAAGAGTCGACCATCGCTTACAGACAACAAAGGTGTTATTGGTACGTTGCTATTGTGGCGAGGTCTAATGCCACATACATAAGTTTACCGGCTACCTTACCCTCCAAACCGGAACACGACAGCGACAAGCACTGACGCTATTGCGGCAGGAATAGGAAAGGCGTTGGTACCAGACCCGGGCGAGACAATGCAGAATTCTACCACGTAGTAGCCACGATGGTAGTGACTCGCATAGCCAATCGGTCGCCTTTTACGACCTGCCTGGCAGAACGGCGGTTGGTCTATTCTTCAAAGAAGCCCGGAACCAACATGGGGGCATTTAATATATATATAACAAAAATATTTGTTATATATATTAAATGCGTAATTGAAATTGTATCAATGCGTTTTATTTTTGTGTCGGATAAAAATAAAATTTTGAAATTTTTAATTTTTGTTTTTTGTTACACAAATCGAACATATTATCTATTCTGAATAGCCTCTGAAAATTTAGCCTCACCTTTAAAGTCACCATGTAGAACTCATTGATCGGCAAGAATCCCTTCCTTACCGCCCGGCCACGCGAACCGGCGGCGGCGGCGGCGGCGCGGTGGGCGAGGCGAAAATTCGTCGGTCCACCGCCGGTCGCCACGCCGCGTGGCATGTTTAGTACTTTCCCATACATTTGTTTCAGACGCCAGACGGTTCGCCATTCGCGACGCGCGAAAACTCGCGGGCGCGATTTTCCCGTGGCCAGGCCGTTATCTCCAAAGATCATTCCCCCTAAAAGTTGATATGTAACAGGCGAGCTTACATCCTTAGTCGAGTCTACATATCGATGGTTTGAAAAATCCCAAAATCTCGGTTTTTTGTTGTGACATTGTATTTTTTTGTACTACTAGTTTTACTAATACTAGCGATAGCGAGTGGTCCTCTTTTAAGTTTGACAATTGACTTCGGCCGTAAAAAATAGTAGGTATACGTGTGTATATATTATCATGTATGATATAATAATAATAATAAATAAATAAATATTCACGGGACAAATTACACTTACTGTTCTAACCCCAAAGAAAGCAAATTATTTGCTTATGTTGTGGGTGTTAGTCATCAATACTAATACATACAAATACGTATATAAATACTAGAATATCTATAAATATAATAAAATCGTAGGAAAGTCAAAACTGTATATTGAATATTTTTTTAAAAGAATATTTGGGGCGTGATCTACAATCGATATCGAAGCCAAAAATATAGTTGTTAGAATTTTTGTCTGTTTGTCTGTTTGTCTGTATGTCTGTTTGTCTGTATGTATGTCCGGGGTAAACTCAAAAAGTACTACATGGATTTACTTCAAATTTTGCATAAATATTACTAAGAGGCCGGGTCAACATATAGGCTACACATTATCACGCTATCACTTTCAGGGGAGGAGCAGTGCGGGGTAAACGAAGTCCGCGGGGACGAAGTCACAGGCGACAGCTAGTATTTAATAAACATCCAAACCCGGAAATACAAACATTTATGCTTATCACAAAAATGCTTGTCCCCGTCGGGGATCGAACCCGAGCCCCGTCGATTGCGCATTCAGGGTCGCTAACCACTCGACCAATGGGGCGGTGCGTGTACGGGGTGATACATGAATGCATGTGTGTAATGTTTATTTTTATTAATTTAATATATTTCTAATGCATACTGTTTAAAAGTATTAGGTTTCTGCAGTCTTCTACGATTTAAACTTTAACTATGCCAAAAATACTCCACCTTTCGCGCAATTCTTTTAAAAAAACTCACAAAGTTTTTCCTTCACGTATGAATGTATAGATATCGAAAACAGAAATTGTTTCCAACATAGACCATACAAATACTAATAGACACGGTGTTGGGCGGAAATGCGTAGCCGCTCATATGAGCAAATGTATGTAAATGTCAAACGCTTGGAAATATATTATATCGTGAAAAAATAGAAATACGCCATGTTATGCTATTTTATCGTGTCGGATAAAAAACTAAGGCTTAAGGAATACCTCTGGAGTGATATTTTCATCGGTAACTATTATAACTCTGTATTTCTCTGTGTAAATGCACGCGGAGTTAAAAACCTAAGAAATTGCATTGAAAAGGCGTATCGAGTTTAATTCGTGGTTCACACCCGTTCTCCCCCGTGTTGGTTCCAGGCTCCTTTGAAGAATAGGCCAACTGCCCTTCTGTCAGGCAGGCGACCGATCTGACAGACAGGGTAAAAGGCGACCGATTGGCTATACGAGTCACTACCATTGTCACAATTGTAATGGTATACAATGGCATTGTGGCTGCTAGGTAGTAGAGTTCTGCATTGTCTCGCCCGGGTTTGGTACCAGCGCCTTACCTATTCCTGCCGCAATAGCGTCAGTGCTTGTCACTGTGGTGTTCCGGTTTGGAGAATAAGGTAGCCGGTAAACTTATGCATGTGGCATAAGACCTCGCCACAACATCTTTGGTGTCTATAGGCGATGGTTGACTCTTTCCAACAGGAGACCCATCGGCTTGTATGCTATCGATCAGGAATGGTCGTATATTTTTTGCTTCTGATCTGATCACTGATTTTACGGAGTTACTGAAATAGTCAGCATATTTCTACGTATTTTCAATCGACTTCTCAAATAGAAGGATTTTCTTTAGTCGTCGGAATCCTTTTTTATTTTATGTTCACAAATTACTAGAAGATTTAATGGCCGGCAATGCAACTGCAAGTCTTTTAATAGTGTAATTGTCCATTGGCGGTGGTGATCACTTACCATCAGGTGAGCCTCCTGTCCCGTTGCCTCCTTTAAAAAATAGATGCCCGAGATCTGATGCAGAGTTCGGTAATACAGGGAATAAGATGTCGTTTGTTTGCAAATTTATTGTGATTTTTTTTCCACTGTATTTATTTTCTACCCGAATGTTTTTGATAAAACTCTACAATAACTATTTTAGTTGATCTTATGCTAGCAGCATATTGCTCATAAGTACAGAACAACGTCATAAGTGGACAATAAAAGTGTCATAACTTGTTTAGGACTAATAACTTTACCAGACGGCTGACTCTTGAGAATATCTAGAAATTTCTCATTTTGAAATAAAACTTAACGTTCAATTATGTTATGATTGAAAAAATGGCTTTATTATTTTAAAGTCAAGTCTAAATTTAAAACTAATATTTGATAGTTTTTAACAGTTGACAAAGTCTAAAAATAAACTAGCCGTTATTGGTGAATTCGTATGCAGACTCAAAATTATTACTTCCGAGTAAAAAAGTAGCTTATGTTACTTATGGATAGCGTATCTTTTTAAAGGTAACAGAATTGTTAAAATCGGTCTATTAGTTTTTGAGTTTATTCGGTACAAACATATTTTTTTATAAAATAGCAAACAAGCATATGGGTCTCCTGATGGAAAGGGAAAAAATTAACTATTGGCAAACACTTTGATGCTGGATGATTTCTAGGATCTGCTGATGGAACTGGAAGGCGATCATGGTAAG
This sequence comes from Apodemia mormo, assembly GCA_036924255.1. Taxonomy (NCBI): domain Eukaryota; kingdom Metazoa; phylum Arthropoda; class Insecta; order Lepidoptera; family Riodinidae; genus Apodemia; species Apodemia mormo. The sequence continues at coordinate 38,083,773 of JAUPFN010000011.1, read as the reverse complement.
TTTAAAATAAGATGGAGCAACACCATCTACATTAGAGTAGTTTGATTCATTCTTTTAAGGATTCTGGAGGTGGATAGGTTCCAGGGCCTGATGTTCAAGCTGGTAGTAGTAAATGAGAACTTTTAAGCTAATCTAGATAAAGCTGTCGAGTAAGGGCTGATTCGGTTTGGTACTGGATGATTTTTAGGATTCGATGATGGAACTGGAAGGTGGCTATGGGAACTCCTAAACTAACAAGATCGAGTTTGGACCCATTTGGAGTCTTATAATGAAGCGGGAAGGAGGTCATGGGAACTTTGAGTTACAATTGAGCAACACCGTCGATTTTGATCTCATTTGATTCGTTCTTTTAAGTACTTTAAAGCCGGATGGTTTCCAGTGTCTGATAACAGAGTTGAAAAAGTTTATGAGAAATCCTATTTCCAGGGTTACATGGTGGAGCTGGAAAGAGGCCCTGGGAGCTTGCAATAAAACAACTCAAGCTCAATGTGATTGTTAGTAGTAATCTTAAATTGATGCTGCAGGATCTCCTTTCGAAGATCATCAGCTCCTTTCATGTTTTGATTTTAAAATGATGCATATAAAGCAAAATGATCTAATGACGGGAATTGTGTCGGGGATTTTTAAGTTTTTAATTTAGAGTTATTATAATATTAGTATAGGTTGGGTGTGAAGATTGATTTGGACAACTTGATGTATGGGCCGTATTTTTTTTTCATCACAGAAGAGCAAACAAGCAGATGACTCTTCTGACGGAAACATACAACTATCGCCTATAGACAACAAAAATTTCAATGTTGCGTTAATATCCGTGTGGCTGGGTCTTAATTCTACATGCATAAGTTACCCTCTACCTACCTACCTTATCCTCCTAACTGTGCATAGAAATGCCATTAATTTCTAAACTAAATTTCTATTTTTTATTATAAGAAAATTAGTTTACTCAAAACATAATTTCATTGACTATATTAACATACGTCCTACAATGCTTTTTCATATCAGTTCGATTTGGGAATACTCTTCTGCCAACCTCAGCTAGTATCAAAATTGGGAGTTGACATTCAGTTTTGCAGTTTTTGGAAGTTAAATAGCCTCCAGAAAGCTCGGTGTGCTCAGTAGAGCTAAACAGTACTTCTTGCCGGCCCTTCGCTTTCAACATTATAAGGCACAAATGCGGCCTTACATGCAATACTGTTCTCATGTCTGGGCCGAAGCTCCAGCTTCTTCCTTTGACCGCATTCGGCGTAGAACGGTTCGAATCGTTGCCTCTCGAGGACCTTAAAGAAAAGAGCTTACTTATTATAGACCGACAACGCAACTGCAAAACCACTGGTATTACGGATGTTTATGGGCGGCGCTGATCACTAACCATCTGGTGCACCTGCTCGTTTGCCCCTTCTTCTATTAAAAAAGGGTCATTAAATATTAATTTTATTTATTGCGTTTCATCGTGTGTGTGATACGAGTAACAACGTATCTGTGTGTATGTTTATGAATGTCATGTGGTGCGTGAGAATGTGTTCTAACATTCATTAAAACTTTTAGGGACTTTAATAAATGTTCGCTTTGTTCATAGCTAAGGGATGTCAGTCACAATGTTACTTTCCTAAATCTGAATCGGTTTACAATAAGAATATCACTTTTAATATTAATCTTTTGGTATAAAAGGGATCTACGTAATTGAAACATTTACTATAAGTACGTTTTACTTTATTTGTTAATATAGTAAAATATCATAATATTGTTCTGTTGTGATATTTTTTGGGTAAGTTCCAAGCAGTGGCGTAGCTAGGCGTAGGCGGAGTGGGCCTTCGCCCACAGCCTCGCACCTAAAGGGGCCTCGCACTACCTGATTTAAAATCTTTGTTTATTTTTAAATTAAATAAAAGCCTGAAAAATATTGGCCTCATTCTTCTGTATCTGAAATACAAACAAAACAACTCCTAGATCCTAAGTTAACGCGTTGTTAAGACACGATAGCTTTCCGCTTATTTCAAACTTGGCGCGTGTTTTTTGGTAGCTTTTGGGAACGAACGGAAAGGGACCTCACCGATGCGATTTGCCCACGTATATATTAGTTCACGCTACGCCACTGGTTCCAACTATCTAAGAAGAAAAACTAAACTTTGATCGAAACTTATCGATTAATTATTGTGCGTACGATATTAGACCTTTAACTTGCTTTATTACTGTAAATTTTAAGCCTGATAAGAATAGCAGATGGTCTATTCAATGAATGGAGCTCTGACCAACACGGAGTTTGTAACATGTACCTACAGTCTTGAGTCACGTGTAAGACATCACTTTTAAATAATAGATTTTACTTTTGTACTGTATTTTTTTCAATTTCGTAGGCACTTGATTGGTATTATAATGTGTACCATAAAATGATTAATACATAACAGTATCCACACTATTATATTATTAATGCGAAAGTCTGTCTGTCTGCCTATCTATCTATCTGACTGTCCGCCTTTTTGTCTGTCTGTAACGCTTTCACGACTGAACCATTGAACCGACTTCTTTCAGCTGAAATTTGGCATGGATATAGTCGAAGCCTCGGGCTACTTACTTTTAATAAAAAATAGATCCATTTAAGGCTGAAATAGCGGATGAAAGTTTGTATGAAAGATTATTTTACGCAGGCGGGTCAGCTTGTAATTTTTTTTTTTTTAATCTTAATTTTTGAGAGGCCTTAGTTCATATAAATGACTATGCCGGCCTCATTGGGGAATACGTCAACTAGATAAGTATAATATTATATCTTCAGCCTTGTCCTTCAGCTCTTGCCACAAGGCACTGCCGGGCATAGCCATATAAAATTTTGGCTTGATTTGATAAAGGTAAACTAAGAATTGAGTTTATTACTTCTGTGTTAAATGATTTTAAATTAATATGTAAAGTACTCCTTAGCTGAGCTGTTAAGTCACACTCACATAACAAGTGTGATATATCCTCTTTAACTTTGCAAACCTCACAAAGAGGGGAAGATTTATGGTGGATTAGGTAAAAAAAGGTGTTAAGAGGCAAGTGACCTGACCGCAATCTAAACGCAAGGACAACTATAGCCCGAGTAAGATTGGTATTATCAAACCATGGTGCTTTTCTTATGTCTGCTTGGATGGTTTTGTACCATATCCCTTTAACTACTGATTGTGATTCAAAATATTTATTCCAATCCTCAAAGAATTTATGTTTTATCTGATACAACATTTCACCTGGGTACGGTTTGAGTGATGATGCAAAACCATCCAAAGCAGCTTGTCCTGCTAGCTTATCTACATATTCATTAGCTTCTATACCTACATGTGAGGGAATCCATTGAAGTTTTATTTGTTTTGTGATCTTTAGCTTCATAATTAATTTAATAGCCTCATATGCTATTGGCATTCCTTTTTTGTGAGATATACATTTAATTATATGTTCTAATGCGCTTTTGGAGTCACATAAAATTAAAATTTTATCATTGGGCAATGATAAGGCATATGATAATGCTTCCACCACTGCAACTAGCTCTGCTCTCATAATGGAGCACTCCTGAAATAATTTAAGTTTCACTCCTGTGTTTATCTGGGGATCAAAGAAAGCTGCTCCAACCCCGTTAGCAGCTTTGGAACCGTCTGTGTATAAACAGTAATATGAAGGGTAAATTTCTCTCATAATTGACTTTACTAAATTACAGATCATTGTAGAGTCCGAGTTACGTTTGGGACCAACTAACCCCTCTAGATTAACACTAATATGCGCGTTTATATTAACATTAGAAATCCAAACTCCTAGGGTATAGATACCTAGTAAATCGTATCTACAAAAAAAATTAATTTTATATGTGTTAGCTAAATCAATCAATAAAGGTTTCTTTTTTTTACGCCAATAGATACCCTCACATTTACAAGCAAGATCCATAATTAAGTTACAAGTGATTATTCCACTACCACTAGACAGGGCTTTAAGCCAAAATTTACCCCCTAACCATTGTCTCCTAATGTTCAGTGGAGGTACACAAAGTTCATTTTCCATAGTATGTATAGGAGTGCTTCTTAAAAATGAGCCACATACTCGAAGTGCTCTATTTTGAAGTGTATCTAACTTTCTTAAATGTGTATCAGCACTGTTACCATATAGAAAACTACCGTAATCAATTTTACTCCTAATTAAAGCTATGTAGAGCCTACGTAAATGCTTAGGGTGGATGCCCCAAGAAGAACCAGCCAAAACTTTTAAAATATTTATATGTTTATATAATTTTTTACACATTTCGTTAATTTGAACCCCCCCATTTTAACTTAGAATCTAACCATAACCCCAAATATTTAACATTTTTAACAACTTTTAATGTCTTTCCATCAATACTTATATCAATATTAGAGAACTTTCCTAGCTTGTAATATAATATTAAAAAAACAAAAATGTCTATTTTTACGATTTTAAGGCTAAACCACTAAATCAATTTTAATGACAACTGACAAGAATATAATTGAAGACCTGTGGTTAAACATAGGCTTCGTTTATTTTAAAATATCAAATACAAAGGTTCTGAAATAAATAATTAAAGATCATGTGTTTTTTTCATGACCTTTCACTACCCTCTCTACTCACGAGAGAACCTGCGCGGGGCAGCTAGTTATTAAAAAATATTTACTTCAGATACAGTGAGATAAATACCAAAGTAATAGGCCAGTTAACTACATTTGAAAAACTGTTTAAAATAATTTACTTTATTAAGTATGTTAAGCAGAAAACTATTTAGTTTTTTAATTTTAAAAATTAAAATTTAAAATTACCGCGAAACCGCTCTGGACTATCATGACGTCGTAATGACATATCGCCGTGGTCACACATAGATTACATACTCTGCGGTTTTCCGAAACTGTGAAAAACAATGTGACGTTTACCATGGTGTGACGTAATATTTCTAGCTTCTAGCTTACCATTAATGTATATTTAGCCGAAATTATATTATCAATCTTTTTAAACAAATCTCTTAGTTTTTGTTATCTGCATATCATAATTTATTAATAATTAGAAGTTACAATATATCCGATTTATTCTTAGTTGAAACAAGCTTATTCATACGATACTAGATCCACACATGAAATCGTATTGTACATAATATGCCGCAATAAAGACATCCTAAATGTAACACACATTACATATGTTACGATATACAAAAAACATACCTTTGTCGAAATATCATGTTTCTTCTGATCCTCAGAATTCGTGCTTGTGGAACGATACAGATAATTCGGAACAAGAAACCATTCTCTACTGGGAGTACGGGAGCTAAGATGCTGCTAAAATATTACATTTGAGGAATTATCATTTTTGAACATCACTACAAAGTAGAAAGTCGCTTTCTCTGTCTGTCCCTATGTCCCTATGTATGCTTAAATCTTTAAAACTACGCAACGGATTTTTATGCGGTTTTTTAATAGATAGACTGATTCTTGAGGAAGGTTTTGGTATATAAACCTTTCCAATATTCCCACGGGAACAAAGGTTACGCGGGTGAAACCGCGGGTAGGTCGCTAGTCTATTTATAATACGTGAAGGTAAAACTTTGGACACATTTTTAAGACAATTGCGCGTACGATGGATTACGAAATTTAGCACATTGAAAATTTACATTACAGCGAAGGACTGCAAAACCCGAATATTAATAATAAATTGCATTTAGAAATATATTAAATTAATAAAAATATACATTACTCACACTATATTCACGTGAAATACATGATAATATATACCTGTATACTATCACCTCTGTGGTCTAGTAGTCCAGTGTTGGCGATGACCACATGAGATCCCGGGTTCGACTCCCAAGTCGGGTACTTAAAAAAATGTGTTTTTTTTAGTTTCTCTCATAAACACAAAGTTGGCCGGGATTTTAAAGTGCCCGGTTGGCGATAGGTTTGTGTAAGTATCTTCCGCTAATCGTGGGTGCACTTGTTGTACCTCTGCCTACCTCTTTGGGAATATGGCCGTGAAGATACTTACTTACTAAAAGAGACTTTATTGTTAAGTCTATGGTCGAATTTCAGCCGCAAGCGATCACTAGTATTAATAATACATGTAGAAGCTGGTACACGTATTTATTAAAGGTTAATTTTTAACCGTTCATCAAAAATCTAAAGATACACTTATGTACGCCTCTGAAATATTAATCTAAAACTCGTTAAATTATTTTACTGAATTAAACTACTCGGCCTACAACATATGTTACACTAAACAAATTCAAAGTTATCTCCAAGATATAACCCTTTTTTGTTCTACTGCGCAGCAAATATTCTCTTATTACAGTAATTATATTATTCTTACACGAAAAATAGTGATTATGCACCAATATTTCTTATTATTACACAAAATATTTTATTTTTATTCTACTACTGTACTAGTACTAGTACAAAAATATTTTTAGGCAAACATTACATTTTGTAATGTATTTACTTTTGATTAATATAACTAATCAAAGCCAAATTAGTTGAAGAAAACGAGAATAAATTGAGGTACAGTTAAATACCATCTTTTATTAAACTGCTAAGTAGTAGAGTTCCACAACAGCTCGCTCGGGTCCGGTACCACCGCTTACCTATTCCTGCCAAAATAGCGTCAGCGCTTGTCACTATCGTGTTCTAGTTTGGAGACTAAGGTATCCGGTAAACTTATGCGTGTGGTATTAATATTTCGCCACATGGATAGTAACGCATCATTAACATATTTAGTGTCAATAGGCGATTGTTTCTCTTTCCATCAGGAGAGCCATGTGCGTGCTCTTAGTTCAGATTATTTTTATACTATGATATAAAAATAATCTGAACTAAGAGCTTTTTTCATAATGGTTTTAGCTATGTTAGCACAGTGATGTGTCGTTATTAGAACTCGTAGATATATCTAGTTTCATAATAAGTTCTTTTTTACGGACCGGGACAGCCCAGCATCAGCTTTATTATACTTACTACCTCCTTTTGATAACATTTAACGTAGATCGGCTAGAATTGTCGTCGACGTAATTTCTTTTAATTGACTTACTTTTTTAGCATTGCCCAGAAATATGACTACGATCTTAATCTTCTAACGCATCTGTCAAGGAGCGTGTCAAATTTAAATCTCATCAGTTGTTAGTAGTAGTTAAAATCTGAATCGACGATTTTTCCTGGTGGTAAAAGCTCATAATAAACGATATCCTTCCAATCCCACTATACTCATAGTATTGCCTTATTGGGAGTTAATCCGGGTTTTTTTATAGTCTTTGGAGTCACTTTATTAAAATAAGTATCTATTTAATTGTAATAGGTCCACCAGTGAAAGCTTCGCCATTGACAAAAAACTTTCCGGACTGAATACGTTTAAATCAATTTCGTGCTCCGCTTGCTGACACTGCATTAAGTCCTCACGTGGCATACTCGCTTGTACGCTTGCAGATACTATAAAGAAAATGTATTGAATTTCTTACTTAGATAAACTTGTTTTGGCGGACAGAAAAAATAAATAATGGCATTCCTTTTTTAATTTTTTGTTTATAAATATCTATATAGTTGCATGAAGGAAAATTTTTTGTTGTTTAAGACAATTGCACGAACGGAAAAAAGCAGAAGCCTAATATTTTTGAATAATATTCATTAGAAATACAATAAATTAATAAAAATATATATTTCACATACTACATTTACGTGGCATACATGACAATATACACACATGTATAAATTATACTTTCTTAACGGTTAAGTCAGTTCTCAAAGTTAAAAGAGATTTTATTGTTTAATCTATGGTCGAAATTGGCCACAGCCGATCGCTAGTAATATCTAATGATAGCAAAATTATTCTTTCAAACAATTCTTTTAATGGTCCTGTTTGTAAATAATATTAGGAAAAAATCAGTTCAATATATTTGTATGCATTATTACAATAATTTAAAAAACATTTTAAGGCTCCAACCCGAAATATTACATATGACGTAGTTAGCGTGTATACAGTAATTGAGAGAAGCATATCGGTGTTACGAGACGCGAGGAATACTAATACAGCCCTTCAACGTGGAGCATATCATCTGCTTCTCACTAATAAATATAATGTCTATATTATTTTATCGATTGAGATGTTACTTTGTGGAAATCCATAATTCAAAAATTAAGTTAAGGTATCTATTTGCAAAATTTCCGCGAAAGACTAGCTAATGTAGTGGTTAGTCTATTAGGTAAGTTCTGAACATGAGGTTATGGTTTCGGTTACCGAGTAGGGCAAAAGTATTCTTTCGGCTATCTTCCAAAATAACAACTTAAAATCAAATGAAATACCTTTTTTTGCAAATTAAAGATTTCTATTAAGTATTTTATTATTTTATAGGATAGGAAATCAACAGATGGTAATTTTTATGGAAGTAGATAATCATCACATATAAATACCAAATATGTTAATTGTGGGTTGCTTTCTGTGTGGCGAGGTTGAAACGCAACAAGCAACAACTACCTTTCAAAGTTTACAGCGACAATCACCAACGCTATTATTATAACCTATTATCAGTGACACGCGGTTCTAACCTTTTCTCGCCTCTTACGAGATGCCTAAGAGTATGACAGTTGATTTATCCTTCGAACGGGTCCGTTACAACACGGAAGAAAATTTCCGGTGTACCCTTTTTACAATTATCTAGTACAAGCCGATTGATGTTTCCATGTAAGTGCATATCGTACCCTTAGTCAAGTATGGGCACAACTCGAAAAGTATTTTTTAAATATTTTTAACTCGCTGTGTTGGTCCCGGTCTCTTTTGAAGAATAGGCTAATTGCCGTTCTGCCACGCAGGTCGTAAAAGGCGACCGATTGGCTATCGAGTCACTACCATCGTGGCTACTGGGTGGTAGAGTTGTGCATTGTCTCGTCCGGGTCTGGTACCACCGCCTTACATATCCCTGCCGCAATAGTGTCAGTGCTTGTCGCTGTCGTGTTCCGGTTTGGAGGGTAAGGTAGCCGGTAAACTTATGCATGTGGTATTAAACCTCGCCACAAGATAGCAACGCACCATTAACATCTTTGGTGTCTATAGGCGATGGTTGACTCTTTCCATCAGGAGATCCATCTGCTTGTTTGCTATTTTATGATATAAAAAAAAACCGATTTCAAAATCAGAAGATTGTGAGTTTGATCTGTCTGTATGTGATACAGTTGGAATTGGATAATTTTAGATTATGATGATTTGCTTAGGGTTTGGAAGTCTAAATATATCACGTGTGCTACATTTCGTGAGTGTATGTTCAAACGGATTTCTTGGAAACTAAAACACAGGTGAACCTGTTTAATTAAAATCATGTATATTACAATGTAGAGAACAGTTCAACTTTCATTCAAATCGATTCAGTAGTTTTTAAGATATGGGTAAAGCTGATTTGTATTAAAGTCCGTTTAATTTTTTTTTTATTACTAATAGAACTTATTTACTCTTAAATGACATGATGTAAAGTGTTACTGAAATACATATAAAATTTTCTTGCACTGGTTCATTTTCTAAGAAATGTAAAGGTAACAGCCCTTTCGATCGAATGGTTGGTGAAACTAATCACGAATTGATAGGGGTTCGATTTCCGACAGGAACACATTTGTGTGATGAGATGTGAGAGATTGGTGTTTATATTCTGGGTTATAGTATTTGTATATGTATATATGTATTTATATATGTATAATTTTTAAATATTTGCGCACCATATCATGTTAGAATATAATTATTTTTTAATAATTCATCACACCCATATTCTTGCAAATAAATAATTTCATTTCATTTCGTTTTGTTTCCTTTGGTTTAGTTCAATTCAATTGGATTCGATTCGATTCGATTCGACTCGACTCGATTCGACCTGACTCGACTCGACTCGACTCAACTCCGTTTTGTTTCGTTTCATTTCATTTCATTTCATTGTATTGTTGACAAATATCCATAACATAAGCAATTAATTTGTATACATTGGGTGGGAATTGATCTACAATTTGTGAATTTTATCCACCTATATTATTATTATTTTCTATTTCTTTTAAAATCATGTTATAGATCTTTACATATTGAACATTTCTATGATGACAATTAAATTAATTATAATTTATACTTCGTCCATCGTCGGCACTTGGTGAAACTCAGTCATAATTATTGTTTTAAGTTTTGCACTTGTACTCTTTCAAATTCACTAATTAAATATATATATATATATATATATATATATATATATATATATATATATATATATATATATACTTTGTATCATATTGAACATTTACTGGACATTTTGACATTTTAGCCCAATAACATATCTTAATTTTGGATAATTTTAAATAGCAATTTAAGTGACAATTGATTTTATTATTTCTTTAGATCCATTATTACTTTTAAAAGTATATATATACTTTTTTATTTAAATAGCCAACCGGTTTCACATTTTGCTGCATCATCAGGGCTAAAACTTAAATTGTTAAATGTTCGGAAACGTTAATAATGGTCAGTAGATGTGAAATATTGAGTTTGATAGGAAATATTAATAATGCCAACCATTATTTCCAAATCACCACAGTACGAAGATACAAAATGAGGACGAACTACAAATTAAACACAACACAAAGTTACAAATAAAATCTAAACTAATAATGGATCTAAAGAAATAATAAAATCAATTGTCACTTAAATTGCTATTTAAAATTATCCAAAATTAATATTATATATATATATATATATATATATATATATATATATATATATATATATATATATATATATATATATATATATATATATATATGCAAAATTTAAAACAATAAATAAATTAATTAATTAATACTTAAAATGTTGAGTTGTGTCCCTGCTTTATTAGAAGCGCGATGTGCACTAGCAATAGAAAAACAGTAAAAAGATTTTACTGCACTATTTCAACTTCATGCTTTATATTCTAGCTTTCATATTTAAATTCCGAACGCTATATTAAAATGTGAAACTAGAAAATATTTATAATAATCTCCGCTAGTGTTCGTACGTAGGTACTCGTACCTCAAAAATTGAGAGTGGTGCGAGAGTTCCGGAAATATTTGCCTTTTAGCCTTGGAACTCCGGCCGGAATATTGAGCTTCATTTCATAAAACGCTAGAGATGGCGAGAAAATACTGTATTTGTTTATATATCTATCTCGATGTTTTAGTATAGGTTCAGATTTTAACCTACAATTTTTTAAATTTATTTTATTAACATTAGCTTTTAATCGGCCTGGAAATTCTAGCTTTAAAGGAGATTGTTGAAATCGGCCAGAAGTGCTTCAAGAATATAGCCTAAATAGCCAAAATTATCAAATTAATTTAGTTTGCAATAAGCGCATATTAGAATTCAAGGGTCAATTTTTAATATTTCAAAAGAATTTTATTTGGAAAGTCATGAAACTAATCAAACTAGTGCGCTTTTTCTTATTTCTAAATCAAGCAAAGATTTTTCTTTTCTGTCATAAAGTTAACACTTTTTTTAAGACCAACTGAACAATTAATTGGAATAATATTAGATTGGTAAGACGCGAAATATAAACTATTGAATAAAATGCAACGAAAATTAAAGTATTTAGTCGAAGCTTACTACACAAAAGCCTGAATAAACATGATATTCTTTGGATCATCCTAAAGAAACAAAAAAAAAACAAGGGTCATCTATTTAATCCCCTTGTAGATAGTATAATTGTTCTAAGATTTAAACTGTGAACGATTGACAGTAAAAATTTTGTTTTATTATTTTAAACAAACGTTTTTCATTTTATAACTTTTCTTTATAATCCATACTTATATTATAAGTGCTAAAGTCTGTCTGTCTGTCTGTCTGTTACGCTTTCACGGCTAAACCGCTGAACCGATTTTCATAAAATTTGGCATAGACGTAGTTGAAGAGCTGGGGTCAAACATAGGCTATTTTTTTTCAAAAATAGGGGATGAAATTTGTATGAAAAACTATCTCAACGACATGTTAATTTACTCGCGGGCGAAGCTGCGCGGGTCAGCTCTGTATAAAAATGAATTACATCTATGTTGACTATATTGAGACGTAAATTGTTTAAAATAGTAAGTAGGTACGTCATAATTGCGAATTCAAGTTATAATAATTCTTATAGGTTTTTGAGAATTTTAGCGTTATATGAAGTGTCCTTGATGTCGGTCGTTTGACTTTACAACTAAACCAACTAATTGTTAACTATAACTTATGGGATATGTATTTCAATCATGTTTTACTTTATTTTTCAGGGAAATATGCCTTATAAAATAATAAAAACAATTGAGAGAAGCCAAAACTGTATTTGCATCGTATCCAGTTTGTGGGAGGATAAAGGTGAATTATAATGGCCAAGAAAACAAAATGATATAACTAAGTTGATCAAGAACGAAAAATCTAGCCCTTTAAAGATTGGTCTATCACAAAAATGTTTTTAAGAAGAATACGTTATTTCGTGCTTGTGATTTAATTTTATTAGTTCTTCAAAGAGAAACACATACTCTCTTGCTGTAATTGTATCTAAGTATATAATATTTTTAAAATGATTGTAAGTATACATATATACGGGGTGTTGCAAAGGTGGTACAGTAAGCCGAAAGGGAGTGAGTGACTCAGGGGGTCATTCTTAACAACTTTTGTTTAACGACTTTTGGAAATTCGCGAAAAAAATATTGATTCTCCATAGAAATTTTGTTGGTCACGTGACTTTTCACAATGGAAAAACAAAATTGTTTTTCGCGAATTTTCACAAATCGTTGAACAAAAGTTGTTCAGAATGACCCTCTGAGTCTCCCCCTTTCGGCTTACTATACCGCTTTTGTAACACTCCGTATAGTAGCAAGTTAAAAATAAAAAAAATATATATTTTCTCAGTGTAATGATTTTTATTTCTCTTTTTAACTCTTATTTATATATTCTTTGAAGAATAGATCAATTGCCTATCTGCCAGGCAGGTCGTAAAAGGCGACCGATGGGCAATGCGAGTCACTTCTATCGTGGTTACTTGAGGATAGAGTTCTGCATTGGCTCGACCGGGTCTGGTACTACCACCTTATCTATTCCTGCTGCAAAGCGTCAGTGCTAGTCACTGTCATGTTCCGGTTTGGAGGGCAAGGTGGCCGGTAACTTATGCATGTGGCATTAGACCTCGCCACAAGATAACAACGCACCATTAACATTTTTGCTGCCTATAGGCGATGGTTGACTCTTTCCATCAGGAGACCCATCTGCTTGTTTGCTGTCTTATGACATTAAAAAAAATTAAAATATTATAAATTTGGTAATTTATAATATTATATAATTACTATATTATAATATTATATTATTACAAATAACCTTAATGAAGAAGATAAGCCTAAAAAATAATAAATCAGATAACCTACAATCACTTTTAATGTTTTTGTTACGGAACCCTTTTCCTTGAACATTAATAAAAATGACGATTGTAGGTTACCTGATTTAGTAATTTTTCAGCTTTATCTTCATTACGATTACTTGGTTGGTAATTTATAATATTTAAATATTCCTTTTCAATCTTCCTCTTGATTTTTTCCACATGATATCAACGATGCAGATATAAAAACAGCAAATAACAAAATCAGTAATACATCCTTTAGCTGCACTACAGCTGTATATGCAGATTTTTTAACACCATTGGCTGCATAACAGTCCACAATTACGCCATAAATATTAGCTGTAGAACGGTGATTGCATCTCCCATTTTACAGAAATAAGCGTTGAGTGATACTATAATAACACTTAAAGCTGTAATAAATTTCCGTGCTAAACATAATACAGCTAACGTTAAAGCTGTATTTAAGTGTTAAAATAAGCCTAATGAGTTACAAAATACTTAAAGTTGTACAGTAGTGTATTAATATTCAGATATAATGCCTACAGCTTACGCGAAACTCTAAGAAAGGCCTTGTACAGCATTAGGCTGTATAAAAACTCATAAAGGTCTTTTATACCGATAAAAGCATCTTTTTACACCATTGTACGGCTGCAATAGAACTTTAAGTAATATATGAGCTGCTTTATGGGTATTAAACATGCTTGATTGCTGCTTGGGAATATTTAAAAAAAAATTAACATAGCTGTAAAATTGAAAAAGAAATAAATTATTTAAAAATTGCGAAAAAAACTACGTATTAATTATGAAAAAAAAAAATATATTTATGTAAATAAATATTGTTGTACTATTATATATGTTATTTTTTATTTTTTATGTATATGTTTACCAATTATATAAAAAAAATATAAAAAGCATAGGTCATCGATTTACTTTTTGAACTATAAATCCTCGACTAACAAGTAGTCATATTTTTCTCAAAGTGTCGTGTTACACCTGAATTATTTTGTAGCTTAAGCCATTTAAATTAAACAATTCTCACGCCAGTGTATTGCAGGGCTCAAGACCTCTTAAAAATATATGCTTTACAGTATCAGATTCAATCGAAACAACTCATAAACCATTTTTGCGACCACGGTCCACCGGAACGAACTCGGAACGTGTGCGCGTAACGGTCCGTGTTTTTTGCGAAAAAATGCGAAAATGGCTGGTGGTATGAGCGGCTAGACAATAAAATCTTTTTTAAGTTTAACAACTGATTTTAGCTGTAAAGAATATATTAAACATGTGTGTATCATGTATGTTACATAACTGTAGTGTATGTAATGTATATTTTTATTAATTTAATACATTTTATTTAAAAATATTAGGCTTCTTCAGTCCTACGTAATGTAAATTTTAACTGAGGCAAATTTCATAATTCATCGTTCAAGCAATTGTTTAAAAAGAGTCCAAAACTTTTCCTTCGCGTATGAATAATAAATAAATATTCACGAGACAAAATTGCACTGATTGATCTAACCCCAAAGTAAGCAAATTATTTGCTTGTGTTATGAGTGTTTGTCAACGATACTAATACATAGAAATACATATACAAATACTGAAATATATTTCATAAACACCCAAACCAGGAAATGCAAACATTTATGCTTATTACACAAATGCTTGTCCCCGTCGGGGATCGCATCCGAGCCCCGTCGATTGCGTAGTTAGTGTCCCTAACCAGTCGACTCGAATTGATTGTGATATGGGTGTTATGCTACGACAAAAATACTGAATATTGGGCCTTTAATCGGTTCGGACACGAGGCACTCTTGAGTAAACTACCAGCGTATGGCTGAACTCTGCAACTGGATATCCAATTTTCTGAGAGACCGGTCGATTTGAGTGGTCTTAGATGCCTACTCTTCCGACGAAATGGCAATTAATGCCGGGATACCTCATGGATCTTTTCTCTCTGCAACCTTGTTCCTGCTGCATATTAATGACTTTTTAACATATGACAATATTGGATACCCCGATGACTGCACCGTAGTAAAGAGATATAAGTCCTATTCGCGAGCAAGTTCTCGTGAAAAACATTCCTTGAGACAGTCCATGTTTGAGCGGGTTAATTTAAAATTGCAGCTGGTGTCCAATTGGGGTAACGACAATCTTGTAAATTTTAACTCTTCCAAGACACAGGCCTTTTCCTTCCCTACAAAAAGGAGTAATTTCGAAGAAACACCTAAGTTCCGAGGTGTGTCCATACCGCTTACTAATCATTTAGGGCTTTTCGGTATTAGTATCATGTCCAACCTCAACTTCGGTCAGAAAATTTAACCTATGGCATATATAGCTTCCAAAAAGTTGAGAACCGCTTCGAAAGTCCGGCGATAGTTCAGCTCTGAACAGTTACTAAACCTTTACACGGCCCAAGTTCGATCACGTATGGAGTACTGCAGTCACCTATTATCGGGTTAATGTCTTTACGTACACCTATGTATACGTCTACTCTTTAATCATTTATATACATAATTATTATCTATCATATATATTACAGATTTATATATGAGTCACACAATTGTTACATAGCATTAATAGATGCTACTGACAATTAATTATCTTAAAGTTTCAATAATTATTAAACTTTTAGTTCTTATTGTTATTTTATATCAATTATGTTAAAGTTCTTATTATCGCCATAGTTTGGAACAAATTGCTTGTGTCTATTTTCCAAATATAGTCCTAGAACCTTTAAGAGTAGAGTGAATAGGTTTCTTTTAGATGGGCGTGTACACCTTCATCTTCATCGACACTTTTCATCAGGTAAGATGTAAGACAAACGTCTATTCCTTTTAAAATTTAAAATCCCAGAAACTCAAAAATATAAACATTAATGATTATCACACAAATGCTTGTTCCTTTCGGGTAGTCCGAATGATTGCATGCTGACCATGCTGTCATTCGGACATGCAATTATCTTAAAGTTCTTATTATCGCCATAGTTTGGAACGAATTGCTTGCGTCTATTTTCCAAATATAGTCCTGGATCCTTTAAGAGTAGAGTGAATAGGTTTCTTTTGGATGGTCGTGTACACCTTTATCTTCACCGACACTTTCCATCAGGTGAGATGGAAGACAAACGCCTATTCCTTTTAAAATTTAAAATCTCAGAAACCCAGAAATATAAACATTAATGATCATTTTTTTTAAACTAACGCGTTCTACTATCATTTTTAAATATATAAACGGGTCAATAACGCGTACATATATAGAACTTACTAAGTTACTAACTAAGTACCTTAGTAAGTTCTATATATGTACGCGTTATTGACCCGTTTATATATTTAAAAATTAATGATCATCACACAAATGCTTGTCCCTTTCGGGTAGTCCGAATGATTGCATGGTCAGGGTCGCTAACCACTTGACTACATAAAAAATGTAAACATTCCGATTGAGAATCACTTCCTTTTTATAAAGTTGGTTGATAAGACTCTCTTGATATGTAAAGAAGCGTGATATTCTCTCACCATTGCAGAATCGTTTTATGAAATTTACCTCAATATTCGAAACGGAATTTCCAAGCTAGGAGGCAAATATTTCCAGAACTCTCTCCCGTCCACGCTCAACTTTCTAGGTACATACGAACACTAGCGGAGATTATTATAAATATTTTCTAGTACCACAATATACCGTTATATTAAAGCGTTTGGAATTTAAATATGAAATTTGGTGTAGAATCTAGATTCAAGACGACTAATATAAATAGTGTTGCAAAAATCTAATCATACAGAGAATCTTATTAATCTCAGTGTTTATAAGACATTTATAACCGAGAAGTAGTTTGGCAGAATAAAACACTTGAATCACTTTAACACGCACAGTATAATTTTTGGGCAGAATAACGCCCTCAAGAAGAGATAGAATTATAATGAATGATAACATCTTATTCCCGCCTATGTATACTATCCTTATCAATATTTTGTCAGTTGTTGTTAATAATGACGTTATTATCTCACAATAACAGGTGTATAAATCACACAAGTGCGCCACACCTGACCTACTAGTACTTGTCGTTAAGCGCGTTTTTAAAAACTAAGTTAGCCTATGTTTGACCAAAGATTTTCAACTATATGTTAAATTTCATCTACGTCGGTTCAGTGATTTAGCCGTGAAAGGGTAACAAACAGACAGACAGACTTTTGCATTTGTAATACCAGCTGCAGCATGTAGAGAGCTGTATTATAAAAGTTTTTAGTGCATCCAACGGAAACTTCTTATTTTTTTGGGGTAAAAATTAACCTATGTGATATTCCAGGTCATTACCTACCTGTGTGTTGGATGAAGTATCCAAATCCGTTCAGTAGTTTTTGCGTGATTGAGTGACAAACATCTATCCATCCAAACATCCAAACATTCGCATTTATGATATAGATTAATATGGCTGTATTTATTGTGTATAGACAAGTCCAGTTTCAGTCTTACAAAAAAATCTTACGGGATATGTGATGATATAATATATTAAGTTTATGGACTCCATTTTATATTGTGAATTAATTTTGATTATGATTCTGAATTGAGTTGGAAAGTTAACTGTGGTACACAATCAATCATCCTTGTCCATTACTTTCACTTCCTATTCTCATTCTTAATTCCAAATTTCATTTCAGCCTCGTTTTATTGGAAAAGTTTAGCAATATCACTCGGAGACATACGGCTGTAGAGAATGAATGATAAAATCTAAATTTAATCTATATTAATATTATAATTATGAAAATTTTAGATTAATTCGTTCTACTATTCCTACTCTGTGGTCTAGTGGTCCAGTGTTGCCGTTGACCACATGAGGTCCCGGGTTCGATTCCCGGGTCGGGCACTTTAAAGAAAAAAGTGTTTTTTCATTTTTCTGAGAAACACAAAGTTGCCCGGGATTGGAAAGTGCCCGGTTGGCGATAGGCTTGCCACCTATCATATTTGTGGGACCAAGTATCTTCGGCTAATCGTGGGTGCACTTTGTTGTACCTCTGCCTACCCCTTCGGGGATATGGGCGTGAAGATACTTTTACTATAATTTAAAAAATGTATAAACATTAAACAGGTTAAAAACGCGTGCATGTATAGAATTTACTGCTTAAAGCTCGACGTTTCGGCCAAGTTACATTGACCGTAATCTCGGGCGGACTGGAGCAGCGATTTTCCTCCAAGCTTTACAAGTAAGTTCTATATATGTACGGGTTTTTGACCCGTTTATGTATTTTTAAAAATAAGTACGAAAGTTTGGATATTTGGATATATGAATGAATCGTTGTTTGTTACTCAATCTCAAAAGTATTAAACGGATTTGAGTGAAATTTGACACACAGATAGACGATGACCTGAAAAAACACATAGGCTAATTTTATCACAGAAAAATGAGTTGTTTTTGGTTGACTCAAACCAAAACTTTTATAGTGCAGCGGGCTGCATAATGTAGTTATTATTATAAATGCGAAAATCTTTTCTGTTACGCTTTATCGGCTAAATAGCCTACGCAATTTCGCTGAATTTTGTCATGGAGATAGTTGAAGTTCTGGAGTCAATAATACCTTTTTTGCTTTCCGGGAACTAACCTTACCTAACACAGGAGATAACGTACACATGTGAACTCGTCTGCAGGACTTTACGGCTTAAAGTCTGTTACGCGATGTTTGGACGATAGCAGGGCTCAATTGGAAACTTGGCAGCGGAAATGAGTAAAATGAAATAAAATGAGGTGAGATGAGATGAAATAAAATAAAATAAAATATTTATTTGTAACAACACCCATATTGTTGCAAATAAATATTTTATTTCATTTTATTTTATTTCATCTCATCTCACCTCATTTTATTTCATTTTCATTCATTACAAGTTCGGTTTTAAGACATTTGTTTCTCATATAGAATAGAAAATATCAATTAAAACAAGAAAGTACTATTTTAAACAACAATACAATTTGAAACTTCCTCGGGGGTAGTAAACAAATGTTGAAAATACGAATAAACGAAGGTAGTGCTAGAAGATATATAAGAAACAAATAATACCATATAGTGGTGAAGCCACATTAATTAAAAGTTGTTTTGTACATATATAATTACTTAAGGATCTTCAGGCCCGTACCCCGAAGAGGTAGGCAGAGGTACAACAAGTGCACCCACGATTAGCCGAGGATACTAAGTCCCACAATGTGATAGGTGGCCGGAATAGGAATAGGTGGCCGGTTGGGCTAGAACCGGGCACTTTTTTCAATCCCAGACAACATTGTTTTTGTCAGAAAATTAAAAAAAAAACATTTTTTTAATTGCCCGACAACTCCGACACTGAACCACTACACCACAGAGGCGACTAATTACTTAAGTATTTCTTGAATATAGGAAAACTATTTACGATTTATTAATTTTTTAAAAGTTATATTAAAAATGAAATGTCAACATATTCTACCCTGATATGGTGTGCAATGGTTAAAACCATAAGTTGTACTGATGATAGCAAATCTATATTCAATCAACACAATAAGTATTTACGGAAATACGAGCACACACAATAGACTCTTTGCATCATGGTTTTTCATTTAACGTTTATCGATATTTACATTTAATTAATCCGTATTCCTCGCAAAGAAACCGGCGTGATTATATTTATGAATTTATTTAAATAAAATGGACTGAAGTAGAACACGTAAAATTTGCATTAAAATCGACGAAAATTTGATAATCTTTCCCCGTGTTGGTATGGGCTTCTTTGAAGAATCTGCTGTTCTGCCAAGCAGTTCGTAATAGGCAAACGATTGGCTATGCGAGTCACTACCATCGTGGCTATTAAGGTGGTAGAGTTTGATGATATTGTATTGTCTCGCCCGGGTCTGGTACCAACACCTTACATATTCCTACCGTATAAGCATCAGCGCTTGTCACTGTCGTATGTCGTGCCGTGCCGTCAATAAATTAGCCGGTAAACTTATGCATGTGGTGTAGTCATTCCGCCACTCGGATAGCAATGCACCATTAACATATTCGCTGTCTATAGGCGATGGTTTCTCTTTCCATCAGGAGAGCAGTTTATTTGTTTATTATTCTTTGATACAAAAAAGTGTAGAGGCGTTCCGATCCGGTAGTAATTACCTATAAAAAATTCTGCCAAAATTACAAAATGTTGCGTTGGTGCAATAAAACATTGTTGCATTTTGATTTTGATTTCAAAGTAGACTGACCCTATACTGGGCGTACGTTCTTGAGGGGTGTGAACGACGCCTGCGAGCCGCAACAATGCGGTATAAGCGTATAAGCGTGAACACCGCGCGTACGTTGAGTTCGTATCGCGTCGTTTACATATTCGAGGAACGCGCACGACTAATGGGTGGTCAGCCTTATGTTCACTAAGGTGTTTTATCACCCTGTCAAAAATATTAAGGCTGCGCCGAGCTAATTTTGAAATAAATGAGTTCAGTAGAGCTCTTGCTATATCGTTATTATTAAAATTTTTGTATACAATTCATAGGTAAGGTACTAAAGTATTCACGCTACAAATACTATTTGAAAACATGAAATTTTGATAACATAATAAAATATATATAAGAAAAGCCAGCTGGGTCTCTTTTGCCGGATCTTCTCAGAGTGTGGCCGCGTTTTCGATCCAGTAGTAGTTAAAAAACTGTTGACACATCAAAATAGTTTGTAAAAAGTTTTATTGCATAAAGTTGCATAAAGTTCTTCTGATTTCTTGTTAGATAAAAAAAACTCAAAATTATTTCTGAACACAAAGGAAAAGTAAGGTATGACGTAAAGCTAAACGGAAGGTCATCAGTTTTGAAATAATAGCATAACATATTTTCTGTAACACTTTTTATTTTTAAAATGTGTACAAATTTTATGATAAAAAGGATATATCAAAATCCGCACTCGTATTGCTAACCTAGTCAGAACCATCACGCTTCCTCCCCGTCCTGTAAAAGGCCTATATCGATTTGCTCTAAAAAGCTCGGTGCCCTCTTAATAATTGAATATTATTTCACTCTACACATCCGTGTATCGCTTAATAGTGAGCTCAGATATCACTGCTGTCTCGTTTCTTCTATTGAGTTCCGAGCTTAGTAGTAAAAATTTACCTTTGTTAATTTGACACAACCTGAGGCAATATCCCTAAAGCTATTTCTCTCTCGCTTTTTAATTTAGCGAAATAGGCGAGTAATACTTTATTTTGAAAGACTAGAATTATAAAACCTGTACCTTTCTGATATCGGAGTAGATGAACTGAGGTAAAACAATTTCCTACAGTCATTTAGGGGTGAAAGATGACTACACGATTCACCCATACAGTCCTTTTAACGTCAGTGTTTTTTTATTGTCCTTTTTTACATTATAGGATAGCATAACAAGCAGGCGAAACCTCTGATAAACGTGACGATTTTAGTTATCATCGTTTTTATCATTGACAAGGAGGATATATATTTTCCATGGGCAAGTATACTGCATTTTAACTTCATAGCCATCTTCGTTTACCAGCCGAGCCACACTGTTGGAAACAAGCTTTCAACACGGGTGACCTTGGTGGGATGCTTGTGGAGTTAAGATGAATTTTTGTTGCAAACAAGTGTTTACACTGTTGTAAACCGCCGGTGGGGACCCATGTGGAGGGTTTGTTTTCAACAGTGTGGCTCGGCTTTAAAGGGTATTGTCGCTTATGACCAAATACTGCCGATCATATTATTATTACAGCTAATATTATTTAAACATTTAACTATTAATAATTTCAGAAACCTATGTGAGTTAATGAGAGGTTGATGAAATTCCATTGTTATTAATATTAACATTAACATATCAATGAAATAATTAATTATGTCATATAAATGATGTCAATTAAACCAAAATAAACATAGGTAATTGGTGTGTAAATTTATTTTTATTTTGTTTTGATTGAAATCATTTCTATAATATAATTAATTATTTCGTCGCCATTTTTGTATCCATATTTATAGTTATAAATTAGTGCAATATAATTGTAAATTAAAATTTCCCACATCTTAGGAGGAAAATATTTAGATTGGCAAAATTTTTGAGCGATATTTCAGCTTACCCTTTTACAATCAATATTTATGTTTGTTCATATAT
The DNA here is from genome assembly GCA_036924255.1 of Apodemia mormo. Classification (NCBI taxonomy): domain Eukaryota; kingdom Metazoa; phylum Arthropoda; class Insecta; order Lepidoptera; family Riodinidae; genus Apodemia; species Apodemia mormo. The sequence continues at coordinate 38,061,315 of JAUPFN010000011.1, read as the reverse complement.
TAAGCCGGCGCCAGACATAGCTTCAAACATTAGAACAATTGTTTCATTGCTACGTGTGGTACGGGATTTCGGTTGTTCAAACTTTGAACACATTTTTAAAATCCATGCCACACGTAACAATCAAATAAGTGTTCAAATGTTTGAAGCTATGTCTGGCGCCGGCTTTACAATTACAGTCAATAAATAATACATACATCCTGAAGATGCTTTAAAATATGAAACCGGTCGAATAATATATTAAAAATATATATTTAGAAGTGCAATAGTAATAGTGTATAATACCAAAGATGTTAATAGTGCGTTGCTATCTGTATGGTGGGATGGCTGTGTCACATGCATTAGTCTACCAGCTACCTTACTCTCCAAACCGGAACACAACAATGACAAGTATTAACGCTATTGCGGCAGGAAAATGTAAGGCGGTGGTACCAAATCCCCGGGCAAGGCGTTGCAGAATTCTACCACATGGTAATCAGATGGTATTGACACGTAAAGGCAATCGGTCAGAGTTGGTTTATTCTTCAAAGGAGTCGAAACAAACGATTACCGTATCATTCAACAACGTCCAATAAATACTTTTTTATAGTATAAGATAGCAAACAAGCAGATGGTTCTCCTGATGGAAAGAGTCAACCATCGCCTATAGACTAAAGGTGTTAATGGTGTGTTGCTATCTTGTAGCAAGGTCTTATGCCACAGGCTTAAGTTTACCGGCTACCTTACCTTCTAAACCGGAACACGACAGTGACAAGCACTGATGCTATTGCGGCAGGAATACGTAAGGCGGTGGTACCTGACCCGGGAGAGACAATGCAGAACTCTACCACCTAGTAGCCACGATGTTAGTGACTCGCAAAGCCAATCGGTCGCCTTTTACGACCTGCCTGGCAGAACGGTAGTTGGCCTATTCTTTAAAAAAGCCCGGAACCAAAACGGGGGAAAATACTACCTCTTTTCATTTTTATTCCTATATTTTGCTTTTGTTCTTCCTTTTAAATAAGAATTATAGCTGTCATTTGAAGTGTTTTGTTTATTATATTAGTTATAGCCTAGTAGAAAAACTACAACTTTTTGGCCAGAAGTAGGAGGAGTATTAAAAAAAGTTTGGGAAGCTCTGCTGTAGGTTGTAGCTAATGATGTCTAGCTGTCAAAATACACAGCTAAATTTAAAAAAAAATGTACACTGCAATGTATAAATTAGTCTGGCAGGATTTAATATTTCTACGATGAAATATTTATTATTATTTTTTCAAACACTTGTACTGTTTCACGATCACAAACTATATAATACAGTTATCTTTAATTAAATACCCAAAATAAATATATTATATAGTTTGTGATTGTGAAACAGTATGTACAAGTGTTTAAAAAAAAATAATTATGATGGAGTTTCACTAATTGCCGACGATGGAGAGTATAAATTATATGAAATATTTTATTTACACATATTTAAAATTTAACAATTTTACTTGAAATCTTTTCTATCAGAATAAAGTTTTATCCCTTCAGTTTTTGCTAAAGCACCTTCTTGAAACCACTGGAATATTTGATGGTTCTGCAAAGTAAGTATGGGTCGTAAAGATGTTTTTATGTCAGCAGTTTTTTACGTTAGAACTTTAGGGAAGATCCTGTTTACATTACGACACACTTGATTGCGATACTTGCACTTCCATTTATGTGTTTTTTTATTTATTCAAATATTTTTTGCTTCGAAATAGTATAAAGACGTATCTTAATTCATCTCCAAAGTAGTACAAAGGCGTATCTTGATACTACTTAGCATTTGTCATGGTGAACTTTCGATGATTATGAGATAATTTTGGTAATAGGAGCGTGTTAAAAATATTTTCAACTGCGTATTATGCTATAATTATAGGTCAAGGTTAATAAGCAGATGGATTTAATATAATAAATTCCAGTATAAAATATTAAAAATAGGGATTTAATAAGATTTAATATTTAAAAAAATAGTAATAGTTTGAGAAAGCAATTTAAAAAAGTATATTTACCCCCGTATCCCCGAAAAGGTAGGCAGATGTACAACGAGTTCATCCACGATTAGCCAAAGTACTGTAAATTTTTATTATTTTACTACCCTTTATAGCAGACTAAAATTTCACCCCTTTAGTTTTTACTAAAGTTTCTCCTCAAAATCGTTTCAATATTTGATGGTTTCTTAAAGTGAGTGTATATCATAAAGATGGTTTTACGTCTACTATTTTTAAGTCCGAACTTCAAAAAAATCCTGTATATTTTATGGCATAGTCGATTGCTATACTTACACTGGATTTTTTTGTACTCAAATATTTTATTGCGTAAATTTAAAGTATCTTCACGCCCGTATGCTCAAAGAGATAGGCAGAGATACAACCAGTGCACCCACGATTAGCCTAAGATACATAATCCCACAATATGATAGCTGGCAAGCCTATCGCCAGGCACTTTTTCGATCCCGTGTAAGGGGCCCCATTCCCTAAAAACTGCTAAAACGAGTGTTGTGGTTTTCAAAATTCCTTAATAAATATATGGAATTGTTTTCTAGAAAAATTCAGTGGTAATCTTAATGAAACTGTTAACAGTTTCACCAAAAGATATTTTCAAAATAATTCTTAGTTTTGTAGAAAAAAAAATCGTATACTTCACCTAAAACCTCGAAATCAACCTTTAAGGATTTCCGCTTGCAAAAATTACAGTATTTTTTGTTCAGTAATTTAAAAAAAAATTTAGAATTATTTTTTAATAAAGAACTATATAACACTTTCACTGTCTTATTTTTTTATTAAACGACCTTATAAGAAAGTAATTACAAACAAACATGCTTACTATTTTTGTCCACCATCTTCCATACAAATTTATATGAGAATTTGTTTGGTGTTGATGTTGACCTCCTGTGGTCAACATCAACACCAAACCACTAGACTACAGTGGCGATTACTGCATAAACTGTCGATCTGGTTAATTTTTCTTAAATTTTTTTTTTGCAAATACATTAATAAGGTTTAACGAGGACTATAATTCCTGCCGTTCGGTCAACAATTAAAATTTAGTGGTATTTGCAGGCTGCAATTCTCTCTTGTTATCAAGATAATTAGTTGTATGCTGTCATATGCTATAAAAATAATCCATAATAATATTATGTATTTTAAATAAAAATTGACGTCAATAACTCGAGCTAAATTACCAACCTGTAGTTTTTAGGAATTTTGTATGTATTTAAAATTAGAACTAGAATAGGTGATTAGCAAAGTTTAAAAAAATATACAATACTAGCTGTTGCCCGCAACTTCGTTCGCGTGGAATTCTTTCTCTCCGCTTCTACTGTACGTAGCGTGATATTATACAGTCTATTGCCTGTTCCTAGTTCCTGATATTAAGTAGTTCCTGAGATAGATTTTTCCTGTTGTTTTAATTTCAATTCCGACGAAGAAAACTAGTTATTTTGCAATTTTCCGCGAACTAGTTCGCGCAAAATAATTAGTATTCTTCGTCTGTACAATGGATTTCCGCAAAGTAACGCCTGAATCTATAAAATATTTTAATTCAATTTTAATTATATAAAAGTTTTCGCAATATTTTTAATTCTAAATAAGGTTTGTCACTACAAAATGAAAATCCGCAATTGGCTTATGATGTGGTTTTATTCAACGAATTATATTTATTGTGATTTGCTGTGGATTTTTATGATGAATAAATAAATAAGCATCTTCAACCAAACAAACAAATTCTTCTGATTTATAATATTAAATATAGATCGTACTTAGACATAAACAAAAGTTTAAGGCACCAAGTTATTTAAAAATTTGTTTAATGAATTTTACGTAATAACTCTTTATTTTTAGATAAAACATCCATAGCTTTATTAGTAGTAATAATTTATAAATTTAATGAATATGTTAGTACTTATATAAATAATTTAATTAGATTCGCAGCAAGTTTTAATAAATTATATAGTAGTAGTATGTCATACCATACAAACATATATACATACATACCCTGATAATATAATTAAAAAAACTTTTTAACCACAAAAATTAAAAAGGAAAGGGAAAGATCCTTGTATGCGCTTGTTAAACTATGTGTTTTATTATATATTGCTTTACTGAGGTTTTTTTAAGGTTTTTGGCAAACTTTTAAGGTTTTTGGCAAGATGGATAAAGTATAATTTCAAATTCACCTAATCTATTCAAACTCGTTAATATGTAAACATTTTAGTGTCGACAAATCCCTGATGTTATCCAAGCAAACAAGGGGCTCAGTGTCCAGCCGTACGTCACTGAATTATGCGTGGACACGGCGACATGTACATTGTTCTGGATAAACTACTTTGCTGATAAAGTACTTGAATAATAAAGCCTTCACAAACTTAGTTAAGAATTTGGGCTTAGATAACTTATTAAGGCCGAACGAAGGCCGCAAATTTGATTGTACAAAATCTTTTTTATATTCTAGAATTTTCATCGTCGGATCTTGGTGAAATTCCATTACTGTTACACAATTGATTAAGAACTTGTGCTTTAATTTCACTTAATAACATATTTTTAGTATATTACTCAACCGGTTATTTTAAATATTTTAATCAATCAATCAATTAATGTCTTTATTTTAAGATAGCAAACAAGCAGATGGGTCTCGTGATGGAAAGAGTAAACCATCGTCTATAGACACCAAAGGTGTTAATAGTGCGTTGCTATCTAGTGGCGAGGTCTAAAGCTACATGCATAAGTTTACCGGCTACCTTACCCTCCAAACCGGAATACGGCAGTGACAAGCACTGACGCTATTGCGGCAGGAATAGGTAAGGCGGTGGTACCTGACCCGGGCGAGACAATGCAGAACTCTACCACCTTGTAGCCACGATGGTAGTGACTCGTATAGCCAATCGGTCGCCATTTACAACTTGCCTGGCAGAACGGCAGTTGGTCTATTCTTCAACGGAGCCCGGAACCAACACAGGGAAACTGTTTCACTTTTTAAGCAGAAATTAAAGTATAAGTGACTAATCAATTGTGTAATAAAATCTTTTCTACTTACAGTCCGCGCGCGAGCTCCGAGGAATTTTGAGGAATGTTGACGTGCAGTGAAGAGAGGGAGCGACGTACACAGAGCACACCCGAGAGAGAGAGAGACGTACACACCAGCACACCCGCTCCTACCTCAGTCCCCGATTCCTCGGAGCTGGCGTGTGGACTGTAGGTTTGCTTGCATGAAACTAAGAAAATACTTTTTAATAAATTTCAGACACTGGAGTGTTAATGCACTAAAAGCAGACACCGAGCTGCTATTGAGGTTTAGATTTTTGAAAAAAACTTAATACTGCTTATACTTGACCCAGGGATTGAACTTGGGATCTCATGTTCTGAGTCCAATAGGCGTTTTTTATAACAGATAGCAAATAAGCAAATGGCTTTCTGATGAAAAGAGAAACCATCGCCTATAGACACCAAAGATATTAATGGGTTGCCATTTGTGTGAGGGGATGGCCATGTCACATGCATAAGTCTACCGGCTACCTTACCCTCCAAACCAAAATACGAGAATGATAAGCATTCCACACTGGCACATGACAGTGACAAGCAGACGCTATTGCGGCAGGAATAGGTAAAGCGGTGATACCAAATACCAAAGCGAGACGTTGCGGAACTCTACCACCTAGTAATGATGGTATATAGACGTATAGCCAATCGGTCGCCTTTTACAACCTGCCTGGCAGAACGGCAGTTGGTCTATTTTTCAAAGGAGTCCATATCAACACCAACAAGGCTGACTCAAACGCAAGAAATAAATAATTACTGTTGAAGTAAATTTGTGTGCTAATTTAAAAAGACTAACCAGAATCTATATACCATAGTTATTATTGTTCAAAACATAAGCATTAGTTACCCTGTTTTGCATATTCTCGGTCTTGTATGAGAAAAACTAAGAATAATGTCCAGTGGAAGTGCAAGAAGCTTTGGATATCCAAGTTCGGAACAACTTTGTGTATAAATCAAGGCATCGCATCGACAGCTTGCTAGCTGAGAAATAGCAAACTTCGCTTGCTTTCTCAACAAAAACAGACGTGCAAACTGGTGAAATTTCTTACAGTTCGACGTTACAGTATGTTGGGATTGATTGAGTTTTGGAGACTTTTAATCATGGGCTTTCGTACTCCGTTTTTTATATTTAAAATGTCGTGGACTTTCTCAACAAAAGACGATATGCAAACTGAAGAAATTTATACATTTCTATGTTTTAGTACGTACGGTATATCAATCCCATAATGGAATCTTGGAGACTTTTAATCATGAGCAGCAGGAAAAAATTGTGGTAGAATATCACAATGACATGTGAAGAAATTGAGTAAGGAACACCTCCCATTTTTAATACTAGGTGGTAGAGCTCTTCAACGTCTCGCCACCCCTTTAAATACTATGCTGCTACAGTTCAATGCTTACCCCTTTTTGTCGATGTTGTTTTCGATGACCCGGTAGGTCAAGTATCTCGGCTTTGTGCTTCCTGGATAAGTTTGAGTAGCAAGAACAAGGTAATTTTTTACTTTATGCAAAAAAGGCGTTAAGTTGTCAAGTTGCACTTGAAGCAAAGAAGCATGACAAATAAATGCATTTGAATATAATATGGCTATGGACTTTTAATATTTTTGTTGACTGTGGATGGTTAGGCAGTAGTTATTTCTACATGTTTTCATATCAGAAGACACAATTACTTGTTAGGGTTCCGTACCTAAAAGGTCAAGCCTTTTAACTAAGCCTCCGCTGTCTGACTGTCATCAGGTTATATCGCATAAACTGTGATAGCTAGAAAGCTGATTTTTTTTTAAATTATGCGTTTCTACTTAAACAACAAATACTAAAAATAAAAAATGAAAATATTAAGGGTCCCATACTATAAACGTGTTTTATTCGGATTTTTTGCAATGATGGTACGGAAATTTCATTATGATGTAAAAAAAAAGTACAAAAATGACTTATCAGTAAACATCCTGAAGTAAGACAAAGCATTCAATTCATTCTAGATCGTAATAGAATTTTTAAACTAAAGAATTTTCAATTCAAAATGGAAAATTTCCGCTAGATTGCTATTCCTAATGAGCGTCTGATTTATCGAACCATCTATAACGTACTTCATTATATGAGACGTCATTTCACTAAACTTTTTACATTAAAATCAGCTTTTACTATAGAATATTAACCTATTTATAACATAATTGGGGTTATAGATAATAACTATTTGATCCGCGCAGTTTCGTTCGCGAGTAGAATAACATCGATATATTTCATACAAATTTTCATCTCCTATTTCAGCCCCTTAGGGGGTGATTTTTGAAAAAATCCTTTATCTTATATTTGACCCGAATTTTCACCTATCTTTATACCAAATTTGATTAAAATCGGTTAAACGGTTTAGCTGTAAAAGCGTAACAGACAGACAGACTTTCGCATTTATAATAGCTGCACCCAGCAGCCCGTTGCAACTATTTTTTTTTATATATCATAAGACAGCAAACAAGCAGATGGGTCTCCTGGTGGTAAGAGTCAAACATCGCCTATAGACACCAAAGGTGTTAATGGTGCATTGCTATCTAGCAAATCATCATAATCTAAAATTATCCAATTCCAACTGTATCACATACAGACAGATCAAACTCACAATCTTCTGATTTTGAAATCGGTTTTTTTTTTATATCATAAAATAGCAAACAAGCAGATGGATCTCCTGATGGAAAGAGTCAACCATCGCCTATAGACACCAAAGATGTTAATGGTGCGTTGCTATCTTGTGGCGAGTTCTAGTGCCACATGCATAAGTTTACCGGCTACCTTACCCTCCAAACCGGAACACGACAGCGACAAGCACTGACACTATTGCGGCAGGAATAGGTAAGGCGGTGGTACCAGACCCGGACGAGACAATGCAGAACTCTACCACCTAGTAGCCACGATGGTAGTGACTCGTAAATCCAATCGGTCGTCTCTTACGACCTGCCTGGCAGAACGGCAGTTGGTCTATTCTTCAAAGGAGCCCGGGACCAACCCGTGGAAAACTAAAAAGCTTTGATGAATCCCACGGCAACAACTTATTTTTACGAGATAAATATTATCCTATACATCTAGAGGTAGATGTATAGGTCTTTTTTTATGGAAGAGGGGGCAAATGAGCAGGAGGCGCACCTAATGTTGAGTGATCACCGCTGCCTATGGACATCTGCAATACCAGAGGCCTCGCAGTTGCGTTGCTACATCTACCTGTGTGCTAAATTCCATTAAAACCCATTCAGCTAGTTAATATATAATAACCTAAAGTATCCTAAGGTATCCTATATGTTAATTCAGGTCATCACATACAGGTGTAACAAAATTTCATCCAAACCGGTTCGCCCGTTTTTGCGGAAAGAGTGACAAATATCCATCCATCTTTGCAAATCGCATTTATAATATTAACTGCATCGTGGAGCCTGCTGCATCGAAGTTTTTGGTAATCCCGCGGGACCAACACATTTTTCCGGTATAAAAAGCAGCCTATATGCTATTCTAGGTCATCTTCCTGTGTGCCAAATTTCGTCCAAACCTATTCAGCTAGTTAATATATAAATACCGTGAAGTTTTTCCAGCGATATTTAGTTATTTATTTATTGATAATTGATAATATAAATAAATCACAAATATTTATTAAACAAACTTAAGGATAAGCAAACTGGTAGAGTTACAAAACATCTCGCTCGGATATATTGCCACTGCCTTTTTTTATGTTATAAGATAGGAAACAAGCAGATGGGTCTCCTGATGGAAAGAGTCAACCATCGCCTATAGACACCAAAGGTGTTAAGTGTGCGTTGCTATCTTGTGGCGAGGTCTAATGCCACATGCATAAGTTTACCAGCTACCTTACCCTCCAAACCGGAACACGACAGCGACAAGCACTGACGCTATTGCGGCAGGAATAGGTAAGGCGGTGGTACCAGACCCGGGCGAGACAATGCAGAACTCTACCACCTAGTAGCCACGACGGTAGTGACTCGCATAGCCAATCGGTCGCCTTTTACGATCTGCCTGGCAGAACGACAGTTGGTCTATTCTTCAAAGGAGCCCGGAACCAACACGGGGGAAACTGCACCTGCCTTACCAATTTGTGCCACAATAGCGCCAGTGCTTGTATTCTGGTACTCTGGTAGCTGTATTTTGGTAGCCGGTACATTTAAGCATGTGGCATTGTCATCTCGTCACATAGACAGCAACGCATTATTTATATATTTGGTGTCTATAGGCGACGGTTCTCTTAATATCAGGAGAGTCATCTGCTTGTTTGTTTACTAAAAAAACTATTGCACAGTTTTATCCTATACATTCTAATATTGCGAAAGTAACTTTTTATGTCTGTCTCTTCTTCACACCTAAACTACTGAATGGATTTTAATTAAATTTGGTACAAAGATAATTTGAGACCCGAGAAGGGAAATATATAGTTTTTTTATCTCGAAAATACCACGGGAACTGGAACTATGTGGGTAAAAATTCGGGACTATCTATCTTTTAAACCGCGGTAATAAGGATTACTGTTTAGGCTACTTTTATTATAGATTTTTTCCACGACGGACGAAGTCGCGGGCACAGCTAGTTCTTAATAATTTAAACGCAATAAAACTGTGACATTAGGCACTCAACCTTCTGTATGTCTGATATCCGGAATCAGCTCTTCACCAAATTTATATAGAACTAAATAGGAATTATCGAGTTCTGTGGTAACAAACCTTAAAACATACAGCCAATACTTTCTATTTGAAAGTTGGTTGAAAAATAACCTTTTGCTATACGAGTTACTACCATCGTGGCGACTAGATGGTAGAGTTCTGCATCGGCTCAACCGGGTCTGGTACCACCGCCTTACCTATTCCTGCCGCAATTGCGTTAGTGCTTGTCAATGTCTTGTTCCGGTTTGGAGGGTAAGGTAGCCGGTAAACTTATGCATGTGGCATAAGATCTCGCCGTAAGATAGCAACGCACCATTAACATCTTTGGTGTCTATAGGCGATGATTGACTCTTTCTGAGAGAACCATCTGCTTGTTTGCTATCTTATGATATAAAAGAAAATCTTCTAAATACCACCACAGACTTTAACCATAAATGCTGTAGTTAACGCATGGTAGGGTAGGTAATATATTTTTTAAATAGACTGCATAGTCTGCACCTCCGTCATAGCTCTAAGGTAGGCCATAGACGAACTGCTTAGAGCAGTAGAGGCCAACTGCACTAGAGCAGTCGTCGTGCAGTTGGAGTTAACTGTAACTCGAATGCTCCAAGCAGTCCTTGTGCGGATATTGTAAAGTTGTGTCCGATTGCTGCACGGACTGCTCCTATTTTCAGTTGCAATATGGATTCAGAGGAGGAAACACTATTTCTTACTTACTACTGTTGTTACACAAGCGAAGGCGTAGAAAACGTTGTAGAACTTGGGTACACGTCACATTAAATTTAAAGAACACAACAGAGAAGAAAAAGAAAAAATAGGGTATTTCATACTTTGTATCCTTGGTTCAGAGAAGTTGATAAAAAAGAGAAAATGTAACTACTTTAGTAATCGTTTGACAAATTGAATAACCTATTGCGTCGTAAAATACAACTGGCGGATACCATTTTGAGAAATTTATAAATTAATTCTTCATCCAAGTTCACTACTTTGCGTTTTTCTTGAGTGACGACATGTTTACGCGGTAGTGGAACAGTACATGTGAGAGCGGGGAACGGCGGTTGGCTGGGCGTGGAGAGAGGAAGCGGCAAGCAGTCGGAACGGATCGCTTCAAGCGGTTCGTGTACTGCTGGTCGAGCAGCTTTTTACTGCCGGCAGCACGGCAAAATTCGACTGCACGCGAACTGCATTTTTAGCTGCGACCGTAAATGAATAGCTTGAGCGGTCCGTGTATTGAGAATGACAATTTTATATTAAAACTGCAGATCTCGAAGATACGAAGGTCGTATCACTCGGTATCTTAAGATACTAAAGATAAAATATATATTAACATTGTCGTGTGTGATGATTCTAGGATTTTTATGGTGAGCGATAGTAACTTTGTCATGTGTGATGGTTCTAGGATTTCTATGGTGAGCGATATTCTGAAACATGCATGATAATATATTCACCATGTGTGACGCGCTTAAAACTTAAGCAAAATGATTTACTATTTGAAGGTGTTTTGATTAGTTATGCATGAAAATTCCCAATATTCCTGACAACATTGTGTCCTCAACATAATATTTATTGCAATTCTAAATTTTCTATATTACGTATAAGAAAAAACTATACGTCAAAATTTGTGTTTTTTCTTGTCTGTTTTGAATGGAATTAGTCACATTACTTGGAAAAGGTAAAAAAGTTTCTACACATAAATGGACAAATTACAGATGGCCAGACTGATCGCTTATTATTTGGCACAAGAGTACAATTTGTACTCGGTCGAAAATAATTCGGACTAAATTACTTATGTAAAATACTAGGTATGTATCGCTTCAGCTTGCAATGTGCAGCAGTGTAAAGTAGACATGCAATTAATAGGTATTTCTAGTTAGTTGAGTCGAAAACGGACAAAAGCCGCAGCTCTTCATGGTCGCGTGAATGATCGATTAGCGTTTCAGCACATTGATTGGACGTACACATTGCGACAGCGTGAATATTCGCCGTATCCCGATAATGTAGCCACAGGATATGTTAAATTATCGAAACAATTAATAAAAGCCTTTGACATTGACGATTTGCGTAAGCAACGGTAATTACTTACCATCGCATGACTGACCATTTAACCGTCGCTTTCTTTAAGAACGAAGGATTTCAGATCTCCAAAATAAATCTGGATAAATAAAATAACAGTTTAATACTTTCTCAAATAAATTCGATTTAGATATATTTATTTTATATTGAAACTTAAACGATTTCACATTAAGCTCTTTCTATTGGAATAAAAATTACATTCCTTCAGTTCTTCGAAAGTAAGTTCCCGAAACCATTGGAATATTTTATGGTTTGCAAAGTAAATGTGGGCCGTACAATGTTTTTTATACCAGCAGTTTTTACGTTATAACTTCAGGAAAGTTCGATTTTGTTTACGTTATGGCATATTTGATTGAGATAATCTCACTTTGAATTTCTTTTGCAAAAAAATTTATTTCATTTCATATCATAACATTCAAACAATATAACGTAAAAAATCAGTCACATTTCTTAAGAAATATTTTTAAGGAACAATTTAAAAAATATTTTGTTAAAGTAAAGCGACAAAACATTTTTGAAACTTACACACCCAATATTTGAAAATCGAGCTTTTATCAAATCTCAACGTTTGGTCCTAGAAAACTTTCTGACAATTTTACTATGTCGTCAGTATGAATGAATGAATGTATGTATGTATGAATGATTGAATGTATGGATGAATGAATGAATGTATGATGGAATGAATGAATGTATGAAGGAATGAATGAAAGTATGAGTGCAGGAATGAATTGATGTATGAATGAATGAATGAATGACTGAATTAATGTATGATTTAATGAATGATAAATGAATGAATGGATGAATGATTGAATGAATGTATGTATGTATCATCATCTACCTTTGTGTCAAATTTCATCCAAATCCGTTCAGTAGTTTCAACGTGATTGAGTAACAAACATTCTTTTTTTTTATGGAATAGGGGGCAAACGGGCAAGAGGCTCACTTGATGGTAAGTGATCACCGCCGCCCATGAACAGCTGCAACATCGGAGGTTTTGCAGGTGCGTTGCCGGCCTTTAAGGAATGAATACGCTCTTTTCTTGAAGGCCCCTAAGTCGTATCGGTTCGGAAACACATCCGCTGGTAATTGATTCCACAGAGCAGTCGTGCGAGGCAAAAAATGCCTCGAAAATCGCACTGTAGTGGACTTGCAGACATCCAAATGGTGAGGGTGGAATTTAGAAGTTTGGCGTGATGTCTGATGGTGGAAATCAGCGGGTGGTATTAAGCCGAACAACTCCTCGGAACACTCCCCGTGGTAATAGCGATAGAAGATGCAGAGAGAACCAACATCTCTTCGCAACGCCAAAGGATCAAGCAGATTGGAAAGAGCCCGGTCATCGATAATACGCTGTATGCGGTCAAGAGGAAGGAGTTGGTACTACGGAGCCCCTGCCCAAAGATGGGAATAGTACTCCATATGAGGCCTGACTTGCGACTTGTATAGTCGCAAACGGTCGATTGGTGTGTTTCGTCCTGTTCATAACACCAGTTTTTTTGGACGCCATCTTTGCTTTACATTCCAAATGACCACGAAACTGGACATTACTCGATATGTCTATACCAAGAATTCCAATATTGGCTGAGGCAATCAAAGGAGTATTATCAAAACAAGAGGATACGGCAAAAGGTGTTTTCTTGGCGGTAAATGCACAAACTTGTGTCTTCCTTGGGTTGTATTGGACTAAATTTAGTCGATCCTATTCCGAGACTTTGTTCAATAAATCCTCGACTCAGACACAAGTTTTTTCCGGCACTCGTCAACATGTTTCCGAGAAATGCTGGCGCGGCCGGAATATACAGCATCTCCTGTACTGTCGTCTGCATAACAATGAATGCCGCTAATTTGCAGCATATCATTGATATGCAGAAGAAACAAAGTAGGATAGATAGCACGCAGCCTTGGGGAACACCAGCATTGACAGATTTTAGGTCTGAGAATACACCGTCGACAACAACCTTAATGCTACGATCTGTCAAAAAACTGGTGATCCAGTTGCATAATTTATCGGGAAGTCTATAAGATGGAAGTTTCGCAAGAAGTTATGTCCAAACTAACAGCTAGCGCTTCCCCCTTGGTCTCAACTGCCTTTGCCCATCTATGAATAAAGTAGACCAAAAGGTCACCTGCCGAACGACTGCGACGGAAACCATGCTGACGGTCACTTATCAGCAGATGCTCTTCTAGGTACAATAAAAGCTGGCAGTTGACAATGGATTCCATTATCTTTGATAACAAGGAGGTGATAGCTATGGATCGGTAATTGGACGGTTCTGAACGATCGCCTTTCTTGGGTATTGGGTGCACTAAAGCTATCTTCCAGGAATTTGGTACAACGCCTGAATTATATCAGAGCCGGAAAAGTCGCATCAACACCGGAGCCAACTCGGGAGCACACGTGCTTAACACGATTGGTGGAATAGCGTCAGGCCCACTCGACTTATGGATATCCAGGGAAACTAAAGCTTTTCGAACAGAGGTTTGAAGAAATTTAACCTCTGGCATTGTACTATCACATACTGAGATATTTAGTGGTGTATTTTCATGGTCATCCAAAGTCGAGTTCCTTGCAAAAAATAAGCCCAAAATATCGGCTTTTCCTTTTGCCGTGTGGGTCAAAAAGCCATTATTATTGTGGAGAGCTGGAAAGGAAGGCTTACAGATATTCCCTAAAACAGCTTTGGCAAGGGACCAGAATGCACGTGTTCCCGAGTGAAAGCGAACTAATTTCTTGCCAATTCTGTTAATATACTTTTGCCTTTGCAATGACTCTTGAAGGACCTAGACGAAAAATTGTATTTCTTTCTGAGTAAACTGGTTTTTTCATCACAAGCCGCTGATGCACTAGCCCAGGCTTGGTAGCACTCTTGCTTATGACGTAAAGCCAGTTTGCATTGGCGATCAAACCAGGGCTGGGACTTGCCACCGATGGGCACCACAGAGGATTGAATAAAAAGTTCCATACCCTGTAGCACCACATCAGCGACAGGGTCAGCAACAGCACTTGGATCATCCAGCGAGAAGCATATCTGCGCCCATGGGTAGGATGCAAAGAAGGATCGCACCCCGTCCCAATCCGCTGATCTATAGTGCCATACGCGTCTACAGCCAGCAAAGCGAGGCCTTATATGACGCACATTTGGTACTATGGTACGGACCAAACAGTGGTCTGACGAACCAATTGGGTCTTCGACGAAGACCTGGTAGTCGTCTGGATGAGTGGTCAGGAGTAGGTCCAACAGTGAAGGTCTTTGGTCCTCCACATCTGGGATTCGTGTAGGCGAAGATACCAGCTGTGACAGTCCATATGCCAAGGCAAAGTCATGAACAGATCTTCCCGCGTGATCCGTTGTGCGTGACCCAAGCCAGTCGGCATGGTGGGCGTTAAATTCACTAAGAATCATGATCTCTGTGGATAGGATCTGCTGCAGTACTGAGTCTGTAGCCGCTTGAACGTGCTCAATTAGTCAGTCGGTTACCACTATGGGACCTGTAAAGGCACGCATAGACGCGGGGATGGTCGTTGCTGTCTACGCGTAACCATAAGATGGAAAGGTCCTTGTCTTCAAGACTGCTGAGGCGACGAGAACAGATATCCTCTCTAACGTAGGCGCAAACTCCAGCCCGTGGTATAAAGGAATGCTCCAATTTGTACCTCGGGTAGGAGAGATAAGAGGTATCAGTCGGAGAAGATATCTGTGTCTCAGGAAGGAAGAGCAATGCCGGCTTTGCCGTCTCAAGATGGTAGTGGACGGCGTTTAGGTTAGAATGAATTCGCCTGATGTTGCAGAACTCCACGGTAAGCGTGGAAGGGGTTGCCTTAGTGTTAATGCTCCGTTTGCAGTCCGAGCAGATCCCTTCCCCCCAGAATACGCAGGGCAGCCTGAGCATCCATAATTAGGTTGTTTATTAGATTCTGAGCATGGATGCCCAGAGGGGGATTCTCCACTGCTGATGCAAGTGGTACCCCCCTGGGGTATACTACCTTTGAGAAATACACTTTCCATAGTGTTAAGGGGGGAGCGGGGATCGGGCCACCGGGACTCTCACAAACCAGACGAAACGCAGCAGCAGAGCTGCTACTTCACGCCGGTATTATGTGAGAGAGTGGTATTTCCCCGGGCGTGCCGGCCCATTCGGCTGCAAATACAGCGTAGCACTACTACTGATTGACTGACTGCGCTGGTGGAAACGGTTATTCCACCAACGGGCGATGGGGTCGTCACATCCCGACGCCGGCTACATTCATTAATTTTATTTGAATTCATTGAATTTGGCATTCATTCATTTATTCATCCATCCATCCTTCCATCTATGTATCCATTGATACATCCAAACTTTCGCATTTATTATAATACTTACTGCAGAGTGCAATTCGCTGCATTATAAAAGTTTTTTGCAAATCCCGCGGGATCACGTAATTTTTCTGAGATAAAAAGTAGCCTATGTGCTATTACAGGTCATCATCTACTTGTGTGCTAAATTTTATTCAAATCTTTTGCGTGATTGAGTAACAAACATCCAAATTTTCGCATTAACTCCCATAACACAATCAAATAAATTGCTTACTTTGGGGTTAGATCAATTCGTGTCATTAGTGAAGTGACATTTATTTATATATCATTACATAGTTAAATTTTACACGGGAGGTACGGGCGGTTTTGTTTTCAATAGGTTCACGTGTCATATGTAGTCGGGCAGGCAAGTTGTTTATAATTGATTAGATTGAGAACACTCACACTCAAGTTAAAATATCTTATATCCTTCCTACGATAGTAAAAGTTATATTCTTTCAATAGTGGCGATGAATATTTGATGGTTTAGCAAAGTAAATATGAGCTGTAAATATTTTTATGTCAGCAGTTTTTATATCAGAAGTCGGAACTTGTATTGGGGAAAGTTCGATTCTGTTTACATTACGGCTTACTCGATAGCGAGACTCACTAAAATTATTTTATTTTTCATTTCCGTCATAAATGTTCCAATTTGCATGACATTTATTTTTTATAGCTTAACCAGCAGAAGGATTTGAATTGCGTATGTCAAAGTTATTAAAGTACATACACCGTACGGTTTTATGGTCTCTGTATTTTAATGTCACTATTTCACAGTCTCATTGGGGTTTGATACCTTCCTGCCGTAAAAGCATCCATGCTTGATGCTGTCGTGTTTCAGTTTGCAGGGTAAATTTCCTGATAAACTTAAGCATGAAGTACTACCCTTGTTATGGGTTCCTTGGGATTTAAAAAATAAAATGCTTACTCAGTTAAAAAAAATAAGACTGTATTCCGGTTTCTTTATTGCATTTTAAATAATAATAAATTTATTGTTCTCGGAGTCAAATCAGAAAAATTAGTATGCCAACAGCGCGATGGAAGACGGTCTTGAACTTAGCTGGCTAGGGCTCGAGGAATTGGTGCTTCTCTTAGTCGGCACTCCTACTGCAGCACCACGATGGAGGCCGGGTTCACATCCGCCCCGCGGAGTAGGAAGTTGAAACGCCACCAGTCACGAACAAACCAGTCAACCCAGAGAGCGCACTGAAGACTCCACGATTAGTATATGGAAAAAAGGAACGCGTGGGCGGCGCGGTTAGTTTATATATCCTCTTGCGGGGAAGGGGAGGAATGCCGGTGCGTCTCACTGGTGATGGCCCATTGGGACTGAATAAAAATTAATCAACTAAATAACAATGAGACTAAGAATAAATTATTAAGCACTATAAAAATGACATACAGTGAATATAAAGAAATTTGGAAAAGTTGGTGTCTAATAGGATTAATATAAAAAATAGAGATAAATCTATACAAAAGACGAAAAAAGGCACTATACCATACTTGTTTTAGTATTAAACCAAAAATTAAACCAGAAAACAAGTCAAATAATTTTTTGTTTAATACAATGGTTAGAAAGGGTACAATACCATACTATTTTACTTTGAAAAAAAAAATCTAGATATTATGAACAACAAAAACCAGCTTTTTCGTCAATAATCACCAATTTAAATTACTTCACCAAAACATAGCAGGTGCATTAAAAAAACGAGATTTTTTGCAAGTAGCTATCAGTGAGCAATGAGCAACACACTAGGTAAAATTGATGTAATATGACTTTCTGAAACTTTTCTTAAGCAAGGTTCTGAAACAAACTTTAAACTTGACGGTTACACTATGGCGTCTCATTTTTCTAGTGATAATCAACGTAGGGGTGAAACTTGTATTTTAGTGAGAAATGAACTTGATTTTAAGATGCTAGATTTACAAATACGCTTACCATTTTCCTTTGAATGTTGCGCTGTTGAAATTGTTAATTATAAATTACTAGTAATTTGTATTTATCGTACTCCCAGCTTAAAAGTTGATATATTCCTAAATAAATTAGAATTATTATTAGAAAATATTATGAAAAATTCAAAAAAGAAAATTATTTTATGTGGAGATTGGAATATAGACCTGATGCAGGACAGCTGTACACATAAACATTTAACAAGCATTCTTTCAAATAACAACATAAATCAACATATTTTAAAACCTACTAGAAAGCATGCGTGTCTGGATGTAATAGCAAGTAACTTTAATAATGTTCAATCTGACACTCATATACTTGCTTTGTCTGATCATGAAACTGCTCAGAGTATACAAGCCAATATAGAGTCAGTTTTAGAATTTAAGCAAAAAAGATCTTTTTGGTTTGAAACAAAGCGGATATATGGGCAGGACAATATTAAAAAGTTTCAGGAATGTTTATCAAGTTTAAGTTTTAATGAAGTTTTTACAAAGTCAAACTGTGAAGAAGCATTTAACGAATTTCATAATATTTTACTGTTATATTTTGATTTAAGTTTTCCTAAGATCCGTGTTAAAGTTTCAAATAAACCTATAAAAAGTAAATGGTTAACTAAAGGTCTTCTGAAATGTTGCAAAGTAAAACGCCAGTTGTACCTTAATTATCGTCATGTTCAATGTAATAAAAATGAAAATAAATGTAAATATCTACGTTATAGGAAAATTTTGTCTAAGTGTATATTAGAATCACAAAAACAGTCGCCTTTGAAATATATTCAAAATTCCTCTAATAAATGTAAAGCTTCATGGAATCTGATTAAAAGAACATTTCAGAACAAAATAAATGTTAGAGAAATAGAAAAAATCAAAGTAATCAATTTAAAGTACACAAATACTTAAACAATCTGTAATCTATTTAATAATTTTTTTATAAACCAAACACAATCAGGTAGTGTAAAAGTCAAATCCACAAATACTTCAAAATTATATTCTTTACCAAATTGTAGTAAAACTATGTATTTGACACCGGTAGATGAGCATGATGTGAAAAAGATTATTTGTTCATTGAAAAATACATATGCTACTGGCTATGATAATATTAGCACAGAATTATTGAAAAATGTTGCTAGTGTAATATCAAGACCTCTTAGCCATATAATTAATTTGTCATTTTTGGAAGGTAAATTTCCGGAACGATTAAAAAAGTGTATTGTCAGACCAATGTTTAAAAAAGGAGATATGTGCGATATGAACAATTATAGACCCATTACTTTAATTCCAGTCATTTCAAAAATCTTTGAAAAAATTATGTAGGAAAAGCTCTATAATTATTTACTTGATTTTTACCTACTAAAAAATGATCAATATGGATTTAGGAAAGGTAGATCTACTACATTAGCATGTTTTGATTTAGTAAAGAACATAACTGAATGTCTCAATAAGAAAATGTATCCACTTTGTGTATTTTTGGATATGAGTAAGGCATTTGATTTTGTTTCACACAATATTTTATTATTAAAACTTGAAAAATATGGTATTAGAGGGAAGTCTTTAGATTGGATAAAAAGTTATTTAGAGAATAGGAAACAATGCGTTGAAATATCTAAAATATGCGGAAACCGTAAAAAATATATACTTCAAACTACCTTGTTAACAACTTTGGAGTACCACAAGGCAGTGTTTTAGGCCCCTTGTTATTTTTAATTTATATTAATGATCTTCCTGATAGTATAAAACATGATTGCTTTTTATTTGCTGATGACACTACCCTACTTATCAAATGTAAAAATAAAAATGACTTGGTAAATGAAACAACTGAAACCTTACTTCAAGTTTCAGACTGGTTAATTAATAATAATTTAAAAGTGAATGTAACTAAAACAAAATTAGTTGAATTTCAAAACTACCACAGTAATATTACTAAAAACACAAATATATTCTTAAATAAAATAAATATAGATGATGTAGATTATACAAACTTTTTTAGAATAGTTATTGACAAATATTGTAATTGGAAAGTACACATTGAATCTCTATGTAATAAGATTGATAGATTTGTCTATGTCTTGAGAAGACTAAGAGACGTAGGAAACGTAAAAGCCTCCCTATTAGCATACCATGGATATGTATCTTCTAATTTATTCAGAAATCAGAAATACTTTATTCAATAAAACTTTTTACAAGTTATTTTGACACGTCAACATATTTTTTTTTAAACTACTACCGGATCGGAAGCGGCCACACACTGAGAAGATCCGGCGGAACAAACTCAGCGGGCTTGTCTTTTTTTTTCATATCATTGATTTTTTTACAATATCACAATATTACAAAAAATATAGATGAGATCGGCATGAGGAGCAATTAATCCCAGGCTTTTTTGTCTTCTAAATAATCTGAGATTTTATAATATCCTTTTTTACACAGTTTTGTTTTAACACATTTTTTAAATTTATTGACTGGTAGATCTCTTACAGTTTCGGGAAGTTTATTGTAAAAGCGTATACATTGTCCCATAAAAGAGTTACTTATTCTGAGGAGACGAGATGCATGCACAACAAGATTGTTTTTGTTCCTTGTATTAAGTGAGTGTACGTCACCTTTTTTTTAAAAAGCAAATATTTTTACAAACGTACATCAAGTTCTCAAATATATATTGGGATATAACAGTTAGAATATTGATTTCTTTGAATTTTTCTCTCAGGGAAACCCTCGGGCTAAGATTGTAAATTGCCCTAATAGCTCTTTTCTGCAATACAAATATAGTATTTATTTCAGCAGAATTTCCCCAGAGAAGAATTCCATATGACATAATGCTGTGGAAGTAACTAAAGTATACAATTCTTGCTGTGTCGACATCAGTTAACTGTCTCATTTTTTTAACTGCATAAGCTGCTGAACTAAGTCTATTTGCTAAATTATTAATGTGCGGTCCCCATTGTAATTTCTTATTCTAAAGTAATACCCAAAAACACAGCGGAATCTACCAGATCCAGGTAGTTTCCATCCAGTTGTACGCTGGTATCTACATGCCTTACATTAGGCAATGAAAATTTAACCCACTTAGTTTTGTTACCATTTAATAAAAGATTGTTCGTACTGAACCAGTGTACAACTTTTGAAATCGCATTATTTACTTCGTCATACTTACCAATTCGTCTTTTCACTTTGAATAAAAGTGAAGTGTCATCCGCAAACAGTACGATTCCATGCTTATCCCCTACATAGTAAGGCAAGTCATTTATGTATATCAGAAACAGAAATGGACCAAGTATGGAGCCCTGCGGGACACCCATGGTTACAACAACACCAAGGGACCTTTCTCCATTAGTATCAACCCTCTGAATTCTTTCATTTAAGTAAGAAACCAGAAGATCGAGTGCTTTATTTCTAACTCCGTAATGGTGTAACTTCCTGATTAAGATGTTATGATCGACACAGTCAAATGCCTCAGACAAATCACAGAACACTCCAAGTGCATCCTGCGAGTTCTCCCAGGCTTCATAAACGTTTTTGAGTAATTCGACACCAGCATCTATGGTTGAGCGACCCTTCGTAAAACCGAATTGTTTATTGTGAAATAATCTAAATTTATCAAAATGTCTAAGCATTTGGTCTAGTATAATTTTTTCAAATATTTTACTTAGGGTTGGCAAAATCGAGATAGGCCGAAAATTACGATATGGAATTCCCATTTGAGGAAATTCTGCTGAATTAGTGCGAACTTTTAGAGTCCAAAAGAAATGTATTCGAGCAATATGTGGTGTTAATCAGTTACATTCCTGTAAACCATTTTTCAAGTATCTTAAAGTACTTCCCTTACCACGTTTGTATATTTTAGAGGTATGCGTATTTGTAAAAAAACACCAAAAGTTATTTAAAACAAATGCTGAAGTCACTGGTAACTTATATTTTAGGAATAGTAAGAAATTATATGTGCCTAACCAAAAATTAAATATTTTTACAAAAAATGTGTATTGTATGTCTATTACTATATACAATCATATTCCTGATAGTCTTAAATCATTGCCTATAAATAAATTTCGCCAAAAGTTGTTTGATTTGCTGTTAGATAAAACTTATTACGATATTAAAGAATTTTTAGCCGATAAAATTAAATGTTAATGCATAGAAATATAAGTTTGTTGATTGTCTTAAGAAAAATTCAATGTAGTAAAATTTTGTAAATGGTGGGAACTTTGTAAATTACAAAAATCTTAATCATACAAAAAATGAAACTTGTAATTATAAGAATAATTTTGTAATATGAAATCCTTCTTGTACATTAGTAATAAGTACATAAAATAGTGAAAAAAAAGACCAGCCCGCTGAGTTACTTCCGCCGGAACTTCTCAGTGAGTGGCCGCGTTCCGATCCGGTAGTAGTTCTAAAAAATCGATACAGTGTTTTAAATGTTATACAATGATAATTTTTAAAATATTTGCACACCATATAATGGTAAAATATGTTGGTAAGTTAATTAATTTTTAACAACTTGTAACACCCATGCTCTTGCAAATAAATATTTTCTTTCTTTCTTTCTTTCACGTTACACCCTGCCGCATGAATAAAAATTAGCCGATAACATCATAAGGTGATGTCTGTCTCTTTCCTTAAAGAGAGCTCTTTCCTTGTTTTCTTTCTTATCATGTGTAAAAACGTCTCTTCTAATCCTAACTGACCACTATTTTAGATCTTCATTGGATAGTGAACAACCAGATGATTACAACAAACCTTCTGGTTGAACGGAATGAACATCGTCTATACACAGCAAAAATAGCGCTTTATTATCTATGTGGCAAAAATGTTATGTCACATGCACAAGTTTACCGCCAACTTTGTCCTCCAAACGGGAACTCGGCAGCAACAAGCACCAACTCTAAGGTACGATTCACACTCGGTCGCATGTCATGGCATCTTAACGAACTGCCGCGGCAGCCTCACACATGGCGCGACAACCTTACGCGTGCCGCGGCAGCCGTACCGCGCCGTTGGAAGCCGTTCAGCCGTCCTGGAACATGAGTGTGACGGAAATATGAACTGTTATTCCAGTTTACATGTTCAAATTTCTCTTATCGCATTGAATCATGCCGTCCTGGCCGGGCCAATGCGGGCCGATCGGTCTGAAGCGTAGCTAAAGTCACAATAGGGAAGGCGATGTTACTTAATCCGAGTGCACCGTTGCAGAACTATTGGTAGTCACGACGCTACGTTTTGTGTTTATGTACCTAGTATTTCAATCGCAACGAAGTGTGAAATCCACGTAGATTTTGTGCGAGAACCGGAACATGTAATGGTCAAATAATGTTCAAATATTTTTTTCAAAACTTTTTTTTTCGTATGATATTCGAACACAAAGTATACGAGAGTGTTTACAAGACACAATGTGTTGAGGATTTTGCCACAGCTCCCCAATAACTGTCTCCCTGTGTAGAACCGGACCACCCAATGTCAATATTATCTACAGACACCCTGTTTTTGAACTAGGTACCGAAGTTGCCATATTGCTTACTATCATCACATAAGGTTAACATCTAAACGCTCATGTATTCATTACAATATTAATAATATAAATGATATATTTTTCGAAGCCCTTAAAAGCCCCTTCTTTTCCCTATCATTTAAAGGAAAAATAATCGTGTTTGAATTAGAAATATTAACATTGAAAAGACTTCATTAACACATAAAATACACAGTCGAATAAAAACCTGCATCTTTTTTGAGAACGTTGAAGATATCAAATTTTATAGAAAAATAAATGAATAAAGAAAATCATAACATTATACTCAACAAAAAGAAGTTTAATAAGATGAAGTCTTATATTCCATAAAATTTTCCTTGGCAAATTGAAACCAATCATGAAGTTCATAGAAATGTGATATTATTCTTAGAAAACATTTAACTTCGACAAGACGTTATACGAATATTATGAAGTTGTGGATTGAACGTGATATATATAGTTTTTACAAAAAGAAAGCCAATAAAAACCTTATCACGACGAAAGCTTCCCGAGGTAAATATAGTGAAATGAACTTTAATAGAAGCTTCGTTTATCATGGTTCACCGATTAATCTGCTAACTTCCTTTGAAGAATAAATCATTTACCATTCTGCCGGGCAGTTTATAAAAGGCGAATGATTGGCGGAACATGTCACTCACATCCTGACTATGGGCATGGGCGTAGCCATGGTGGAGCCGTTTGGGGCACTTGGCCCACCCTGAGACTGACCTGTCTTAATTAAACCTAATAAACTTAATTATCTAAGCGAACTGCAACACTGTATGAAAAAATTAACCGAGGGAAGATCGTGAGTATAGTTTGCTAGAGTTACATATGATTTTACATGCTACCCCACTCTGAGCCCATGGCTAGCTACGTCCATGACTATGGGATAAGATTTTGAAACATTTCGCCCTAGTTTAGTACCACCACTTTAGCTCATATTTACATACATACATACATATTTCCACGCCAGATCTCTTACGGGGTAGGTAGAATGAACTGAGTGCCATACGTCACGATCCTTGCAGACTTGTTTTGCTTCCCCCATATTCATTACTCTTTTTTTATAAAGATACAAAAACGCCAGTTACTACTTATTTATGTCGCAACATGATCTATGTTGCTAAGTATCGGAAGATAAGGTGTCCGATAAAGTTTATTATGTAATATTACAATCTCGCTAAATCTATATTAATATTATAAATGTGAAAGTTTGGATGGATGGATGGATGGATGTTTGTTACTCAATCAAGAAAAAATGGCTGAACGGATTTGAGTGAAATTTGGCACACAGGTAGAAGATGACCTGGAATAGTACATAGGATACTTTTTATCTCGGAAAAATTAGGTTATCCCGTGGGATTCACCAAAAACTGTTAAAATGCAGGGGCTGCACGCTGCAGCTAGTATAATAATAATAATAATAATAAAAATAAATAAAAAAATCAATAGATAAGACACCATATGATGATGGTGGTGGTATCATAAGACGATAATAAGCTGGTTACGCGGATGGCAAAATATAATGTTATTAATAATAATAAATATCTCGAGGTAAATCACACGAATTGATATAGCCCCAAAGTAAATATCAAAATCGCCTATGTAATCTAGTGCTCAGATGTTGGTGTTGACCACTTGATGTCTCAGTTTCGATTCCCTGGTTGGGTAATTCAAAATGTGTTTTTTAATTCTTAGATAAAAACAACATTTCCCGGGATTAGTACTCGGTTGCCGATAGGCTTGCCACCTGTCACTGTGTGGGACTAAATATCTTCGTCTAATCGTGGGTGCACTTGTTGTATCTCTCCCTACCTTTTCGGGGACACGGGCGTGAAGATACTTAAATAAACTATTTACTTGTGATATGGGATTTTAGCCAGCGATATTAATACATAAAAATACATGTATAAATACTGACAAAATACATGCAAACCCAGAAATACAAGCATTCATGCCCATTATATGAAGAAAGATTATCTTTGTCAGCATTTGAACCCGAGTTCTGTCAATTGCGTTATCAGAGTTGCTAACCACTCTACCAATCCATACTAATATTATTAATGGGAAAGTATATGTGTGTGTTAGTTTGTCTGTCTTTCACGACATAACAGAGCAACAAATTGACGTGATTTTTTAAGTGGAGATAGCGGAAGGGATGGAGAGTGATATAAGTTACTTTTTGTCTCTTTATAACTCTCCGCTTCCCTAAAATGGGGGGTGAAAGTTTGTATAGAGCATTTCGCAATTTTCAACGTAGAAAGCTAAACATTTGTATGCGGACTATTTGTGACTAACAAAAAAATATTGCCTCATTTTTTTGGAAATATAGGGTACACACAACAATAAAAGAGGGGGTGAAATTTAATATAGATAAATTTAACGCGAGTGAAGCCGCGGGCAGAAGCTAGTGGAATTATAATTTACAGCTTTTGTGTCTAGAGGTGCAGTACATATTTTACTGTTAGGGAATTCAGTATAATAATCAATATAAATAAATAAATAAATTCATTTGCTTGTTAAAATATTACATGAAAAATTACTAAAATAAAAGTAGCCTATGTTACTTTTTATTCCATCAGCTATCTGCCAGTGAAAGTCCCGTCATAATCAGTTCAGCCGTTTCAGAGATTAGCCGGAATAAACTGACAGACAAACAAAATAGTAAAAAAATATTATTTTGGAATATGTATCGTGTATACATCCATAGGCATTTAGTAAAAAGCGGTTATTTTAACATTACAAACAAACACTCCAATTTTATTTATTTGTATATAGATATGTCATTTTGCACACTTATGTTTTTGAATGAATGAAATGACGAATGAAGAAAATTCTATAAGTTCCAAACTGTATTATGAAACTTAAACAACTTAATAGTAGATAAAATGGAGACACTATTTAGGTTATTTTAGTGTATCCAATTTTAAACTTCTACAAAATCCATAACATAACGTTTTATGGCTAACTATCTGTTAGTCGATTTAAAAACTAAACGGTTTTGCGGACAATACGGCCGCTTACATTGGAAAGCACGTAGCGGACGCCAATCTAATCAAGGGTGAGTTTGGTGCATGTTATGGGATGAAGCGGTTGCATTTAAAGGCGACGGGCGAATAGAACCACGGTTTCACGGTACGGTAGAGCTCGCACGTGTATCATTGAATTACCGCAGATTTAAATACCGACGTGCCACGTTCCACGTTTACATTTTTCCCATGATTTTTCGGACACCACAGTTTTACCCGTTTGTCGATTAGCACCAAGGAGTCGGGAGTAAAGCCATCGTTCTTCATTTAAAACGCGGACAACTTCGTACGTCAATCAAGACCTTAAAAATTCCACATCAGTGGTACATAAATAATTTCAAATATGTAGATAAAGTACCTATTAAAAGAATGGGTGTGCAATCGGGTTAATAAACGCTAATTAAAAGTAATCGGAAACACTAGTTGAAAAAAACTTATTTTGTGTCAGAAATCAGAAGTACTTTATTCAATATAACTTTTTACAAGTTATTTTGACTTTAAACTACCACTGGATCGAAAACGCTATCGGAAATGGCTATACAGTGAAAAGATCCCATGGAAGAAACTCAGCGGGCTTGTCATTTTTCATGTAATTTTTTTTAAGTAAGATATTATATTTAATTTGTAAGTATATAATTGTTACAATAATAATAAAGATTATCGATAGGAGAAGCAGTGAATTTCATGTTTTCTTGTCATCTGAATTTTTTTTCAGTAATTGGTAGTCAGAAATTTTATTGTGACCTTTTTTACATAGTTTTAAAATATTTTTTTGTTTATTTTTTTTAAATTTTACTTTTTGAATATTTTCTTGTTCATTAGTTCAGTTCATTTGTTAACTGGTATCCCTAATGACATCGGGCAGCTTATTGTAGAAGCAAAGTCCATCTGCCGTTATAAGAGACAGGTCGTAAAAGGCGATCAATAGGCTATACAGGTCATTATCGTTGCAGCTCATAGGTGGTAGAGTTTAAAGTTCCACAACGTCTCGTCTGGGAATATGGTATCGCCGCCTTACCTAATAATTAATGCTTGTTAATATCGCGTTCCGGTTAGGAAAATAAGGTAGCCGATAGAATTATGTATGTGGCATTGCCATTCTGCCACACGGATAGCACCATTAATATCTTTGGTGTCTATAGGCGACTGACGGTTTCACTTTCCGTCAGGATAGCCATCTGCTTGTTTGCCATCTAATGATCAAAAAATAGTATATGAGGTACTTTTATATCATATAAATGTCGTTCACTGCTTCACTTGCGATTTATAAAAAGATAAATGTTTCAAATCTTCTTACTATAACTTACTTTAGAGAAGAAGGCTAAATATAGTGAATATAATGAGAGGAATTGATATCAATGAAAAATTTAAAAAAAGATTTTATTTTCACGTTACAAAAAATATATGTAAAATAGAATAGAATAAATATATGTGAAATAAAACCCACCAAAATAAGTGATTCTTCGTCGATACAAACCGGTTGAACAAACGCTGATTTTAGCCGATCGTGTAGCATAATATTATTGCAATCATTAATTTTAGTTATTGTAGCGAGTATTTTTAATTTTAATATGATGTTTAAAATCATTCAAGTGTTTGAATAATTTCAGTTTTCGAAATACATGTTATGATGTTATATTTTTAAATATTAAATAAGATTAATTCTTTGCAATATCACTGGTAGATCATGGTGCTTATAAATAATTAATCAACAAATTTTGTGACTTTTTTTTAAGTAAGAAATAAATTACAATTCACTTCATAATTCATTTTTTATTTAGAAAAGAGGTGATTGATTAAAAAAATAATGATTCTATATATAAATTGGCTTGATCAAATTTATTTTTTATACATATTTTTAATTATATCATAGGGCAATCGAGTAACAGTAGTCTTTCTGATAAATAAGGACAATAACTGCCTATAGTTGTTAGTTTTTTTATAAGACAGCAAACAAGCCGATGGCTTTCCCGATGGAAGGAAAACCATCCCCTATAGATACTAAACATGTCAATGATTTGTTGCTATCCGTTGTGTAGAATGGTATTGCCATATGCATAAGTCGACCGGTCGCCTTACTATGCAAAAACACAATAATGACAAGTATTGACGAGTACCGAATATCCAGGTGAGTCTTTTTGGAACTCTTCCACCTAGTAGTCACGATGACAGTGACACGTATAGGCAATCGGTCGCTTTTTACCCTGCCTGGCAGAACGGCAGTTGGTCTTTTCTTCAAAGGAGTCCAGATCAACACGGGTTTACGAACAGCCTAGCAGAGAGGCAGATGATCTATTCTTTCAAATGGCCTTGACGGACATGACGAGTTAGGTATACTATAACCGTTGTCTTGTTATTCTCAAGACTCTCGTGGCTTGGTCCACCATATGACAGTTACTTTGGAATACTTCCAAAAGCTATGCTACCTCAGAGGTTAAGTGTATATAAAATCGCTGTGTACTTTACTGATTGCGACTTGTATTGCTTCGATAAAAAAGCGACTATCGTTTTATATTCCCTATTCTATATTATAGTAATACGCAGTGCGCCTGTAACATATTTAAGAGTGGTTTTTTTATATCATATAATAGCTAGCTGTTGGCCTTTTGATGGACAGATACAATCACCACCTGAAGGCATTAGAGATGTTAATGACAGGTTGCTATCCATGTGGCGAAATGGCGGATTTGCCTGCCTAGAAACGTGATATAATATAACATTCGTATATATTGGAGTTCGTATATATTCGTATATATTTCGTTTGAGTATATTTATATAAACGTACATATGTATGTATGAATGTGTATGTGTGAATGCATGTATGTGCATTTGAAAACCACGTTTCACGTCTGTTTAGACAGTTTATTGTGCTTGTTTATTTTGAATATTTGCGCATTTATATATAAATACTTATTTTAAACTAACGCTCGAGTCACTAATAACATTCGAGCGCCTAACCTAACTTATTAACTAAAGTTATTACAAATAATTCGTATTTTAATAAAGATATAATATGTACCTAACGAAAAATTCAATATTTATAAAAAAAAGTGTATTGTATGTCAAGCAATATTTCCTGATAATCTTCAATTATTATATACAAACTAACTAAGCTCGCTACTTCGTCCGCGTGGAAATATTTCGATAATAAAAGTAGCCTAAGTTACTCCTTATTATACCAGTTATTTTTTTAGTGAAAATTCCGTAAAAATCAGTCTAGCCATTCCAGAGATTACCCAGAACGGACAGACAGACAGATAGGTAGACAAAAATTGTAAAAAATATTTTTGTAAATGTATCGTGTACCTATATATAGATATATAGATAGATTTAGTAAAAAGCGGTTATTTTAATATTACAAAAATACTCTCCAATTTTATTTATTTATATAGATAAATTGTTTAATTTGCTTTTAAGAAGATTAAACATAGTCGATAAAATAAAATATTAATCAATAAAAATAAATACAACTTTGGTAAATCCATCTTGAAATTCATAAATAAATGAATTAAACCAAAGTATATATGAAATAAATATGAATAAAAGTTTTTAAATTGCAAAAATCTCTGGTGACAGACAGACAGACGGACAGATAGACAGCGGAGGCTTAGTAATAGGGTCCCGATTTTACCTTTTAGGTACGGAACCCTAAAAACATAGTAAATCAGTACAAGTGTTTCTTTCGTCATTATTTCTTTCTATAAGTGTGTTTGTATGTATAGATTTAGGTTCGTGATATAGGTAAATACAGAGTGCTAAGTGTGAGTTTTTCTTTTCGCATTCGATCGTGAGCGCGTTTGAAGTTTACTAGGAATTTGTATGTGATTTGTACAGCGCCACCTAGTGGTAAACGTGAGAAACCAGTTTACCACTAGGTGGCGCTGTACAAATCACATACAAATTCCTAGTAAACTCGAAACGCGCTCACGATCGAATGCGAAAAGAAAAACTCACACTTAGCACTCAGCTTTCATTAAATGAGGACAAAACACGAGGATGCAAATAGGAGCCACTTTGCTTTGGTAATTATGTCTTCAAACGGAACATATGACGGCACAAATAGAAGCAATCTTGAAAATGTCCTATTTAACCGAGGGTACACCGTATGCCACATACTCTACTTAATTACTTAAAATAGTTGAACGAGTTGGGTTAAGCTAACAGAAATTTAATCACTATAATGCTGTGGCCACATTTGCGACTATCGTCACAAAGCTTCGTATAATGACGCGAAACATTCATATGTGACCATTGATATAAAAAACCCTAGATGCACAGTCCCGAACAAAACTGACACTCAAAAGTGTCCCTAATTTCTTTTAAGTAGTTATAGATATGGCAAAAACATATGTCTTTGCATATCCAACCTTAAGTGCAAGACTTATAGTTGTTTTTACAAAGCAATGTACGAAAATAAATAAAATTGACAGTGACGCGGCCGACGCGATTCTATTTGAAATGCTACTTATATCTTTGGGGTGATACACACAGGTACGGCCGTAGAGTTATGTAATTGTATCTACAGTTTGATTGGTAAAAGGCTGTACATATTAATAAGATTCCAAATCACTTGCTCGAATTACCGGACAAAATGTTCAAGACCGCCATTAAACAAAAATTAATATCCAAGGCTTATTATAAATTAAATGATTATTTGGAAGACGACTGGAGCAAGTAATTACATGTTAATTTTTATTTTATTTTTATTTTTTTTATATAATTATTACAGTATTTAATGTTATCTATTATGGTGGGTATTGTTTATTGAATTATAAATGTTTTAGTAACAATTTAATTTTGTTAATATTGACATGTGTTTATTATTTATTGAATGATAATTATTCTAATTTTATTCTAATTTAAATTAGGTTGACATATTTTTATTATTTTCTTAAAAATTGATGTTATAACTTATAAACTAAGATTTACAAATTGTCTTCATGTAATTTAAATGTTAACAATTGTTTATTAATCGATGTTCAAAAAGAGGTTAGCATTAATCCTATTTTGAATAAAAATGTTTGACTTTGACTTTGAAGGACGTGGTAGTTAATGGTCATAAGCAATCAATAAAAAGAGAATTATGTTTCGCTACATAACGTAACGTATTAACGAGTTTAGTCGCAAGTTCGGTAAATCGATGTTTATAAGGAAAGAACTTCTAGGAGCCGTGTTTACTTACAAGTTGTTGGTTATTATAAATTATTAAAAACGGACTGCTCCCCGCGATTTCGTTCGCGGCACCCAAAGATTTTGATTCCATTTGCTTAGTCGAATAAAAAGTAGCCAATATATTTGTCTTCTTCTCGAACATTTTATGAAGTGGGCAATTCTTTGATCAGGCCACGACATATAGTTATATCAGCAGATTTTGTCTTAATCATGTTAAAAGTAAAAGTAATACTTAATGTTCTTTTTAAGTTTATTGAATAAAATAATTCGCAAGTGATTGATAGTAAACTTTTAATGGCCCGCAGTATACAGTAGCACTTTAATGTGAAGTTGTAACAAAAAGCGCTTTAGTGAGAAGAAAGTTGGTTCGAAAATTGCATTTCAACTGAATCACTCCTTGGTAACATTATAGATTGAGGTAGTGAAAGACAGAAGCTCTTGTTCTCTGAGTGCAAATAGTAGTGTATTTGGTTAAATTCTATCTATTCATACCATTATTATAAATGCGAAAGTGGGACTGTGATATAGGATTTTAGCCAGCGATATTAATACATGAAAATACACGCGTAAATACTGATAAAATACATACAAACCCAGAAATACAAACATTTATGCTCATTATACGAAGAAATATTATCTTTTTTTATATATCATAAGATAGCAAACAAGCAAATAGGTCTCCTGATGGAAAGAGCCAACCATCACCTATAGACACCAAATATGTTAATGGTGCGTTGCTATTTTGTGGCGAGGTGTAATGCTACATGCATAAGTTTACCGGCTAACTAACCCTCCAAACCAAAACACGACAGTGACTAGCATAACGCTATTGCGGCAAGAATAGGTAAGGCGGTGGTACCAGACATTGGTGAGACAATGCAGAACTCTACCACCTAATAGCCACGATGGCAGAGACTTACATAGCCAATCAGCCGCTATTTATGATCTGCCTGGCAGAATGGCAGTTGGCCTATTCTTCAAAGACGCCCGGGACCATCACGGGGAAAATGCCTGTCACAATAGCGTCAATACCATTGTCGTGTTCCGCTTTGGAGGGTAAGGCAGCCGGCAATCTTATACCATTGGCATTAACACATCATTACACGAATAGCAACACACCATTAACATCTTTGGTGTTTATGATATATATGGGCGAGCGATGGTACGGGGCGGTCGAGTAGTAAGTGAACTTTCCTACCAGTACGAACATTGATATAAATAAAAAACCCTAGATACACAATCAGTGTCTCAAAAACGTCCTCCGAAAATGAGCGCACAATTTTAAATTGTATTTCTATATATTAGTATCATTGACTACTCATTGTTGACTAACACCGATAACACAAGCAAATAATTTGCTTACTTTGAGGTTAGATCAATAAGTGCCGCCCCGCGAATATTTATTTATTATTTATTTATTACTAGCGATCGCCTGTGGCTGAAATTCGACCAAAGACTATGGTAAAATTTCATTTAAGTTAGACAACTGGCATCTCTAAAGTAAATAGTGTCTATGCATGTGTGTGTAATATCATGTATGTCACATAAATGTAGTGTGTGTGTAATGTTTATTTTAATGTATTTCCAATGCTTTTTATTAAAAATCTTAAGTTTCTGCAGTCCTTCACAATTGGACGTAGTTACATGAAAAGGATCCAATCTACACAGAATCAGTTTAGAAATATATCAGTTTAGAACAAAACTGACACTCAAAAGTGTCCCTAATTTCTTTTAAGTAGTTATAGATATGGCAAAAACATATGTCTTTGCATATCTAACCTTAAGTGCAAGACTTATTCCGCCTTAGTCCGCCGTGTTGGTTCCGGCCTCCTTTGTAGAATAGGCCAACTGCCGTTCTGCCAGGCAGGTCGTAAAAGGCGACCGATTGGCTATTGAGTCACTACCATCGTGGCTACTAGGTGGTAGAGTTCTGCATTGTCTCGCCCGGGTCTGGTACCACCGCCTTACCTATTCCTGCCGCAATAGCGTCAGTGCTTGTCGCTGTCGTGTTCCGGTTTGGAGGGTAAGGTAGCCGGTAAACTTATGCATGTGGCATTAGACCTCGCCACAAGATAGCAACGCACCATTAACATCTTTGGTGTCTATAGGCGATGGTTGACTCTTTCTATCAGGAGACTCATCTGCTTGTTTGCTATCTTATGATATAAAAAAAAAAACTTATAGTTGTTTTTACAAAGCAATGTACGAAAATAAATAAAATTGACAGTGACGCGGCCGACGCGATTCTATTTGAAATGAGTGCACAATTTAAAATTGTGCACTCATTTTTGGAGGAAGTTTTTGACACACTGATTGTGTATCTTGGGTTTTTTATATCAATGTATGTGACCGACTATTGACGGCTATCGTCGCAAACATTCGGACTGCATGTGCCTTATTGCGCAGTTGACGGTTCGTCTAATAGTTTTAGCGCGCTAATATCTTTGGGGTGATACACACAGGTACGGCCGTAGAGTTATGTAATTGTATCTACAGTTTGATTGGTAAAAGGCTGTACATATTAAAAAGATTCCAAATCACTTGCTCGAATTACCGGACAAAATGTTCAAGACCGCCATTAAACAAAAATTAATATCCAAGGCTTATTATAAATTAAATGATTATTTGGAAGACGACTGGAGCAAGTAATTACATGTTAATTTTTATTTTATTTTTATTTTTTTTATATAATTATTACAGTATTTAATGTTATCTATTATGGTGGGTATTGTTTATTGAATTATAAATGTTTTAGTAACAATTTAATTTTGTTAATATTGACATGTGTTTATTATTTATTGAATGATAATTATTCTAATTTTATTCTAATTTAAATTAGGTTGACATATTTTTATTATTTTCTTAAAAATTGATGTTATAACTTATAAACTAAGATTTACAAATTGTCTTCATGTAATTTAAATGTTAACAATTGTTTATTAATCGATGTTCAAAAAGAGGTTAGCATTAATCCTATTTTGAATAAAAATGTTTGACTTTGACTTTGAAGGACGTGGTAGTTAATGGTCATAAGCAATCAATAAAAAGAGAATTATGTTTCGCTACATAACGTAACGTATTAACGAGTTTAGTCGCAAGTTCGGTAAATCGATGTTTATAAGGAAAGAACTTCTAGGAGCCGTGTTTACTTACAAGTTGTTGGTTATTATAAATTATTAAAAACGGACTGCTCCCCGCGATTTCGTTCGCGGCACCCAAAGATTTTGATTCCATTTGCTTAGTCGAATAAAAAGTAGCCAATATATTTGTCTTCTTCTCGAACATTTTATGAAGTGGGCAATTCTTTGATCAGGCCACGACATATAGTTATATCAGCAGATTTTGTCTTAATCATGTTAAAAGTAAAAGTAATACTTAATGTTCTTTTTAAGTTTATTGAATAAAATAATTCGCAAGTGATTGATAGTAAACTTTTAATGGCCCGCAGTATACAGTAGCACTTTAATGTGAAGTTGTAACAAAAAGCGCTTTAGTGAGAAGAAAGTTGGTTCGAAAATTGCATTTCAACTGAATCACTCCTTGGTAACATTATAGATTGAGGTAGTGAAAGACAGAAGCTCTTGTTCTCTGAGTGCAAATAGTAGTGTATTTGGTTAAATTCTATCTATTCATACCATTATTATAAATGCGAAAGTGGGACTGTGATATAGGATTTTAGCCAGCGATATTAATACATGAAAATACACGCGTAAATACTGATAAAATACATAGAAACCCAGAAATACAAACATTTATGCTCATTATACGAAGAAATATTATCTTTTTTTATATATCATAAGATAGCAAACAAGCAAATAGGTCTCCTGATGGAAAGAGCCAACCATCACCTATAGACACCAAATATGTTAATGGTGCGTTGCTATTTTGTGGTGAGGTGTAATGCTACATGCATAAGTTTACCGGCTAACTAACCCTCCAAACCAAAACACGACAGTGACTAGCATAACGCTATTGCGGCAAGAATAGGTAAGGCGGTGGTACCAGACATTGGTGAGACAATGCAGAACTCTACCACCTAATAGCCACGATGGCAGAGACTTACATAGCCAATCAGCCGCTATTTATGATCTGCCTGGCAGAATGGCAGTTGGCCTATTCTTCAAAGACGCCCGGGACCATCACGGGGAAAATGCCTGTCACAATAGCGTCAATACCATTGTCGTGTTCCGCTTTGGAGGGTAAGGCAGCCGGCAATCTTATACCATTGGCATTAACACATCATTACACGGATAGCAACACACCATTAACATCTTTGGTGTTTATGATATATATGGGCGAGCGATGGTACGGGGCGGTCGAGTAGTAAGTGAACTTTCCTACCAGTACGAACATTGATATAAATAAAAAACCCTAGATACACAATCAGTGTCTCAAAAACGTCCTCCGAAAATGAGCGCACAATTTTAAATTGTATTTCTATATATTAGTATCATTGACTACTCATTGTTGACTAACACCGATAACACAAGCAAATAATTTGCTTACTTTGAGGTTAGATCAATAAGTGCCGCCCCGCGAATATTTATTTATTATTTATTTATTACTAGCGATCACCTGTGGCTGAAATTCGACCAAAGACTATGGTAAAATTTCATTTAAGTTAGACAACTGGCATCTCTAAAGTAAATAGTGTCTATGCATGTGTGTGTAATATCATGTATGTCACATAAATGTAGTGTGTGTGTAATGTTTATTTTAATGTATTTCCAATGCTTTTTATTAAAAATCTTAAGTTTCTGCAGTCCTTCACAATTGGACGTAGTTACATGAAAAGGATCCAATCTACACAGAATCAGTTTAGAAATATTGAAGTTTGAAGTTGGATAATTTTTAATTTTTTAACATGCCATACATGGGGACTAGGTCAGAGTGCTAAGTGTGAGTTTTTCTTTTCGCATTAGATCGTGAGCGCGTTTGGAGTTTACTAGGAATTTGTATGTGATTTGTACAGCGCCACGTAGTGGTAAACGTGAGAAACCAGTTTACCACTAGGTGGCGCTGTACAAATCACATACAAATTCCTACTAAACTCGAAACGCGCTCACGATCGAATGCGAAAAAAAAAACTCACACTTAGCACTCTGACGTTGAATAATGTAATCAAGAGCTATTTTCGCTTAGGTGTTTTTACTGGCCATAATAGTATTGATGTTATAGTAGTTATTAGTAGCATCAGTTTGGTGCTCTTAACTCATTTTTACCATATAGTGGATTGGATCCTTTTCGTTCAACTACGTCCGATTATAAACTTGAACTATGTCAAATTTTATACTCCATCGTTGGCGAAATTGTCTTAAAAAGGGGTCCAAAGTTTTCCTTTCACGAATTAATGTATAGATTATCTTTTTGTGTCTATAGGAAATGATTATCTCTTTCCATTAGGAGAGCTATTTGTTTGTTATTTTTGTTTTTATAGCACTCACCTTGAAAACTTGGGAATTGGCCTTGGGAAACTGAAAAACTTTAAAAACATCAAAGAAAATAGTCGACACGCAGACTCGAACCCGCGACCCACTCCCTCAAGCTTCGACGCTCTGCCAGTGAGCTAGTGTCGACGGGCTCGACGTGGCGAAATTCTTCTTTGTTATATGATCGATTACGTCGATTGTACTGATCGCTAGATACACATATGTATAACTTCTCTTCTTATTTGTTTGTTTCCTATTGAATAATATAAAAAGCTTTGGTGTATT
Organism: Apodemia mormo; assembly: GCA_036924255.1. Lineage (NCBI taxonomy): Eukaryota > Metazoa > Arthropoda > Insecta > Lepidoptera > Riodinidae > Apodemia > Apodemia mormo. The sequence continues at coordinate 38,023,858 of JAUPFN010000011.1, read as the reverse complement.
TATGTGCCTATTTCTATTAGAAGAGCCGTCTGCTTGTTATCCTATGTTAAAAATAAACCTTGTAATGAACTATATTACGCTTCATTTAATTAATTATATTATCTCCTTAATTCCCAACGAAAGGGGAATGAGATTAGGAAACGTGTTAAATGGCTGAGTGCTTCCGTCCCTTTGTTTCGATTTATTTCGGAAAAACCTTATTGTTGAATTATTACGTGCAAAGGCAATGGGTTTTTTAATGTTTCGTTTTTTTATCACAATATTTATTTAGTTATTTGACCATTCTAACTGAAAATTTGACCTGTATATCAATTAAGGTATATAAACATACTTATATTAAAAACTAGCTGAGCCCGCGAATTAGTCCGCGTGGAAAAATTTCCAAAAAAGTAGCCTAAGTTACTCCCTGTCACATCAGCTATCTGACAGTGAACGTCGAAACCGACGCCGAAACCAACAGATAGACAGACAAAAATTGTAAAAAATACTGTTTTGGTATATGTATCGTGTATACATCCATCTGCATTTAGTAAAAAGCGGTTATTTTAATATTACTTATTTGTATAGATGTATAGATAAATATCGTCAAGCCGGTTTCCTTGCGAGATAGGCAGAGTTTGTAGAAAGCCCGATAGATGTACTGTTTCATTAGGTTCACTGATTTGTCGGCTGGCGCGATATCGCTTATTTCTTGCGATAACCGTGCCCGATAGCCCCATGTACTTAAGGTACAGAGGTCAAGAGATCAACCTCGATTATCCTTTTTTAGGGTTCCGCATCTATAAGGTAACACGAGACCCTATTACTAAGCCTCCGCTGTCTGTCTGTCTGTCTGTCAGGCTGTATCACATAAATCGTGATAGAAATCTGAAATTTTCACGAATTATGTATTTCCGTTGTCGCTATAACAACAAATACTAAAAATAAAAAAATATGAACATCCTTCATATTTTTTTATGTTTAGTATTTGTTCCCCATATAATAAACGTGTTTGTTTTTCGTATTTTTTGCTCAGTATTAATACGAGTAACGGGTAGGCGCTTAAAATGTTCACAGAATATTTAGTTGTATATTAACTTTCAAAATAAATAATTAAATAAAAATAAAGTAAATATTAAAGGGGGCTCCCATGCAACAAAATTAATTTTTAAGCAATTATTATACTCGATCTTATTAAACAAGTAGAAACTTGAATATTTTCATAAAAGTAAGTATTTGGAAATATATTAACTATTAAAATAAATACCTATTGCATAAAATAAATATTTATGTACAAACGTGATTTTCTTTTATTGATGATGTTACGGAACCCTTCGTGTGCAAGTATGATTCACTCTTGGCCCTTTTTTGTTTTTGTGATATTAATTTTACTGTGGTATTAAAATTGTGTAACCTTCTGCTTTCCACATCAATTTTAATTGCTACAAAATCCATAGTTTACAATCGGCGCAATTTTCGTAAAAGCTGTAAAAAGTGGTAGGAAAGTGTTTTTAAGTATTTTTTTTATAACATAAGATAGCACACAAGCAGACGGGTCTCCTAATGGAAAGAGTCAACCATCGCCTATAGAAACCAAAGATGTTAATGGTGCGTTGCTATCTTGTGGCGAGGTCTAATGCCACATGCATAAATTCACCGACAACCTTAGCCTTTAAACCGGAACACGACAGCGACAAGCACTGACACTATTGCGGCAGGAATAGGCAAGGCGGTAGTATATATATATATATATATATATATATATATATATATATATATATATATATATTTGCCTCCCACTACTTTGTTGTAGAATCAGTGACCGGTATGTGTGTTTCCGAATGGATACGATTTGGGGACCTTCAAGAGAAGTGCTTACTCATTTTTAAAAAGCCAGCAACGCAATTGCAAGACCTCTGATTTTGCGGATGGTCATGGCCGGTGGTGATCAATTGCACCTCCTGCAGGTTTGGTCCCTCTTTAATAACAAAAAAAAATATAAAAGAGTAAAAATCTAACTTAATAAGAACTATAACAAAACACTTCGCAAGTATTTATTTTCGTAAAAATCAGCCAGTACATCTCAAATTTCTAATAATGACGTGAAATGTGGATGTTTCAAAACTAATTACAAACTACAATATAAGACCTAATAATATAGTTTTAGGCATAATATTTCCGGAATGCCTAATAAAGCGGTTTCAAACGGAGGACCTTTATACTCCTATCTTCATTTGGAAACCTTTGGCCGCCTTCCAAAATAATTACGGAACCGAGTTTATTATTGCGAGCGGCAGTGCAAATAATAATAACAACAGTTTACATGACACTGTTAGGCTTTTTACTACACGTACTGTGCGCCAGAATGATATTTTTCTTTTTTTATTGCTGGCAGTTTAGTGTGAGCGCACATCGCACCTGATGAGAATAAAAAAAAAAACAAAATATGTACTCACAGATTAGACAGAGCAAGGAACTTATATACGATAACTGGAATTATTACGAAGTAATATTTGAAAAATAAAAATGTACTTTATTTTGTTACTCATAAAGTTGAAATTTGTTTCTTACTTAACAGAGGGGAAAAACGTTTTGAGCAAGACAACGACAAGAGTGGATGTTGTCCCTTTCTTGCAATTGCCAGTGTAAATAGATTTTTATATATTCGGTAATCGTTAAATCCCTTTTATTCATAGACGTCGATAAATACATTTGCATAAAATGTATTGTAATTAACATCGTGAGTTCTAAAATATGCTCATTTTAATTATTACGTAACTACTTATGCAATGCAAAAACTGTTTCTCAAATTAGTAGAATTGCTTAGTGGTAATTTGCAAGCTACGCATGGCCGCACTTATATATTGCGATTGGCGCTTTATTTAGTAGAAAGAGACACACTCCACCCATGTCGTGGTACTTACTCTTCGGAACGATTTTGAAGCGCGTGTGAACATTCCGGCTAGAATATAACTTCCTTGAGACAGAGTTAATTAAAGCTATTAAATGTAAAAAAAATATTTAATTACAGTAAACTGACTTTAAAACTGAAAAATTGAAAAAAGGGAGTTTATATTTAAAAAAAAGTTAACCTATGTTTGACCAACCTTCAACTATCTCCATATCGAATTTCAAAAATATTTCTTCAGTGGTTTAGCTGGAATGCGTAACAGACAGACGTTTATAAGTGTGGATATGGATAATAGCAATTGTATATATTGTATATAGTGTACAATATATTATGTTCACTGAGCTAGCTCCAAAGTAAGCAAATTATTTGCTTGTATTATGGGTGTTAGTCAACGATACTAATACATAGAAATACATATATAAATACTAGAATATATTTAATAAACACCTAAACTAAAAAGGCTGGCATCGCAGCTGAAAACCCCCCGGTGTTTCAGATGTCAATGGCCGGCGGTGATTACTCACCATCAGAGTGCTAAATGTGAGTTTTTCTTTTCGCGTTCGATCGTGAGCGCGTTTGGAGTTTACTAGGAATTTGTATGTGATTTGTACAGCGCCACCTAGTGGTAAACGTGAGAAACCAGTTTACCACTAGGTGGCGCTGTACAAATCACATACAAAATCCTAGTAAACTCGAAACGCGCTCACGATCGAATGTGAAAAGAAAAACTCACACTTAGCACTCAGGTGCACCACCTGCTCGTTTGCTCCCTCTACTATAAAAAGAAACCAGAAATACAAACATTTATGTTCATCACACAAATGCTTGTCCCCGTCGGGAATCGAAATCGAGACCCGTCGACCGAGTGGTTAGCGATATATAATAACATCCATTATATAGTAGAGAAATACTGTTATGTATAAATATACTTAGAAAAACAACGTTTGTCGTGTCAGCTAGTAGATGTGATATACAAAAAGAAAAAAATGGATAAGTACGAATGACTTCAGCTTACGACTTTGCCCATGGCTGGCAAGCTCTATCCAACTGAGTCTCATGTCGGTTAGCTCAATGAGACGAAATTCTTGTTTGCTTCAAATCCTGTTGTGTCGAAATTTTCCTGTTTGTTTATAAAGAAATAAGTGGACCTAGTTTACAAAAAAATAATTACTCTAAATTATGAAACTTAACCTAACATATACTAAGAATACGAATTTTCATCCACTAGTTCCATTTAGGATTTGATAGTATCATCACGCTAGATTTCCTTGCGGAATAGTCAGAGTAAACTGAACGTCTGTAAAATTTTTATTTCACCGCAATTCACCGGTTTGTCGGTTGGCGAAATAAGTGGTGAACCCCATCGCCACATTTTACTGATTTGATTACGACTATCATCTATTTCTTTCGATAACCGGGACTTACGGCTTAATGTGCTCATCCGATGCACGGGAGTAATAATATACTACACACCAAACTTCGAGTAGCTTTACTACTGAGATTTTGTATTATTAAGAAAATATATTTTTGCATGTCATTTTTGATGATATATATGATTAGAAACAATGTTTAAAAGTTTAACATCTATGTACCCACATTATTGAAAATAAATGAATATATTTATTTATAAAAACTTGGAAAATCTTCGATAACTTTATGGGTTGATTCTTCAAACTAATGGCCTATGTTTGACTGAAAAAATGAAATTTACGAAAATAGGTCACTAAAACGTTTTTATATCTTTCTTTAACGTTGACGAAATGTTATGTAAAATATATAAGCAAGGTTTTGAAAAACCAATTACAATGAGCAGCATTCCGTGTTAAAAATTACTTACATTGGCTTGAAGTAAACGGTTGTTTAACTACGTTACGTACATACGTGTCAATAATTAACGAAAGATAAAATAAAAATGTATCTTCACGCCTGTATCCCTGAAGGGATAGGCAGAGGTACAACAAGTGCACCTACGAAGATACTTGTGGTGGCAAGCCTATCGCCAACCGGGCACTTTCTAATCCCGGGCAACATTTTTTATCAGAAAACTGATAAAACATTTTTGAATTGCCCGACCCAGGAATCGAACCCGGGACCTCATGTAGTCAACCCCGACTCCGGACCACTACAGAGGCGATCGAAAAATAAAATAGGTTAATATATTGATATAAAAGAGAAAGATACGTTACATTCTTATATCGCATTCACTAAACTAGGCTCGGCAGAATATATATACAGTTATACACCGACACTGACACACATCTGTTATCACAATCATAAATATAGAAACAAAGACAGCGATAGGGCTTATACACTCGTACGAGCGAAATAGTATTAGCCACCATGCGCGTCGTCGCCGTGGTTACGGATAAACAAAAACAGAGATAGGGTGGATACACTCGTACGAGTGAAATAGTATTAGCCACCGACCGTCTCATCGTCATGGTTACCGATAAACAAAGAAAATCTTATTTTTAAACAAATTTAATGTTTTAGCTGTACTTACAAATGGAAAGTAATTCCATGTGTCTTATTTTTCCCTTGAGTGATTATAACATTGGTTAAATACACGAGAAGGCATTTTGATGCGTGTTTAATGGCAAAAACAATCGGAAAGTAGAAGCGTTCGATGTTACGATGTTCCGCGCGTCACTGAGTGGCATACTACAATAACTGTGTACACGGACCTAGATTTGTAGGACCAGGCGCTGTGACTAGATAACATATCCTCCTCTTTTTATATCAATGGGTCAATAAAATCCTTCTTTTAAGAATTCTATTACAAATTCATCAAAAAGTAACGACTATGGTCTTTCATCGCTTCTTAATATACAAATTCGACGTACAAAGAACACAACAAAGTCAACTTGAAGCTTTAATTGTGAATTTTACAACATTTATACGAAAGAAACCTTTTGAAAACAAAACAAATAAAATGGGACAAGTGTAAAACGGAATAAAGAAATAGAATTAAATTCAGACCAAATTAATTCACCTGGGACACCGTGGGTTTTATATATCTCCGAATATTTAACTAATAAAGTAAAAAGAGAGGAAGGTTATATTATATATGTTGTGGGAAATAAAAAACCTTCGTCCTACATAAAAGGCCTACGGAAAGGTCACAGGAAAAAAGGTCTCGACACATTTACGTGTTAATGATGAATTTTAATTATATCGCGTACTTGGTAGATTGATCTTTGCTGGGTGTTTTTTATCTCATTGGATAACAAACAGATGCAGCAAATAGAATGGAAACATCATCACTTAAAGACATCAAAGATGTTAATGGTGAATTTCTATCTAGATGGTGAGATGATGATATCATATGTATAAGTTTTTTTAAAATTATTGTTTCCTTAAAATCTTAACTTTGTTATAAATCACAGTAATCTCATTTTTGAAAAGCTGTATTTTGGAAACGACGATCGATTTCGATCTTTTGAATGGCATACAATTAAAATATCTGAGCCCTACAATTTTTTCTTAGTTACATCATTTATAGGCTGAAAAATGTCGAAGTAATATCAAAAAACATTTTTTTTAATTTTCGTTATTGATAAATTCCAAATAACCAATTTCGATCGTATGTACGATATTTGGCGCAGTTTTTAGAGAAAAAAGGGCGATTCGATTTTTAAGGCAATCGGTATATTACCCCGAAAGTTATTATACATAAATTAAGTAATATTTCTGTAAGAAAAAAAAATATTTATAAATCTGTAACTTTTGAAAACTAGATTCAAATTTGATTTTTGAACGTAATTTGACGTAGTTTTTAAGTTCTAAAATATTGTAGAAGGTTGAAAAATTATTAGTTAAAAAATCTCGAAGTTATTCGAACACAAGGCGATCGCTAGTTAACACTAAGAGTTCGAAATTCTGTTTGTCTATATATAACGCTTTCATGGCTAAGCCACTAAACCTATTTTCACGCATTTTAACAAAAAGAGAGTTGAAGATAGTCTAACTACTTTTATATAAAAAAACAACCCCTAACTGGCGACAAAACTTTCTATAAAGGACTGTTATTGTTATTGATAATTAATTAAAACTTTTGATTGAAAATAGACAAGCCCGCTGAGTCTCTTCCGCTGGATCTACTCAGGGTGTGCACATGAATAGATAACAAATATAATTTAACTTTGATTTTAACTTATATTTATGATAGGTGAAGGTGCGTGGGTCAGCTAGTACTAAATACTTTAAAAATATGGTAATCTTATTAATACCTAAACATATATAGTAGTCCAAGATCTCAGAGTCCCCAGACCAACGTCAATTTAGCAAAGCTGAAATTTTCAGGATTATTAGTACAATGTCTTGTTAAGAGGTATGCGTACCCATTAGCTTGAAAGCGGGGCCATTTCTCAGGTAGCGCGAAGAACAGGTAGATAAAAACCTTACTTCCCTACATTAAAGTAGAAACGCTAATATTTAAATATTTTTTTGAGAATATTATTTAAAATTAAAATTCATTACTGTCAGACACTTTCCGTGGGCCATTACTTCTGCCAGACGTCTTGAAAGTTATGAAAAAATTAGGTAAACTACGTTATAGTAGCAAACTTAAATTTTATATAGTTTTTTTAGTTTTTTTTAGTTAGTTTAGAATTATCATCACGCCCGGTTCCTTGCGGGGTAGGCAGAGTAAACCGAATGTCTATAGACTTTCCAGTTCACCGCGATGCACCGGTCTGTCGGCTGGCGAGTAAGTGGTGATCTTCATTACCGCATGTTACCGACACGTTAACGATTTCTTATAGCGATAACCGGGACCGACAGTTTAATGTGCTCATCCGAGGTACGGGAGTGGTGATACACTACTCTGCCATACTGCGAGCTTCTACTGAGGATTAGATTTTTGAGAAAACCTCGAGAAAACCTCAATAACACTTTTACCCGACCGAGGAATCAACCCGGGACTTCAGAGTCTGAGTGGAATATTCTACCCCTAGACCACGAGGCAGTCTTAGTGGCAGTGTAATTAATAATTAATTATTCAATTATTAATTTTTAATTATCTAACTTTCATATCATAGATTAATATTTATGGTTTATATTAATTTGTAATTATTGTAAAACTGGCGTGTCCTCAACGTATGGCGGAACATTGTCTCTTCTTGTTAATATTATTCCACCTACAACAATAAATTTGTTCCATATAATTTAATTAAGGCATGCCCAAATGCCGAACATATTTAATCTACTCCAGAAATTTATTATTATTTTCAATACTCTTAAAGTTATTGCAGAATTAATATTATATAGTCTGTTAAGTTCTGAATTGCTCTACAAGTTGATTTAATTTACAAAACATTAAAATCAATACACATTACGTTAAAATAAATACTAGCATTTGAAAGTAAATGCTAGTAAATAATACTAATTATAACATTCTACAATTCACCTAGATTCACGGCTTATCGACTGGTGACTCTTGTCACATAAGATCGTCGGTTAATATTGACAGAGGGATGGATATCGTTATATGTTCATCGAAATGAAATTAAATAAAATAGATTTTTGTATGTACATAGCATAGCTAAGAAGTGGATAAATCTTCAGATGCGTAATAATGTATATTATTATAATATCACTGGACAAATTAAACAAACTATACAAATCATTTATTTGTGATATGAGTTTAAGTCAACAACTTTAGTACATAGAAATGCATATATAAATACGGTAATATATTTAATAATACTTCAACCCAGAATTATAAATCTACGCTCATCACTCGAATGCCTGTCTCTGTGGAGAATCGAACCCTAGCCTTATCTATTGTGTAGCTAGGGTCGCTAACCGCTGGACCAAAGGGGCGGTCGAATAATAGACCACCTATTCTATTCTGCTGGCAGTTCCTGTGTGTTACAGAATGTGGCGCTTGAATTTCTTGCCACTGCTTTACTTATTTTTGCAACAATAGCGTCAGTGTTTGGCACTATTGTGGTAAGTTTATGCATCTGGTGCGTTGCTATCCGTATCATTTCTGACACTTAAATAGCAATGTACTATTAGCATGTAGAGTTTTTATAGGCAAGGACTATCTCTATGGCTAAGACGAAGAAAACTAGTTATTTTGCAATTTTCCGCGAACTTTTAAGTGTACCTTTGCGATGTTACTGAAAAGGAAAACATATAAAAGCGGTGTAGGCATTCTGCCAGGCAGTTTGTAAAAGGTGAAAAATTGACTATACGTGTCACTACCATCGTGACTACTAGATGGCTGAGTTCTGTAATCTTTTGACCGGGTTTTGCTGCCAAGTTTCCTATTCCTGTTGCAATGGCGTCAGTGTTTGTCACTGTCATGTTACGGTTCAGAGGGTAAGGCAGCTGATAAAATTTATGCACGTAGCTTACCATCCCACTACATGGATTGCAACGTGCCATTAACATCTTTGGTGTCTACAGGCAATGGTTATCTATTTCTATCAAGAAAATCATCAACTAATTTGCTATGAGGAATTATTACTCGAGCGAATAAATAATATATGGGCGACTGTTAATGAGATACTTCAATACTTAACCGAGTGGCATTGACATATTAATACTATGGACATCGGGTCTCATACTAAAATCGCGATAAAAATGTCTCAGTTACACATCACAAAAATAGATAATTTAACAAGGTAATTTAAACACTAAGTCATGATATCAAGATTTAATTTCGACTAATACAGAATTGTAGCTCTTTTTGTGTTTTGTAGCTCATTTACCTCGGACATTATTTACCGTGGACCTGACGTCTATAGTAATAATATGTTAATGCCGAGTGGTGTTAAATTATGTTTGCGAAAATTTTACTTAACTGGTGATTGGTGATGAGAGAATAAGCTTGGTTTAATAAGCGGATAACTCACCATCGGTGAGTTTTATCCATTTATTAAACCGACGTTTTTCTTCTTGGTACCATTGCGGAAGATACATAGAACAGTTCGCGGATAATAGGAAATTTAATTAATTTTACCTTTTTAATACTGGATTTCCGCAAAGTAACGCCTGAATCACTAAAACAGAATAAAAATACCTAAAAAGAGCTACTAACAGCGAAAAACAATTAATCTAAGTTAGTAACAAAAAATTCTAGTGTCCGAATTAAAAACTAAATTGAGCGAAAAAATACTAAATAGGGGAAATTAATACTGAGTGATTATATAACGGGATTGAGTTAATAGAAGAAGTGCTTCGAAAAATTCAGTTTTAGGATGTGCTTGTGAGCTGCGGTAATAATGTTTGCTATCTTATGGTTTAAAAAAATAAACAGCGTTGTGATGTAGCAAATAAGGAGTAAGTGTGTGTGCTTGCGCAGAATGTATAATTGGTCGCTAGTTCAAACTCGGTTGTGTCGAAATTTTTCGTTTAAAATTTATAAAAATACCATAGCATGATCAAACTGATTGTGTGCTGTCTGAAGGTGGTATCTAAAGTCTACCGACGTGTTAGTATTAAGAAAGTGATGAATGTGGATGATGTAAGAAAAATTTGCAAGGATCGTAACACAGACTACTCGGTGTTTTCTGGCTACATGTTAGGGATCTGGCGTGAAGATATGTATGTATGTAATACTAGTTTGTCTATATATATATAATATATATATATAGACTATATAGACTATATAGACTATATAGATATGTATATAATACTAGTTTGTCTGTTATGTTATTAGGACTTTTCTTGTCATATATTATGTGAAATTTAATTTCACTCTGAAACTCTCTTCTATAATGCATTTGCATGCTACGAAATGTGTAATTCCTAGATTCGTAGCGTTCGTAGTATTTGTCTACGAACGTTTGACTCACGGTACGAAGTTCACAGTTACAAAACTGCTTTAGTATATTTGAATGAAATTGCTTAATTTCTTGATCAAACACAGAACTCAACTACGTACGGCTAGAATTGTCTATGTAAATGCTGCTAGAATATGTAATGGTGTTATTAGACACTTTTGCTTCCACTTGTACATAAATTTCACTTTTACACAATTTTTTTAATACATTACTCGACCGGTTTCATTTTTTAAAGCATCTTCAGGATGTAATATACTTAACTGATTATTATTGACTGTTGTGGAATATAAACAAACGTAAATATTGATTTTAAAAGGGTAAGCTTAAATATCGCTCAAAGGTGTTGTCAGCCTCAACAATTTTGCGTAAAAATGTGGGAAATTTTAATTTACTATTATATTGCACTAATTTATAACTATACATATGGCGAAACTACTGATCCGATTTCAACGAAATTTTGCAGGTAATTTGTATGGCATAACAACGTAGATACGCTCCAAGCGAAATCTTTAATAATAATTTGGTATAGTACGTGTTAGGCCATGCGCAATGTAGGGTGTCAAATTATTCCATCACAAAAATGCAGACTAAGAAAAGTTTTTTTTTTTGTTTTATTCTACGGCCATTTTTTTATTATCGACAGGGAAAGCGCTTGACCGCGATCTCGCCTGATGGTAAGCTAAGATGCGGTGATGCGGTGATGCGGCCTAAGATGGAACGCGCTTCCCTAGAAGGTACCTGTTCACTCGTCTCTTGAAGATCCCCAGGTTGTACCCGTCGGGGAACACAGACTCAGGAAGCTTATTCTAGTCCCTTGTGTTTCGGATCAACAATGTCGAGTCGAACCGCTATAACATATTTAACGTCAATGATGGATATATCCACACCACAGGTTTACCGCTTGCAAAAACTTCAAGTACATTTTATAAGTTAGTCGGCTATTACTCAAAAACTTGTGAAGCTTTTGTACCCGTGATACTTTGCCTTTTAATTTTATTATATTTATTACTACCGTGACACTAATCGTTTAGCTGGCAGAGGATGAGGACACTTGTATTTTTTAAAATCATTTTTTGCTTTGTGTACCGATATAACATTCCTGCTTTACATATACAGGAGCAACTCTAAAAAACTATTTCTCAAGATTTTATGTTATCACTTTGTTTCCGTGACTAATATTATTTATATTTATGCCAAATAACAGCTTCTTAGTACTAAAGATCTCTGAACTAGACTGCAGACGGACGGACGGACGGATATAGCGTTACTATACGGGTTCTTAGTTTACTTCAGAACCCTGAAAAGCTAGCATATGTTCAATCAATAAAATATAAATTAAAAACAAATGTTATTGAAACATTTTGAAAAAATGTTAAAGTTTTAAATTGACTTTTATACACGCTACTAACTTAAGCACAAGTTTCAGGTCAGTTTCACGTTTGAAGTTTTGTTAATACTCGTTATATTGGAACTGGTAGGTAAATGCTACTATTTCCAGTAAGAATAATATGCCCAACCCTAAGTTTCACAGACATAGAATATTTTTAAAAACCTGTTTTATTGGATACCCCACACTATTGGGTGCACCAAAAAAAACTTTCCTAATTTACATAAAGAGGAGCTACCCTAAAAATACATTTTTGAAGATTTTATGTTACCATTTTGTTGCGTTACTAATATGTATATTCATGTCAAATAGTTTTATAGTACTAAGGTCTTCTGAGCTAGACTGCGGACGGGTGGACGGACATCGATATCGAAGCTATAAGGGTTCCTAATTTACTTCGGAACTCTACAAACCGCTAAATACTAACCGGTATTTTTAAACCAGTTTCAAGGCCTGAAAGCCCGGATAAATATTGAGTACCAATACATTTTACATGAAGATTAATATCGGTAAACTTTCAAGCAAAACAATCTAAAATAAAATACTCTACGCATATAAATCAGAATCCCAATGTACTGCCCGTCAAATGCCTTGTCAAACTTCGTGTAGTGAAATTTTGCTTTGCAAGTTTTTCACATCCTTATTTATGAGGCAATTTCTTCTGCGTACATTTTGAGAACAAGTTATAATCTTTTCGCGTATGCGGGAGTTTCCAACTTTAAATATAAGATGTGACTTTTTTGCCTTGTTCTTAGGGTTCCTTACCTTAAAGAAAAGAAATGGAATTCTTATAATTACACTTTATTTTCCGATTGCTAAGACCATTTTTTCAGTAATATATTATGAATATTTCAGAATTAAGGTATCAAGTTGAAATTAATGTTAAATACTCGAGTTAAATATCTAAGTACTACTAGACTAATTAAAGTCACTCACACCACTCAAAAACCACTGAATGGATTTTTATGCGGCTTTCACAAATGGATAGAATTCATGAGGAAAGTCCTACACATACTTTTAATTTGTCAAGGATTTTTGTATTTGTTACCCGTGCGAAGCCAGAGAGGGTCGCTAGTTAATATTTTAAATTATAGTCTCATTAAAAATATATCACCACGCCTGATTCTCTTTTGTGGTAGGCAGAGTAAACTGAATATCTATAAACTTTTCACCACACCTTTTCACCACAATTAACCAATTTGTCAGTTGGTGAGATGAGTGGTAATCGTCACCGCATTATACTAATCAGATAACACTTCTCGAATATTTCTGGTGATAACGGGGATCGACAGTTTAACGTGGTTATTTGAGATACTGGACTGGTAACACACCATCCGCCATACGCCCAGCTGGTATTGAGATTCGAGATAGAATTTTCGAGAAAAATCTCGAAACCGACGCTTAGATCAAAACCTCTTGATCGGAGCCGAATATTCTATTCCCTAGACCAAGAGGCAGTCTTATTAAGCTGTGGAAAAGTCAAAGCAGTTAAAATGTAATAATATTATGAAAGTTTATGTTGCATATTTTGCGATTTCACAAGGTATCAAACCCGTTTTCATTGTTTTTAGTTGAAACTAGTTTATCACTCACTTGTACTTTTATTTCACTATTATTATACACTAATTTATTTAATTTTATCGACCGGTTTCGCTTTTTAAAGCATTTTCAGGACGTAATATTCTTTTAAAGAATATTAAAGAATATTACGTCCTATTAAAGAATATTACGTCCTGAAAATGCTTTAAAAAGCGAAACCGGTCGATAAAATTAAATAAATTAGTGTATAATAACAGTGAAATAAAAGTACAAGTGAGTGATAAACTAGTTTCAACTAAAAATAATAGAATTTCACCAAGTGCCGACGATTGAAAGTGTAAAATCTAACCGTTTTCATTGACCTAGGCACATGTAAAGTAAAAATCTGAAAACCGTAAATATATAGTTTCCTCCTTACCTGTAACCTTAGCTTCTTTGAGTTATGGATATCGGCCAAGTGACGCCTGAATCTATAAAACATCATGATAAAGCAAGTGTGGTAAAATATTTCTTAAGAACTTAAGAAAGAAAATATCTTCACGCCCGTATCCCCGCAGAAGTAAGCAGAGGTACAACAAGTGCACCCACGATTAGCCGAAGATACTTAGTCCCACATTGTACCTAATAGGTGGCAAATCTTTCGTCAACCGGACATTTTTTCCGATCTCGGGAAAATTTGTTTATATTAGAAAATTGAAAAAACAAACGTTTTGAATTGCCCGACCCGGGAATCAACCCGGGTCCTAATATGGTCAACACCGACAACGGACTACTAGACCACAGAGGTGATCATATTTTTATAAAAAATAATAGCTGACCAGGCAAACGCTATTTTGCCTTTTTAACTACTTTTATTTTTTTCTATATTTTCGCACCTTTTAAACCTTCCCTGGACTTCAACAATTACTTCAAAACCAAAACTAGCCAAATCGGTTCAGCCGTTCTCGAATTTAAGCAAGAGTAACGAACAGCAATTAATTTTTATATATAGGTATAGATTCCAGAAGTTGCATAGAAATGGTAACGGTAATGCAAAGCTAATTCAACCATGTAATAAAATCATTAACAATTATATAATGACTAACTGAGCGCGCGCAGCTCCGCCCGTGAGGAAATTGGTGCGAAACTATGTTTGGATGTATGGATTATTAAACATATTGGAGCATTTATACTCAACTAGCTGACCCGGCAAACGTTGTTTTGCCATTCATATTAGGAATCCATAGCGGACAAACAACGTGACACGTAATTTATTATTACGGGATTGTCCTTCCACGCAGCCAAAATGGCATTAAACTTTATATAGTGGTTAAGTGTTCTTAAATTTTCTAATTTTCCGCGCAATTTTCTTAATATTTTCTTTTATAAGAACTTTCTCCTTACAATTACAAACACAACAAAAAAAAATTACCTAAATTGGTCCAGCCATTCAGGCGTGATGTCGTGACCAAGGAAAATAGGGATTGATTTTTATACATATAAAAGATTATATTTAATAAAAAAGAACTCTACTTAGAGAAGATAATACAATGCTGAACTCTACCATCTAATAGCCACGGTGGTAGTAACTCGCATAGCCAATTGTTCACCTCTTACGAACTGCCTGGCAAAACGGCAGTTTTTCTATTCTTCAAAGGATTCCGCATCGACACAGGGTAAAAATTACAAACATACAAAAATACAAATGTTTTCTCATTATAATATAGATATATAATATTCTTTGTATAATTTGTTCAAAATTCACATAATCAAAAATACAAAAATACAAATAATAATCTTATGGTGTTAGCCTAAAAGTCAATATTTTGGAATCAAAATCAAAATAGTATTTATTCGACGTAGGTACACTCGGTTACATTTGTCGATATCAAAACATAATATATGTATAGTAGCCTATACACATAAAAAAACATATAATAATTCCATAATCTAATGGGGCTATTAATAATGGTATAGTTATACACAATACAAATATGAACTTATGCCACTGTCTACGAAATATTCAAACTTGTTAGAATAGATAATCAAAATTTTCGTCTAATAATAGCAAAGCTTATACAAATCGTATCATTAAAGTATATGAAACAATATGTTTAAAGTTTAACTCGTTCAATTACCATTTAAATAATTTAACAATTTGAATGCTATCCAATTTCGTACATCCATTAAATGTGCATTAGTTGAAATTAACTGACCACAAAACCTCGATTGGTTTGGCATGATTTTACTTGTTAGCCACTTTAATCTTTTTAATTTAAGTAATAACTATTATTATCTAGTACATATTAATTATATTATAATGTAATTTTGAGGGGAAAATGTTTTCTTTAAAGGGTCGTCTTAAATATGGTATCATAAATACTTACATTTATGGGCGTATTCGGTCAAACTAAGAGCTCAGTAATCTAAGTTAGATAGTGAAAATAAAAAAATTTAGTTTCGAGCATCTGATCACAGCCGGCTTAGACCTCGACATTTCTTCTATCTTTTGCTATGTAAAATTATCAAATAGGTTGGCTGAACACTTAAATAGGTAATGGCCGTATTTGGCCGAACTAAGTCTTTAATAAATAGTTTAGTAATTAGTCTAATAGTTAATCAGAGTAAATTTTTTTTGAGCGACTGAATTTAGATTGTTTTCACATCGACACACTATATTCTTTCAAAATGTGTCATAACCGATTGAAGAAGTGTCAACTGCACAATGGCACTGTGCCATACTAAGTAAAATGGTGACAAAAAAAGACGTGTGGTACTCGGAGACTGCCGCGGTAAAGCTATTGCATAGCATTTTTTATCAACTTATGCAATTACAATTATATATTTATTTTATTTATGCAGTATTTTTGTACACTTTGTACACACATTATACGAGTACAGATATTCACTGTTGTACGTAGATGATAAATACCTATACACCTATATTCTTTCTCACAAACAGCTGATTACGGTTGTTTTCCAATACAACCAATGCCACCTAAAGGCGGGTTGCTGAACTAAAGGGACAAGCGTGATATTTGAAAAAGTCATTAAAAGTTCTGGTATTTATCGATAGATGGAAAATCTAAAAAGTATCACCCCTGTGCCGGTCGGAGTGGGGCGTGTTAGGTTTTTTTCGTTACGGAATTTCTGGATTCGGTCTCCACGCTCAAGGCCCGCGATAGAATCTATGCAATAGCTTAAAAAAGTTTCAAAACAATTTTAAAGTGTACCCGCGTAAAACTTGGCTCACAATCCTGAGTAAATAACTTTGATTACCAAGTTTATTTTGGCTTTAGTACCAACGGCCTTGAGCCTACTCTATCATGACGCAACAACTTCAGTGCTTGTTACTCTCATGTTACTGTTTGCAGGGTAATGTAGCCTATAAACTTATGCATGTAGCATTCCTGTTACGAGGTTTTTTTAGTAGAAGTGTATAAGCTATAGAAAGAAGGGCGCAAATGGAATACACCGCATCAATCTAGATCTATAATTAAATTTTCTTTATTATATTTTTATGTTATGTTATGTTAATTACTATGTTAATTACAATACATTTTATGCTAATTTATTTATAGACGTGTAAGAATAAAAAGGATTTAACGTTTACTGAATATGTAAAAATCTACCATCTAGATAGTTTATTTACACTGGCAATTGCAAGAAAGGGACAACATCCACTCTTGTCGTTGTCTTGCTCAGAACGTTTTTCTCCTCTGCTATGTAAGAAACAAATGTGAACTTTATTTGTTACGAAATAAAGTACATTTTTATTTTTCAAATATTACTTCGTAACTATTCCAGTTATAGTATACTAGCTGTGCCCGCGACTTCGTTCGCGTGAAAAAAAATCTAAAATAAAAACTCGCATAGTTCCCGTTCCCATGGGATTTCCGGGATAAGAACTACCCTATGTCCTATCTTGGGTCTCAAACTATATTTGTACTAAATTTTATCTAAATCGGTTCAGCGGTTTAGCCGTGAAAGCGTAACAGACAGACAGACAGACAGAGTTACTTTCGCATTTATAATATTAGTATGGATAAGTTCCTTGAGGTAAATATTTTTTTTTAATATATAATTATGATTTTTTTTGTTTATTTTTGTTTTCTTTTCGTTTTTTTGTTTGTTTTCTTTTTTTATGTTTTTTTTCTCTTTTTATATGTTTTGTTATTC
This sequence comes from Apodemia mormo, assembly GCA_036924255.1. Lineage (NCBI taxonomy): Eukaryota > Metazoa > Arthropoda > Insecta > Lepidoptera > Riodinidae > Apodemia > Apodemia mormo. The sequence continues at coordinate 38,006,091 of JAUPFN010000011.1, read as the reverse complement.
TTTTTATATATTTTTATATTATTTTCTTATATCTAATACAATTAACTACAATTGCGTGAGCACAACATTCATAAACATTACGTGAGCGGTGAGATGAATAGTGATCTCCATCGTTAAATTTTATAGACCTGATAACGATTATCAACTTTTTTTGCGATAGCCGGAACCTAAGGCTTTATGTTCTTATCCGAGGTACGGCTTAAAAAATATGTTTTTCTCATTTTCTGATATAAATAACGCTGTCTGAGATTGGTTTAGTGCCCGGTTGACGATAGGCTTGCCATCTGTTAGATGGGCAGTCTATGTATCTTTGGCTCATCATATTTAAACTGGTTGAACCTCTGTTTATTTCTTCAGGAATACAGGTGTGAAGATACCTCGAAAAACCTTGATAAAAGTTTTTCCCGACCCGGGGATTGAACCCGGAACCTCATGACCTGAACCGAATAGGCTATAGGCTAGTCTGAGGTATGAGGCAGAGGAAAAAAGTGAATGATTCCACATTAATGACATTCACTATAAATTTTTAAATGTCAGGATAATTTCTTCGATTTGCCGGTTAGGCTGAGCACGTCGGCTGCGCCGGCTGTCTCACACGTGACTTGCTGATATTGAAACTGCCTATCTTTATATGACAACAAAATCCTCTGTCCTATACAAATAGGTATCTAAAAATAATTTTAGTATACCTACTTATCTTCACGTCAAATACTTTACAACATAAGCAGAGGGTATATGTATATATATATATATATATATATATATATATATATATATATATATATATATATATATATATATATATATATATATATATATATATATATATATATATATATATATATATACGCTTGAAAGGCGATCCTCACTAAATCTTAATAATGTGAGGAAGTATGAGACTATTTGTAACCTAGGGTTGCTAAGGTAGCGTAGCGCTATCCAGAGTAGAATATAGTGTACTTAACGTACAATAGCGTTGCGTACGTCACTTACGTCATTTATATGTATATCTTAACAGTATCCATCGGCCAGCATCGACCAACTGTCGCCTGTCGTAACGAAAACCGAGTATATATATATATATATATATATATATATATATATATATATATATATATATATATATATATATATATATATTAGGGTGATTCATTTGCGACAAACATTTTTTTTTTTAGGTGCTCAAGCAAAATTTTGTTCTACATATTGAAAAAAAAATTTCCACCAAGTTAGAGCTCTTAATTCGAGTATGAAGTGCTTGCCGTTTTAATTTGATTTTTTCCCATTAGAAATGCATGTAAATATTTTTATTTTTTTTCAAATTTCTAATGCTTGGACACATTTAATGATATTGGCATTCTGATTGCTGAAATAGATCCAGGATTCCACGCTCTTTAAATGACTTTTCGTCAATTTTAATGTCGCCTGCTTTGGTCCACTGGTACCATCTGTCAAAGTTATGTTTTCGAATAAAATGCACATTTTTTTATTATTACAGCGAAAATTGATTGATAGATGGAAAAAATAATACATTATTTTATAAAAAATTTGATTCTCTTCAAAAAAGGTCGTAACTTAAGTCTCTCAGACTCATAGTTTTTAACTTGCAGTAACTTTTGTAACTAAAAATGTAGAAAAATGATAAAAAAATTACAAATTATGATGTTTAAATTCAAGTTTTTGTTTCAAATTTATTTTTTTCATTACATTGTCAATTTTACTTTTTGTACTTTTATACCTGACATGTTACACATACTGACATACAGACACACATACACACACAAATAAATAAATAACACAATAAGCGGGAAACAAAAAAGTTAATACAAAATTTTAATAAATTTGTAATTTATCATAGTTTATATTTTTATTAGAAATACAACCGAAAGAAAATGAATTGTTATTTTATAAACTTTAAATGAAAGCTCTGTAAAAGTTGTAAACGACACAGCCGAGCGATGTGTTGCGCTCATTGAAAAATTCAATGAGTTTGGCACGTACGACGAAGATAAAAAACAATGCCTATTATTAACTGTTCAAAATTATAGAAAAGAATTCCTAACATGTACCAAAAAACTTTATTCAACAACAAAGTAATACCTAACTTATGTGAAGATATATTTAGTAAACAGAGCTTTCATTTAAAGTTTATAAAATAACAATTCATTTTCTTTCGGTTGTATTTCTAATAAAAATATAAACTATGATAAATTACAAATTTATTAAAATTTTGTATTAACTTTTTTGTTTCCCGCTTATTGTGTTATTTATTTATTTGTGTGTGTATGTGTGTCTGTATGTCAGTATGTGTAACATGTCAGGTATAAAAGTACAAAAAGTAAAATTGACAACGTAATGAGAAAAATAAATTTGAAACAAAAACTTGAATTTAAACATCATAATTTGTAATTTTTTTATCATTTTTCTACATTTTTAGTTACAAAAGTTACTGCAAGTTAAAAACTATGAGTGTGAGAGACTTAAGTTACGACCTTTTTTGAAGAGAATCAAATTTTTTATAAAAATATGTATTATTTTTTCCATCTATCAATCAATTTTCGCTGTAAAAACAAAAAAATGTGCATTTTATTCGAAAACATAACTTTGACAGATGGTACCAGTGGACCATAGCAGGCGACATTAAAATTGACGAAAAGTCATTTAAAGAGCGTGGAATCCTGGATATATTTCAGTAATCAGAATGCCAATATCATCAAATGTGTCCAAGCATTAGAAATTTGAAAAAAAATAAAAATATTTACATGCATTTCTAATGGGAAAAATCAAATTAAAACGGCAAGCACTTCAAACTCGAATTAAGAGCTCTAACTTGGTGGAAATTTTTTTTTCAATATGTAGAACAAAATTTTGCATGAGCACCTAAAAAAAAAAAATGTTTGTCGCAAATGAATCACCCTAATATATATATACTCGGTTCAGGATCGGTACAGGATTCCGACACTAGCTGAGGCTATCAGGAGAGTATCTCCAAATTGAGGTGATACGACAAAGGGTGTCTTCTTTGCGGTGAACTGTGTCTTATTGGGGTTAAAAGTAACCAGGTTTTGTTTTGATGACCCCATTCAGAGACATCGGTAAGTCGATTCTCGACTTCAGACACAAGCTTGTTTTGGCACTCTTCGACGTATTCCCGAGAAATACCGCTTCGACCGGAGTATGTAGCATCACCAGTACTGTCATCCGCACAGCAATGTATGTTGCGAATTCGCATCATATTATTGATATGCAGAAGAAACAGAGTCGGTGATAGCACGCAGCCTTGGGGAACACCAGCATTGACAGACTTAAGATAGTATAGATATAGATTATTATCTTACCACCATACTTAGACTGTTACGTTGAAATTTGGAAAAGTACAAAGTCAGAATTTTTTGTTTAGGATCAGTAAATTCATAATCTGCAATCAAATTGGCCAATCTTCTTCTATATATATATATATATATATATATATATATATATATATATATATATATATATATATATATATATACATAAATCAATCCCTATTTCCCTTGGTCACGACATCACGCCTGAATGGCTCGACCAATTTCGGTAATTTTTTTTTTTGTTGTGTTTGTAATTGTAAGGAGAAGGTTCTTATAAAAGAAAATATTAAGAAAATTGCGCGGAAAATTAGAAAATTTAAGAATACTTAACCACCATATAAAGTTTAATGCCATTTTGGCTGCGTGGAAGGACAATCCCGTAGTCTTATATAAATTACTTGTCACGTTGTTTGTCCGCTATGGATTCCTAATATGTAAGACAAAAAACGTTTGCCGGGTCAGCTAGTTAACTAATAAATTAGCCTGTTATTTTCTTTTTCTATATATATAAAAATCAATCCCTATTTCCCTTGGTCACGACAACACGCCTGAATGGCTCGACCAATTTCGGTAATTTTTTTTTTGTTGTGTTTGTAATTGTAAGGAGAAGGTTCTTATAAAAGAAAATATAAAGAAAATTGCGCGGAAAATTAGAAAATTTAAGAACACTTAACCACTATATAAAGTTTAATGCCATTTTGGCTGCGTGGAAGGACAATCCCGTAGTCTTATATAAATTACTTGTCACGTTGTTTGTCCGCTATAGATTCCTAATATGTAAGGCAAAAAACGTTTGCCGGGTCAGCTAATTAACTAATAAATTAGCCTGTTATTTTCTTTACAGGAAAATGATTTAAAGTAGTAACTTTAAATCATTTTCCTGTAAAGTAAACTTTACAGGAAAATGATTTAAAGTTGAAATACACGATATCATTACAATTAGGTGATTTTTTATATTTTTATTTTATAACTAGCAGTTGCCTGCGACTTCCTCCGCGTGGACTTCGTTTACTCCGCACAGCTCCTTCTCCGTAGATGATAGCGTGATAATATGAAGCCTATATGTTGTTTGAAGTAAATCCATGCAGTACGTTTTGAGTTTACCCCTTACATACATACAGACAAACAGATAAACAGACAAACAGACAAACAGACAAAAATTCTAAAAACTATATTTTTGGCTTCGATATCGATTGTAGATCACGCCCCAAGTATTCTTTTAAAAAAATATTCAATGTACAGTTTTGACTTTCCTACGATTTTATTATATGTATAAATTGAACTTTAAATCATTCTCCTGTATTATTGTGGAAGAACACACTGATGATATCTTATTTTTAGATTAGTATCATATATCAATGTACCATGAATATCTTTGGTGTCTATAATTGAAGGTTGTCTAATTTAGAAGTAATCTATTTTATGAAAAAAAAATACACTATGTAAATAAATAAGTTTCAAGTCTGACGAGATTTATTTACAACCAGTTGATAAATATGATCAGTGTTGTGAGCCAATCGACATTTTATATACATTTTACGCACCTCATAACCTTAGGCAGTAAATTTTTTGATGGAGAAAATATTTTTGCACAATGTATCTTCACGCTGTGTAAACGAGTAATTGAGTTGACAGTAAAAGTTATGAAGAGCACGGCGTCGAGGCGGCGCCATAACGGATATCAGAATGCCGCGGGTTTCTTCAAACCCTCCTATTCTTTCACCGGATGTGGGAGAGACAGCAAATAAATTGTGTTAGTTTTCAATAAACAACCAATCGGGAGCAATCTAAATTAATCAGACGTTTGATTTTTTTTTTTATTGTAATAATTTTATTTTAGCTAGGGATTAACTTGTTCAGCTTAGATAATTTAATTGCGAGTTTAATTCCCGGATAGAAAAATATTTTCTTTTCGTCTAGAAAAAGTCTCAGTAGTCGATTACTTTCTATCGACCCAATTTTGTTCAATCATGTATCGAGTTCGGTCACGGTCTTTGACATATGATGAATATTAACATATATTTTTTGTGACGTGCTATACCAAATAGGTTTTCTTAAAAAAACTGCTTAAATAACATCAATTTCAATAAATTAGGTCTTGTCAGCCTCTTAAGACCGCGCCATAAGGATGGCAACTATTAACATGTTTGGTGTCTATAGGCGATAGTTGTCTCTTTAAATCGGGATGGCTATTATCTGCTTGTTTGTTATCTCATCACATAAATGTTTGTCTCTGCCGGGAATCGAACCCAAGCCCCATCAATTTATGATTAGGTTTGCTAAGCACTCCATGGGATGGGGTGAATACTGACGACGTGACGGGGCGGTTAAACTACTGTTACTATTTTTTTTTGTAGAAGAGGGGGCAAACAAGCAAGAGGTGTACCTGATGGTAAGTGACCACCGCCGCCCATGGACATCTGCAATACCAGAGGTCTTCAGTTGCGTTGCCGGCCTTTTAAGAATGAGTAAGCTCTTTTCTTGAAGGTCCCTATGTCGTGTCCGTTCGGAAATACCCCTGCCGGTAATTGATTTTACAACAGAGTAGTGCGAGACAAAAAGTGTCGGGAGAAACGCACAGTTGTGTATTTCCAGACATCGAGATGGTGAGGATGGAACTTCAAAATTTTAAGCGATGTCCGATGGTGGAATTCGGCAGCAGGAATTAATCCAAACAACTCGTCGGAACACTCCCTATGATAAATACGATAGAAGACGCAGAGTGAACCTACATCTCTGCGTAATGCAAAAGAGTCAAGCTGTTTTGAAATAGCTTGGTCGTCAACGATTCGAACCGCTCTACGCTGAATGCGATTAAAAGGAAGAAGCTGGTACTGGGGAGCTCCACCCCAGAGATGAGAACAATACTCCATGTGAGGCCAAATCTGTGCCTTATAAAGTTGAAGGCGATTGGACGGCAATAAGTACTGTCTCGCTCTGCTGAGCACACCGAGCTTTTTAGAGGCTAATTTAGCCTTGCCTTCCAAATGACCGCGAAACTGAACATAATTCGATATGTCGACTCCCAGGATTCCGACACTAGCTGAGGCTATCAGGAGAGTATCTCCAAATTGAGGTGATACGACAAAGGGTGTCTTTTTTGCGGTGAACTGTGTCTTATTGGGGTTAAAAGTAACCAGGTTTTGTTTTGATGACCCCATTCAGAGACATCGGTAAGTCGATTCTCGACTTCAGACACAAACTTGTTTTGACACTCTTCGTCGTATTCCCGAGAAATACCGCTTCGGCCGGAGTATGTAGCATCACCAGTACTGTCATCCGCACAGCAATGTATGTTGCGAATTCGCATCATATTATTGATATGCAGAAGAAACAGAGTCGGTGATAGCACGCAGCCTTGGGGAACACCTGCATTGACAGACTTAAGATAGTATAGATATAGATTATTATCTTACCACCATACTTAGACTGTTACGTTGAAATTTGGAAAAGTACAAAGTCAGAATTTTTTGTTTACGATCAGTAAATTCATAATCTGCAATCAAATTGGCCAATATTCTTCTATATATATATATAAATCAATCCCTATTTCCCTTGGTCACGACATCACGCCTGAATGGCTCGACCAATTTCGGTATTTTTTTTTTGTTGTGTTTGTAATTGTAAGGAGAAGGTTCTTATAAAAGAAAATATTAAGAAAATTGCGCGGAAAATTAGAAAATTTAAGAATACTTAACCACCATATAAAGTTTAATGCCATTTTGGCTGCGTGGAAGGACAATCCCGTAGTCTTATATAAATTACTTGTCACGTTGTTTGTCCGCTATAGATTCCTAATATGTAAGGCAAAAAACGTTTGCCGGGTCAGCTAATTAACTAATAAATTAGCCTGTTATTTTTTTTAATAGGGCCGTTTCATGAGATAATAGTTGTCAGTCTGGAAAATGGTTGTGAATTTATAATCTTGTGATTAAGAGAAAAGATAAATGCTGCAACTCTCGGTTATTGTAAGTAAGCGACATAAAGTTGGGAATTCTGCTATTCTGCCAGGTATTTCGTAAAAGACGAACAATTGGTGCGTGCTACTACCATCCTGATCGAGATTACAATGTTTCGATCGGATTTGGTAACATCGACTTACGTATTCAAGACGCAATATATACTGTCAGTCATGTTTCGGTTTGGAGGGTAAGGCAGCTGATAAATTTATGCAAGTGGCATTTCAAACCTGCCACTGCAGTAACAATATAACATCAATTTAGTATCTATATTCGATGGTTATCTTTTCAATTGTCCCAATATGGGAGAAACATCTACCTTGTTTGCTCATAAATTAATAAACGGAGCTAAGATTTAATGACTTTCGAATCACTCTGTCCACCACTAAAGAAATCGACTTATTTTTCTTTTAATTAAATAAAACTTATTTTGAATTGAAACTCGATAAAACAAGAAAGCAACAGTAGAAAGAGACATATGCGTACACATATATTGAGTTCGTGAGAGAATGAGAATTGTCCTGTGTGTAATTATTTTTTTTTGTTGATAGGTAAGCGCTTGACCACGATCTCGCCTGATGGTATGCTAAGATGCGGCCTAAGATGGAACCCGCTTCCCTAGAAGGTACCCGTTTACTCTTCTTTTGAAGATCCCCAGATTGTAATCGTCGGGGAACACAGACTCAGGAAGCATGTTCCAGTCCCTTGCGGTTCCAATGAAGAATATCGAGTCGGACCGCTTTATTCGAGCATATGGAACGTCCTTCATATGGCAATGCCTAGAATCTGTGCGCCTTGTCGATGGAAAAACGGGAATGGTGGAATTAATTCATGCATATAGCTTGCCCACTTTTATATATTTGTTTCGAAATGACTAAAGTCGATATCCTGAATCGCTACAACAACCATAACGGACTAGAAAATTATGTCTATGAAGCGGTTTATGTACTTGTGTTATTGCCTAGTCGAACCGAGAGAGAATGCGTCATTCTATAATAACTATCATATATCTACACGTGCTGTTTAATTACTTGTTTTAATAAAAACATTTACGTGTGTCTGTTTATTACGAGTATCATACACCTAGTATACATTTCATTCACTGCAAATTATTTTGTTCTGGATGTTCTGCTTTTACTGAGTGTGAGTTGCACTTACGTTTTTTTTTAATTGCTACATCCTCATGAATTCTAAAATAAAACAACATAGTTTGTTCTATTTTAACTTTTTTGCAAACTATCCTTACTGAGAACTCATTCTAAAGACCTTCCGATGAACTCACAAAAACTTATTCGGAGGAAGCGGGAGTCGTTTATTTTTACTCGCCACTATTGTTTAGTCATTTCTCATTTGGCCCCTATAGTTAACGGTTTATTTCTTCTTCCATTATTGTCATGTTCAAACATTTGTTTTCTATCTTTCAGACCTTGTTTAATTGTTTCACTTGTTTTCGTTGAGAAAATAAATTAGGTGAGACGTCGAAAATATTTTCCAACACAAAGATATTAAGATATCCGTATATAAAACTTTTCACAAAATCAAACTACAATAATAAGTTTTACATTTTTATACTAAAACTAATTTCAAAGTTATTCCAGCCGCAGTCTCAGAATAAATAATAATGTTATGTACCTATGTTATATCCGCAACAATGTCAATGATTGTCACTATTGTGTTCGGGTTTGGAGATTGGGGTGGGCGATAAATTTATGCATGAGGTATTAACACCTTGCTACATAGATAGCAACGCACCATTAACATCGTTGATGGTATAAGCGATGGTTGTGTCTATCCTTCAGGAGTATATTTTACATACAATTCTGCTTGTTTGATATTTTATGATAAAAAGTGTGTAGTGTTAAATCTCAATTTTATATCATTGCAAACAATTAAAGAGCTTTCTACAAAATCATCGCTAATAAATACCGTTAATATATTTTATACTTTTTGTCATCGGTAGGTACTTGGTGAATCTCCATTTGTAATTTTATACTGGATGCCATAAAAGGCAAAACCGGTTGACAATAGTCATTAAATTAAAAGTGGTTTATGAAACAGTACAAGTGTGTTAACAAATTTACAAATAGTGTTAAATTCAAATAATCATTCGTAAATTAATTAATTTCATAAAAAACCCGGTAAGAAAAAAAATATCTTTTTTACTTATATCGTTAGATAACAAACAAGCAGATGGGTCTCCTTATGGAAAGTGTCAACCATCACTTATAGGCACCAAATATGTTAATGGTTCGTTGCTATCTTGTGGCGAGATCTAATGCCATATGCAAAATCTATAGACGGATCCCAGGCTATGAAAAAAGACAGCATTGTTATAGGGTTTTTTTTTTAAATTCGGCTGTATTTTTTAAATGTTTATTACCTCATAACTCGGTAATTTATTAACCGATTTTGAAAAATATTTTTTGTTTGAAAATACTCGTATATATTTGCCGTGTGGTCTCACTTTTAGTGTAGATTTTTGTGCAGATTGCACGACTTTTAGTGCAGATTGCACCACTTTTAGTGCAGATTGCACCAACTTAGTGCAGATCTGATGCAGAGTTCTGGAGATATAGGAAATGGGAAGTCGGTTGGTCCAGTTTTACCGCTGCTCATAACGCCAAGAATTTTACCAAAGTGAAAAAACATATTATAAAGAAGTTTTTCCTCATATGTTTAAATAATGGTTATCTTAACTAAAATATACTGGATGTTCCAGACCACTCGTCCAGGCTGATTACTGTGGAGAGTTTCAAAAAAAATGAAAACAAAAAAACCCGTATTCAATATTTTTTGAAACTCTATCCAACCAAGCTAAAACAACCCCCACCCCTAACCCCCTGCTAGGGGTAGGGGGTACAACTTTAAAAAATCAAATGGAAACCCCTATTTTTCATTGCAGAATTCAATTTGTGAGTTGGAAATTTCTCCATCTACTAAAAATTAATCAAAAAATTTTAGACAAAATGTTTGTCATTTGATTTTTTAAAGTTGCACTCCCTACCCCTAACAGGGGGTTGGGGTCGCGGGTTGTTTATTAGCATTGTTGGATAGAGTTTCAAAAAATATTCAACACGTGTTTTTGCTGTGCCCGCGACTTCGACCGCGTGGGAAAAATTCTAAAAAAAGTAGTCTAAGTTACTCCTTATTACATCAGCTATCTATTAGTAAAAGTCGCGTCAAAATTGGTCCAACCGTTCCAGATATTATCCGGAATAAACAGACAGACAAAAATGTTAAAATATGCTATTTTGGTATATATACCGTGTATATGTCCATCCATACATCATACGCATTTACTTAAAACTGGCTATTTTAATATTGCAAACAGACACTTCAATTTTATTTATTTGTATAGAAGTTTTAATTAAATTTTAATAACTTGTGATACCCATATTCTTACAAATATATGTTTTTCATTTCATTTCATTTCTACGTCGCCCGTCAGTAGAATAACATAAACAAGTTGATCCGCTAAACCACAAAGGTGAGTAGTTAAATAAAAGCTGTTTGATTTCCAGCAGATAAGATACATTGTTTCGGTGTTTATTATACTTTAAAAACTCGCGTACGAAGGGTTCCGTACCGTCATAGCAAAAAATACGAAAAAAATACGTTTATTGTATGGAGTACGGTAAATAAACAAAAAAAAATATTATGGCACCCTTAATATTTTTTAAAATTTTTAGTGTTTGTTGTTATAGCGGCAACGAAAATACATAACTTGTGAAACTTTCAGCTTTCTAGCTATCACGGGTCATGAGATACAGGCTGATAGACAGACGGACAGATAGACAGTGGATGTTTAGCAATAGAGTTCCGTTTTACCTTTAAGGTACGGAACTTTAAAAAATCAGTGGCATCCGTCTTCACATTCAATTTCTTTATTAAGTATCATGATTTAAATGATACACTGGCATTTATTTTACCAATTTGAATTTTTTTTTGTATATCTGTCGGTGTCACGTTATAACTCGAGAACTTTATGAAAATTGGTATGCATTGAGAATATGGTTTGATGAGCTACATAAGTTTAGATTGGCCGTCTTTATTTCCGATTATAACTCAAAAAAGATATTGTTTTGCCTTTCATGATACATCTAATAACAAGGCAGTTGCTACGTGTATAATCTTCAAAAATATATCAATTCCCCCGTGTTGGTTCCGGGCTCCTTTGAAGAATAGACCAACTGCCGTTCTGCCAGGCAGGTCATAAAACGCGACCGATTAGCTATGCAAGTCACTACCATCGTGACTACTAGGTGGTAGAGTTCTGCATCGTCTCGCCTGGGTCTGGTACCACCACCTTACCTATTCCTGCTGCAATAACGTCAGTGCTTGTCACTGTCGTGTTCCGGTTTGGAGGGTAAGGTAGCCGGTAAACTTATGCATGTGGCATTAGACCTCGCCACAAGATAGCAACACACCATTAACATCTTTGGTGTCTATAGGCGATGGTTGACTCTTACCATCAGGAGACCCATCTGCTTGTTTGCTATCGTATGATATAAAAAAAATCAACACGGAGAAAACTTCTTTTTATAGTCAAATAAAAAGGTCGTACAAAGAAATTCAAATTAATTACTTTGTTCTTATATTTTATAGGTTTTGTGCTATAAAAAATCCATCCGTGGGCTTAGCTCGTAAAATAATAAGAATATAAATTAATATACGCCCCACAAAAATTTGAGCTCCGGCAGACAGTAAAAATAACATTTCCAGTCGGAAAAAATGTACAGTTTCAAGAAAAGAAAATTGTATTTTACTGCAAAAGGTAACAAATACTCGAAGCCCGTACCTTGCGTTATTAGCCGCTAATGAAACACCATTTATCATTCTGACTGCCAAATAAAACCCTGGAATAAAAGTGTGGCTTAAGGCAACAACTTATAGCGGTTATGTTTGTGTGACAAGGAATTTGAAATTTTTCATAAGGTTTAACAATAAAATTTAAGCGTTGTAAATCGGTAACAACTGAATTCCAATCTCCTGTATATCTCGAACCGTCTATATATATATAATAAAATCGTAGGAAAGTCAAAACTGTACATTCAGAATTTTTTAAATGAATACTTGGGGCGTGATCTACAATCGATATCGAAGCCAAAAATATAGTTTTTAGAATTTTTGTCTGTTTGTCTGTTTGTCTGTATGTATGTCCAGGGTATACTCAAAAAGTACGGCATGGATTTAATTCAAATTTTGCATGAATATTACTAACAGGTCGGGTCAACATATAGGCTACATATTATCACGCTATCACTTACGGGAGGAGCTGTGCGGAGTAAACGAAGTCCGCGCGGACGAAGTCACAGGCAACAGCTAGTTATAAATAAAAGCATGAATGATTTATGACACGGAATTAAATTTCTTCCTATCATGCCTACTAACCAGGTAGTGAAGATCTGCAATTTTTCGAATGGGTATGATGCCTCTGCTTTACCTACATATTCTAGACGCAATAGCATTAGTGCTTATCGTCGCTATGTTCTAGTTTATGGTAAAGTCACTGGCAAACTTATGCATGTTGCATTCAAGCCCCACTATATGGGTAACAACGTACTATAAACATCTCTAGTATGTACAAAAGATGATAGAATATCTATATATATATAATACATAGAAGATCTATTTGTGTCAGGAAAACAATTTGCTTGTTTGCTATCCTATTAAAATAAATTTAAATAATTTTTTTTTCAGTTTTACGATGTTATGTAGAATAATTTGATAGTTTACTTTACGGTGTTAGTAATACGTTCACTGGGACGGAAGAGGATATTTTATGATTCATTAAAAAATCAAGTACTATATTATTTTTATTTCCGTTAGTTGCATTTATGAGTTCTATTTAATATGTCTTAGTTTTTTAAAAACTAATAATATTTTATTATTTTATACTTACTAATTATTTTACTAATAAAATTTAATATAAATACTGATTATTTTATACAAGTACTATTCTTTCGTTGATCTGTTAAATGAAATTATAATGCTGTTAAAAATAATTATACCATTAAAAAAAAAATTTGTGAACTTTTACATAAGCTTCATATTATAGTTGACTTTCCTATTACTAAAGTTGATATTTATCAGTCTTAATTGTAAAGAATTGAAGACTAATAATAATTAGTCAGAATCTTTACCTTACCTGTCAAACCGCTAACGTTTATAAATTAAACTAAGCTATTTTTCGTTATAAGTTTAATTAGAAGTCTGGACAAAGAAAACAAACGTGTTTTTAGAAGTGTATCGTTATTTTCCTCTACTAGTTTAGCACCTCGTCCAGGTCTCAGCTGAATTTGGAGAGTTTCTAATTACATTTCAAATGTCTCTTTGAGAATTTTATGGTTTTAAAGCAATTAAGACTGTTTTAGGTAATTTTCATTTATATAAAAACGATTTTACTATTATGTATAGATTTGAAAAAATAATGAGTACTGCAATAAAGTTCCACGCCAAAATTATAACATGTTATTACGAGTACAATTAAATCTATTTAATGTATCTTGTTTATATGACGATGGAAATCACAGTTCACAATTTTCGAATCTTATTATTTAAAAGAGTTTAATTAACACAACCTAAGTGTTTTCTCCGTGAGACAATCGGGTTATTGATATAAAAAGTATCTTCACTCCGTATCCCCGAAAAATTATTCAGTGCACCCACGAGAAGACTAAAAAAAAAACACATTTTTTTCATTTATCCAACCCGGAAATCGAAGCCGGGAATTCATTTGATCAACACAGATACCGACTACAGAGGCGATTATTGACATACACTAATTTTATTTTTAAATAATTTGTAGTCTTTATTAGCCAATCAGATTTTGGCAAAAACTGTTTCTTTCAAAAATCTTTTAACAGGACAAAATTTTGACAGGAAAATTAATAACACAAAAAAATTAAGTTCATATATGAGCCAGATTTGCCAATATACAGGAGTTTATTTATTTTTTAATACATAAGTAGACTTAATAATACACGTCATTCTCTGCCAGTCTACCCTGACTGACAGGAAAGCATAATATTTATAATTTATTTTTTCATCTACCTTACATGAGTAGTTTAATGTGTATTATTAAATGCAACAAAAACCATATTAGTAACACAACGCCCTTAGCATCTTCCGGTGATGAAAAATATTATCTTTTTATCAGGACAGCCAACTTCTTATTTTTCTATCGTATGATATAAAACAATTATACTAGGTTTTTACATAATAATGTTACGTGCTTCGGGTTCTTTTACATAAGAAAACGCCACTTATATTAAAACTGTGTATTTACGACACAAATACACAAAACAACACAATGTAATACGTAAATACACTGATTAAGACTAATAATACTCACTGCACTAACACTAAACTTAACCGACTACGCTGAACGAAAACACTTCACTTATTCACTGTACTACACACTAGTCACTCTGCTTCACACTGGTCGCTCGTACTATCGCTTCCGATCACTGTATAAAATTGCCCTCTATTTGTCAACACTTCTCTATTTATACCCAGGGTAAAGTTCTACCTGGTTCCCGAAAAATCCAAATTTATCGCGTAAACAATAAACAATTCTAATTGTAAACAAGACCAAGTAAGTACACGCCATGTTCACCCTTATGTCGTATAATAGAAGATCCATTATGGCGTAGCTGCTTGGGTGACGGCGGATATTGTTTATCAACAGAAGCAGACTATTTAAGTCATCTAATATATCTAATAGCCATCTAATATCCACGATAGTAGTATCGTGGCTATTAGATGGTAGAGTTCTGCATTGTCTCGCCCGAACCCTACCATATTCCTGCCGCAAGAGCGTTAGTGCTTGTCACTGTCGTGTTCTGGTGTGGAGCGTAAGGTATCCGTTAAACTTACGCATCACAAGGTTAGCAACGCACCATTAGCATCTTTGGTGTCTATAGGAGATGTTTGTCTCTTTCCATCAGAAGAGCCATCTGCCTGTTTGCTATCATAAAATATAGAAAAGAAACATAAGATTTCTATCTTACTTACGGTAGTAAAAGATTGGAAGGTAGAGGTTTATTCGTCAAACAAGACCCGAATCAATATTGGAAAATTGATATCAACTGTTTGCTATGAATATTTCAACATTATTGTGTAGTACGTGAGTTTGGAAGACTTTAATTAATTAAATTGTACTGAAACACTGTGAGTGCTTTTGTGATAATAATACATATTGAATTATTGATTGGACAATTTTATATTACGCTAGCTAACTCATGCAGGTTTTCCGTTGAGTAGATTCGTTGTTTATGTAAAAACATGTTTGTTTTTACATAAACAACGAATACATAAACACATAAATATACACATAAAATACATAAACATAAAAAAATGGTATAAATGATATGAGTGTAACGTATTATTGACATAGATTTTCATACAAACTTTAAGCCCTAAGTGGCTGAAATATGGGAAATTTTGTAAAAAGTTAGCCCATGTTTGACCCCAGTTCCTTAACTATATCCAAACTAATTTTTAATCAAAATTGCTTCAGTGATTTAGCCATTAATGCGAAGTAGATAAAAAGGTAGACAAATAGACGTACAGATAGACAGACAGACTTTTGCATTTATATAATATGGATTTGTTGTTTATAATTTAAAAAATTGGACTTCATTCGCGTGGCCTAAAACATCACTTTCTCATGAACAGTCGGATAAAAAATCTTGTCTATATATCGATACCTAAAGGATAAGCTTTGTACCCCTTTTTAAGACAATTACGCGAATGGTGTGTATGAATTTTGGCACAGATAAAATTTACTTTGCAGAAGACTGAAGAAACCTAATATTTTTAAATAGAAATACATTAATTTTAATCAATCAAAATAAATATTATACATACTACATTCATGCACATGTTAATTAACACACATGTATACTGTTTTTTATACGGCTAAAGTCAGTTGTCGAACTTAAACGCGCGCGTATTCGATTTGCAACGAAAACTTCATGTTTTAAGTTTTTTCAAGAGCAATATCGTAATAAGGTGAGCAGATTATTCCAAGGATATTAGAGTTTTTGTAAGATTAAGTCTTGATTTAGTGCATTACAGAGCAAGAATATAATTATTGATTACAGTTTTTTAAAACGAAGACAATCCCTGCATAGCGTTTTACGAAAATAGGCGTCAGAGTTATTTTTCAAGACGAATACCATTGTAATGTACCAAAATATTTTATGTGCACTACAGCCGGGGGAGCCAGCGGACTGTAGATCTGGTACTTCTTCGACGCCCCACCAGCCGCAGTGCTTTGGTCGTGAGCCGGGTGTCGCCGGGAAGAATAAATAGAGACCACAACTGTTCGTTGCAAAGGTGCTTTATTGTAACGAAATAAATAGCAATAAAGCTAGCACCGTTGCAAATATTCACTATTCTAAGGGAGAGCCAGTACTTGCCCTAACACTGCCCTACTCTAAAGCCGGTACCCTATGGATATACTAAAGCCCAGGAACTTGTCTGGGAAACTTATTGAGTCGTAACGAAACTGTAACTTGATCGGAACGGAACTGATTGTATGGCCGCGCTCTCCGATATTTATAGCGCGCGGCCAGACGGGTGGCGGAAATCGACAAAGACAAATGGCGCCAGGTGTGGCGCCATAGTGTCTGGGATTTATTAAAATCCTACTTTTCGTAATCTAATCTTAATAATTTTATCTTAGATAGCTTCTCCTACCTCTAATTACCTAATGTGGCCCTCTAGCGAGTGCAACGGTACTACCTTTTTACAAATATGTGCAAAACAAAGTACATAATGCCCTAAGACCTACCGAAATCTAATTATAATGTGTTATTTCTTATTTATATACAAGGATCTAACACAAATAAACTTGTACAATAACAAACAAGAGTGTTATATACATTGTACGTTCTTACAGGACCTCGGAAACTCTTACAATTACAGAGTTGTACGCCTTTTCAGGTCGTACTATCCTGTTAACTATCTTTATATTACCGAAAAGTGTCTAAACATATGCCTAAGGCTTATACTTACATTATACATACTATTGACAATCGATAAACATTTGTTTTCATAAAGAATTTTGCACTTTTCGGATTTTTCGTGATTGCGAGTTTTCGCATATAAATATTATCTCGCAAGAGTCGACTCGTAATGTCGTCAACTGCGTGGAACTCGCTTTATTCGTAATATGCCTAATAGGCAACGATCATAGCTACATAAAGCTTTATTATTTCTACACAACAAAGCTGTATGTAGGTCTTAGGGCGAAAAAAAGACGAAAACGAACATTATTTATTATAGAAAACTTACGAACTAAACGAAATATACAATTTATCCTGCCTTAATATCTATTTACATTAAATTTCACAATAAAACATGTCTGTGCTGCACATTTTATTTTATGCATTTTTCTAACAGGATATATGATCCTTAAGTGCACTACAGAGCCAAAATGACGAAAATATTGTTTTTAGATATTAAAAAATAATATTGAAAAATTACAAAATGCACTCACTATAACATTTTTTTCACCAGTAAGTATTTCATTAGTAACCTAAAATATTTGTTATATGTGAAATAAGGTTTAATATACTGATTTTTTTTAGTCCATTATGTGAACTCATTTATTTAGAAGAATTATTTTAAAAACACTATAAATCCTTGCGCGTAATCTTTGGCCGATCAAATTTTGAAACTACGATAAATCGAATAATTAAGACTTAATCTTGCAAAAGCTGTAATATCCTTCGAATAATCTATTCACATTATTACGCTATTGCTTTGGAAAAAAATTGAAAACATGAAGTTTTCGTTACGAAACGAATACGCGCCCTTAAGGGTAAATTTGAACCATTGGACAATCGCTAGTATCTAGAAATGTAACTATTGTGTATAAACAGATTCTTTCAAATCTAATCTGTACATTTAGAGATTAGCGCGTTCAAACAAACAAAAAACCAGTTGTATTATTTACTAGTTTCTCGCGATTTTGCAGGTTTAACCTAAAAATATTACTTTCGTTTGCTCAGTAGGGTAAAAATGTAGTCTACAGCCCCATCTTCAATGTAGTTATGGTAAATAAAACAATTTTTCAAGTCCAACGAGTACATCAAGAGATTATCGTGTTCAAACAAACAAACAAACTCTTTATCTTTATTACATTTGTATTAATACTACTCAGGGTCGTAGCTACCACCGTATCTGCCGTATCAATTACAAGGGGCCCCGGGTGACGGGCCCCCCAACGTGCATAATATAAAAAAAAATAATAAAAGTCAAAAAAGCAAAAAAAGCAAATATTTCTTTTAATTTAATGCAATCATTTTTTTCTTTTGTACTCTTCATAAGGGCCCCCAAACAAATTTTATACGGTTCCTCGCCAAGGCACGCTGCGCCACTGATATTAGTATATATGTAAATATGTAGCGTCTATAAATTCATTCAATTTTTTGACAAATTTTTACGAGATTCTTTTTGTGACACATTTATGACATATCAGTTTGACCAGAAAATGTTTTTTCTGATTACACGTCTGTATGTCCCACTAAAACTCGAGAACAGAATGATTGATCTTAATTAAAATGGGTTCTCATACACATGATGTCTTTTTCTATTTATTTTTGTATAGTATAGGGGACAAACAAGTAGAAGGTGCACCTGATGTTAAGTGATCATCGCAGCCCATGGACATCCGTAATACTCTCTCTCGCAATCAAGATGGTGAGGATGGAACTTCAACATTTGACGCGATGTCCGACGATGGAATTTGGCGATAGGAATTAATCAAAAACAACTCGTCGGAACACTCCCCATGATAAATACGATAGAAGACGCAGAGTGAACCTAAGTCTACGAGTAGTACAGTACCCGGCGATAAATATTGCACATCGACCTTTGGAAAGAGACAATCGGCTAATTTCGGCTTCGTAGAGCGTTATCTCTGTCGCACAAAATACAAACAGTCCGGTACCTATTAGGAGCTGTTAAAACAAGTGATTTGCTTCTTTTGATATTTTTATTCTTTGTATAAAATACACTAATTTTTCTATAAGTGATGGCTTTAGGTTGGGGTAAAATAAAATAAAAAAACATTTTTACATTATGTTTACGTATTTAATTATTTTGGAACATTACAGCTTTAGTGTACATAATAAACACCATTATACCTATTGCTAAAATGAGACATTGCAATAAAAATAATAATAATTCTAATTCTCAATTACTTCCATTTCACTATCTGTGCTCTCAAAGAGGTCAATATCACTGCCACTATCAGCCGTATTTATTACTAATCTATCAGTGTAATTGTCTAAACTGTGTTGAATGCTTCTATATTCATTCTCACATTTGATTGCATGATCGCAAACCTTTTTCCACTCTTCAGCGCCGATCATGTTTACTTTTTCAGTCAATAATGTTTTTACTGTAGTTAAGTTCATACCCACATTTCTAGAGGCTACATAGCCTTTCAGTTGAGACCATATATTTTCAATTGGATTAAAATCCGGATGATATGGTGGCAATCGCAACACAGTGTGCCCATGTTCGGCAAGTATTTTGTGACAGTGATATTGACCTCTTTGAGAGCACAGATAGTGAAATGGAAGTAATTGAGAATTAGAATTATTATTATTTTTATTGCAATGTCTCATTTTAGCAATAGGTATAATGGTGTTTATTATGTACACTAAAGCTGTAATGTTCCAAAATAATTAAATACGTAAACATAATGAAAAAATGTTTTTTTATTTTATTTTACCCCAACCTAAAGCCATCACTTATAGAAAAATTAGTGTATTTTATACATAGAATAAAAATATCAAAAGAAGCAAATCACTTGTTTTAACAGCTCCTAATAGGTACCGGACTGTTTGTATTTTGTGCGACAGAGATAACGCTCTACGAAGCCGAAATTAGCCGATTGTCTCTTTCCAAAGGTCGATGTGCAATATTTATCGCCGGGTACTGTACCTAGTATTGACGATAGTTGTAACAAATTTGGCCAACTGTATGCTTTTTACAAACTGCCTGATAGAAAGCCAGAAGATCTATTTTTCAAAGGAGACCAGATTATCGGAACTAACAGAGGTTCATATAATAAATTTTTTAAATATTATTATAGCAAACAAGGAAAGCTCTCCTGGTGGAAATATAAACCTATATACACCAAAGATGATAATAAAGCGTTGCTATCTGCATAACAGGATGGCAGAGCTATATGCATAAGTTTAACGGTTACCTTACCCTCCAAATCTGAATAAGATAATGACAAACACTGACGCTATTGCGGCAGGAATAGATAAGTCTGTGACACCGGAACCCGTGCGAGACGTTACAAAACTCTATCATCTAGTAATCACGATATTAGTGACAAGTTTAGTCAATCGTATGCCTCTTACAAACTGCCTGGCAGAATGGCCGATGCTCTATTCTTCAAAGGGGCCCGGACCAATACAGGGCAAATAATGCATGAGGATTCGTCGTCGTCGAGTGGTTAGCGAATCTAACTACAAATCGAGGGCACTCTGGTTCGATTCCTGACAATTCGATTCTTATCATACAAGCATTTGTGTGATGAGGATAAATTGTGTTTCTGGGCTATGGTGTTTATTATGTACTAGTTGTGCCCGCGACTTCGTCCGCGTGGAAGAAAGCTTTTACCCGTATATTTCCCTTTCCCGTGATATTTCCGGGATAACAACTATCCTATGTTCTTCCTCGGGTCTCAAACTATCTTTGTACCAAATTTCATCTTATTCGGTTCCGTGCTTTAGGCGTGAAGAAAAGACAAACAGATAGACAGACTGTTACTTTCGCATATACATGGGTCACATTAAAAATTTTTAGCTTCCGAAAAAGTACATCTCGTCACTCATCCTGCCCATAGCCTCGACCTAGCACCCTGTAATTTCTGTATTTTCTCAAAAATCAAAGATTTGATGAGAGGTTTTACTTTTATTAACTCCGAAGGGGCAGTGATAGCGTTCAATCAGCACGTAGAAAAAGAAAACATGCCTGAAGATCTGTGGTCCTCCTGCTTTAAAAAATGGTTCGATCACATGAAAAAATGTTTAAAATGTAAAGGAGATTATTTTGAAAAGCAATAAACAAAATATTTTGGTTATAACATGTTGTTTTTTTAAGTTACGCAAAAAACTTATAGTGTAATATTATACGTATAATATTAGTATGGATCTAAATATGTGTTCTGTGGTATGGATGTAACGGTATTTCTATGTATTAGTATCATTGGCAAACACACATAATACAAACAAATAATTTGCTTACTTTGGGGTTAGATCAATTTGTGTAATTTGTCCAGCGATATTATTATTATTAAAAATAATAATAAGCTGACTGATTAATTTATTAATACTCGTAAGACTAAAAATCTTTCACAAATATTGATATCATCTTAAGTACAGATTTTTATATATCTAAAAAGATAACATAGTAGGTACTTAATACTTGAGTAATAGATTTAGATTTCGTAGCTACAAATGAAGAAAATCTGCTTGAGAACTTGAACGCGAAGCGAATGAAAGCACGCGAAGATGCGGGCGAATCGTGTTGTGAATATATATCGAGGAATTAAATTATACATGGGGCACACTAAAAGTTTTGCACTTCTAGCTAATCGGAACTTTTTGAATTTCGAATTTTATATTTTTAAAACGTTGCAAACTTCTTAGTAATAAAAAAACAATTGGCGGGAAATGATTTGTCAATTGTTTTTTTATCACACATCAAAGTTCTACGTACGCAACGAAAATGGAATTAAATCGAAAAGATATTAGAGCGATGATTTTTTATGATTTTAAAAGTTCTCTTTCTCCGCAAGACTGTATTGCTCGTCTTCAAAATGCTTTTGGGAGAGAAGCACCGTGTTTGAGCACCGTGAGGCGATAGTCTGCTGAATTTGAGAGAGGTCGAGTTTCTTTACATGACAAATTTCGTGAAGGGCGGCCTTCAACTGCCGTCAACGAAAATAATGTGGCTACTGTTAAGCGGTTAATTGAAGAAAACCCCCGGATTACCTATGAGACAATTCGAAGACTATTGGGGATTGGTATGAGCAAAATTCAGAAAATTTTACACGAAGAATTGAAAGTTTGGAAACTTTGTAGTCGTTGGATCCCTCATAAACTGAAAGCGGAACGGAAGCGGGCTCGCGTGGAATGGTGCTCACAGATGCTACTGAAGTACGACCACGGACATTCTAATGCTGTTTATGACATTATCACAGGAGACGAAACGTGGATTTATTGTTTTGAACCCGAAAAAAAACAGCAATATTATGAATGGGTGTTTGAGAATGAGAACAGGCAAACAAAAGTGAGACAGGCGAGAAACGTTGGTAAAAAAAATGATCGCGTTTTTCTTTCTCAGCTATGGGTCCCATCTGTACAATTCTACTTGAAGATCAAAAGAGTATTAATGCCGAGTGGTATTCTACCATTTGTTTACCCAGGATGTAAGAAAAAGTTCGCGAAAGACGACCCAAAAGCCACATTCTCCTACACCATGATAAACGCTTCTTTACACACGGCCAACAAAACAAAGTCATTTTTAGCTTCTGAAAAAGTATATCTCGTCACTCATTCTGCGCATAGCCCCGACCTTAAACTCTATGATTGCTGTATTTTCCCCAACTCCGAAGAAGCAGTGATAGCGTTCAATCAGCACATAGAAAACATGCCTTCAGATCTGTGGTCCTCCTGTTTTAAAAAATGGTTCGATTGCATGAAAAAATGTTTAAAATGTAAAGGAGATTATTTCGAAAATCAATAAACATAATATTTTGGTTATAACATGTTGTTTTTTTAAGTTACGCAAAACTTATATTGTGACTTACGTAACAAACTGAACTTTTGTGAACAGCTTCGTTTTAACGAGACAACCATCTTTTCTATCTTCGAAAAATCTCAAATTGGGTAGATAATAAAATTATGGGACTTTAAAAATTTTGATTCGGTGAAAGGAAAATATTTATTAACAACAATAATTATTTTTTGACTTTAATCACTTGATTATATTATGAAAAACACGATTGTCCTACACATTCGATGGTTTTTCTGGCGAGTCCTTCGCTCTAAAGTTTCGGAATTATGAGATGTTTAAATTAATATTAATCAATTTAACAACAACCTAATTTTCTCACAACAGCTTGTTAATTATTTTTGTTATTCAAGGGTAACATTGTCCTACACGTAAAGTAGAAACTTTTCTTAGTCCAATACTCTTAAGTTTTCTTTTTTATCTATCTTTATTAGTTACCCGATTCGAGATTTTTCGAAGATAGAAAAGATGGTTGTCTCGACAAAACGAAGCTGTTCACAAAAATTTAGCTCGTTAGTTATCAAAAAAAAGTTTGTTCCTGGGATTCCGGTCTAGAGGGTGTTACTCTGCCAAAAAAATATACTGTGCATGTAAAAGTAATTCAAGTGTTTTATTCGGCCAAACTGCTTTGCGGTAATATTAGTGAAATAGAGAATGATTGTATACTAATGTTATGAAGATTTTTATTTTTGTGAAATGTATTATTAAAAATCCTATGTGGTCTAGTGGCCCGGTGTCATTATTGACCTATTACTTACACGGCTAATCCTGGGTGCACTTATTGTACCTCTGCCTACTTCTGGGATACGCGCGGGATATTTAAGATACTTTTAAAAAGCTACACTAGTCAGAAACATGTGTAACCTTCTAAATTAATAAGCAACAGAAAGTAGAATTTTTGGCTTCCGTAGTTTTTTTTTATATCATAAGATGGCAAACAAGCAGATGGATCTCCGATGGAAAGAGTCAACCACCGCCTATAGACACCAAAGATGTTAATGGTGCGTTGCTATCTTGTGGCGAGGTCTATTGCATGCATAAGTTTACCGGCTACCTTACGCTCCAAACCGGAACACGACAGCGACAAGCACTGACGCTATGCGGCAGGAATAGATAAGGCGGTGGTACCAGAGCCGGGCGACACAATACAGAACTCTACCACCTAGTAGCCACGTTGGTAGTGACTCGCATAGCCAATCAGTTTCCTTTTACGACCTGCTAAGCAGAACAGCACTTGGTCTATTCTTCAAAGGAGCCCGGAACCAACAAAAAAAATGAATTATGATTTTCTTCGTGTTAGTCCAATGAGATATTAAAAAATAAACCATTTGCTATTCTGACTAGCAGTTCAAAAATGCGAGCGATTGGATATACGTGTCACTATTATCATGAACAACCGTACATTTTTACTACTTACATTTTTTTTCACTTGTTTCTCTTTTAATATAATTGTATTATTGCCTGACATTATTTTATCAAATTTTTAATTAATTTTTTTTCTGACGCTAATTTTCACTTTAATTTTATATAATTTAATTTAATTTAATAATATATAATTCGAACTTTAAGTTTACTGTATAAGCTGTGGTTGCCTATAATTGGGAAGGCACTGCCATATTTCATCATGTATTGCATAAAGCCTAGAGTGTGTACTTTCTGTTGGCAATCCAAATAAAATAAATAAATAAAAAAATGATGTGGTGTCGCGGGACACCAGGTAGGAATGAACTTCCTTTGGCTAAACGGCACTACTCGCTTGTGTACGCGACTGTCGCGCCTGCGCACGTCTCATTTAACGCTTTTATTCCACGCATTTTTCTTACGGTTTTACTATCACATTTTTTTCAGTTCGGTCGCGCAGCAAAATCCCTATCCCCTCCAAGCCTGCCGTAAGGAACTTCGTTCCAAAAATAAACAATTAGGTGACAGAGCTCCGTAACCTCTCGCCCGAGTATATGGTACCACCGCCTTACCTATTCCTGCCGCAATATATTCCTGACACAATTTATATTCATACTTTTCATATTAATATTATAAATGCGAAAGTCTATCTGTCTGTCTGTTTGTTACGCTCATGAAATATGGCATGGATATAGTTGAAGATTCGGGATCAAACATAGGCAATATTTTTTTTCAAAAATCAGTCTCTGGAGGGCTGAAATTGGGGATGAAATTTTTATTAAAAGCTCTTTGGATGACTTATTAATATACTCGCGGGCAAAGCTGCGCGGGTCAGCTAGTACACTTATAAAGACAAAGAAACAAAAAAAGATACAAAGATAATACATAATGGTGGTGCGACATCTCAAATTGGCCTGCCACTCAACATGTGTTGGGATTATAATGGCAATCCCAACGCCG
Source organism: Apodemia mormo (assembly GCA_036924255.1). Classification (NCBI taxonomy): domain Eukaryota; kingdom Metazoa; phylum Arthropoda; class Insecta; order Lepidoptera; family Riodinidae; genus Apodemia; species Apodemia mormo. Next base: position 37,980,593 of record JAUPFN010000011.1, on the reverse strand, counting down.
ATTTTTTGTGGTAGCCAGTTTGAAGGATAAAATAGCTGATAGACTTACGCATGTGGCATTGCTACCCCGCGTCACGGACTTACTGATAGCAACGCACCAATAATATATTTGATGTCTATAGGCGATGGTTTCCCTTTCCATCAGCAGAGCCATCTGCTTGCTTGCTGCCTAATATTATAAAAGAATATTCGCGAGTTAAAGCTTGCTTATAATACTTTACTTAGTTAAAAGTATCTTCACGCCCGTATTCCTGAAGAAGTAGGACTAATGCACCCACGATTAGCTGAAGATACTCTTGTCCGATTGTATGATAGGTGGTCAACCAGACACTTTTTTATATCACAAGATAGCAAACAAGCAGATAGGTCTCCTGATGGAAAGAATCAACTATCGCCTATAGACACCAAAGGTGTTAATGGTGCGTTGCTAACTTGTGGTGAGGTCTATTGCCACGTGCATAAGTTTACCGGCTACTTCACCCTCTAAACCGGAACACAACAGTGACAAGCACTGACGCTATTGTGGCAGGAATAGGTAAGGCGGTGGTACCATACCCGGGTATGCAGAACTTTACCACCTAATAATTAACTTATCCATTCTAAGCAACATTGTTTCTATCTGAAAACTGAAAACGCATTTAATTTACCCGTCTCGGGAATCGAATCGGGACCACGTGAGGTCAACACCGACACCGGACCACTAGGCGACAAAGGCGATACATTTTCTTACTTTGTTACTTCTATAAATATCATGTTAAATGTGCCTTAATGGTACATTAGTTAAATGTAAAATTCTGCTTTAGCGCTAGCACATTTAGAAATAGTTTTCTCAAAGAGTCGGCACTCAGACGTGGTCTATAATTTGATTCCTCGATTATTCTCAACACGATCTCGCATCTTTGGGTATTCTTAAACGTATGGCGCTTGTGTAACAAGTATTAAGTGGATCTGGTTCATATGCTATATGCTTGCGATTTTTTCCTACATAATCGAATTGCATATTCAGAGTTAAAATCAAACTCACACTGCTTTTATTCAAATCAACCTTTATATGCACTTTAGATGGGTTGTAATTTTTGAAGTGAAAACTTCTTTAGGCGCGTTGAGCGTTTTGGTAGAGGGTAAAATCCTCGGTTCGCGTCACCGACATGCTAATGATAATAGTATATCTATAGCTATGGAGAGCCAGACTAGCGCACGCGCAGTAGCCTGTGTACACGTATACACTAATACATCGACTATTTCTGACTGTATTATGTGCGCGTTGGACGCTTTATATAGTTATATAGTTTTAATTACTCTCAACTTAATAGTTCCGTTTTCACTTCTATCGGCAGTCCCACGACTGCTACTGTTTTTTTTTTATAATTACTAAAGCACTACATACAATGACTGTTCTGAAGTAAATAAATGATCGTCGTCCAGTGGCGGATTCAGAATTTTTGTTTGGCGGGAGGGGAAGAAGGGATTGGATTCAGCGAATTATTACTTTGGGGGCGGGTTTGATTCAGCAAATAATTGTTTGAGGTTGGGCTTGATTCTACGAATTATTGTTTGGGGTTGGCTTGATTCAGCGAATTATTGTTTGGAGATGAGCTTGATTCAGCGAATTATTATTATTACAGGGTAGTCTTGATTCAACGAATTTTTGTTTGGGGGAGGGGTAGATCAGCGGATTATTGTTAAGGGGAGGGCTTGATTCAGCGAATTATTGGTTAGGGGGAGGATTTGATTCGGCAAATTATTGTTTGGGGGTGGGCTTGATTCAGCGAGTTATTGTTTGAGGTTTTTTTTATATCATAAGATAGCAAACAAGCAGATGGGTCTTCTGATGGAAAGAGTCAACCATCGCCTATAGACACCAAAGAAGTTAATGATGCGTTGCTATCTTGTGGCGAGGTCTAATGCCACATGCATAAGTTTACCGGCTACCTTACCCTCCAAACCAGAACACGACAGCGACAAGCATTGACGTTATTGCGGCAGGAATAGGTAAGGCGGTGGTACCAGACCCGGACGGGACAATGCAGAACTCTACCACCTAGTAGCCACGATGTTAGTGACTCGATAGCCAATCGGTCGCCTTTTACGACCTGCCTGGTAGAACGGCAGTTGGCCTATTCTTCAAAGGAGGCCGGGACCAACACGGCGAATTTTTTTGTATTCTATCGTTTATTGTATAAGTTCACATTAAACGATATAATACAAAATTCGCAATTTTACCGATCACCTTATTCTCCAAATAGGAATACGACAGCGACAAGCATCGACGCCATTTTGACAGGAATATGTTTGTTAGTGATATCAGAAGATAGCAAACAAGTCGATGGCTTTCTTGATGGAAAGAGACAACTGTCGTCTATAGACAACAAAGATGTGAATGGTGAGTTGCTGTCTTGGTGACGGGGTGTTAATATTACATGTTAAAATTTACCGACTATCTTACGTTCCAAATACGACAGTAACAAGCACTGACGCTTACAGGAATAGCTTAGTTTGCGGAGGCAGACATACAAAACTTTATCACCTAATAACCATGATGAAAGTGATAGTTCGCTACTTGCAAACTGCTAGACAGAACGGCAAATTGTCTATCCTTGAAAGTGAATTTGGACCTGGACCTTGCATTTTGTGAAAAATTTTAAGCGTCTACCTGTTACCATTATATTAATATTGAGAAAAAAATACGAAAAAAAAAACAAGTTTATTGTATACCCCTTAATATTTTTATTTTTTTAGTATTTGTTGTTACAGCGGCAACGAATATACATAATTTGTGAAAATTTCAGCTTTCTAGCTATCACAGTTTACGACATACGGCCTGGTGACAGACAGACGGACAGAAATAGAGCAGAAGCGTAAAAATAGAGTCCAGTTTTTATATTTTAAGTACGGAACCCTAAACCTTAAAAAGAAAAGAAGAATTTCGTTAGATAGAATGGTAATCGATCGAAAGTAGGAACCATAATATTACCATATTGATCTAACGACATGTAGTCCAGCCGAAAGAGCGTTGGCTTAAGACAAGATCATCGCTGGTTCAAATTTACTTGCGCCAAAATTTATATTTGTTATAAAAAATATTTTAATTACTTCCACATATTTCTTCCCTTTTTGACAAGGGTTTAGATAAAGCAGCGCGATAAAATTTTATCGACCCGTTTTCTCGACATTTATATCAATTTCTCTATTCGCTAACGCATTTGACACTTGAATCGACATGATACTTCAAAGGAAGAGAAAATGCTTAATTTTACTCGAGAGTAGTTGTTTTCTCTGTCGATCGGAAATTATGCTGTCATTTTGTCGATTTGATACTTTGTTAAGATATTGGTAGGTAATTATTTTATATAGTAATAAACTTCTTTCATTTAATTAGTTTCACTCGTTTTATTATTAGTTAATTGAGAACCTAGTAAGGTTATTTTGGAGATTTCGGTCCTTCTATATAATATCTTTTATATATAAAAATCAATTGCTGTTCGTTAGTCTCGTTAAAACTCGAGAACGGCTGGTCTAGCCGTTCTTTGGCTAATTTTGGTTTTGTAATATTATTCAGGTTAAGTTTAAAAGGTGAAAAATGTAGAAAAAAAAAACGGAAAAGTAGACACAAAGTTGACAGAACGTTTGCCGGGTCAGCTAGTATAATATACATATTTAATAATGATGGCAGTGTCATATTATAATGATGTGCTATTTCAACATTGATTTCATTATTCTAGTAAATTATGAGTAATTTATCTCTGATGTTTTAAATATTTATCGTGACATGCACATCAGAATAATATCGAGATAGGTCAAGATCGAGTACACGTCACTTTCTCGATCGAGACGTATATGGCTTTGTTTATTCTAAGCCTGCTGGACACTTATACATACGTGAACAATTTTTGAATAGTACACAATCTATCTTCCAACTAGACACTTTGTAGAAGGCGATAGATGCGTTTTACCTTCGTGACTAATAGGTAGTAGAAAAGATCTGCTATTGTAATAGGCAATCCTTAAAAGAAAATCTATATATTATTATAGGACAACAAACATGCAGAAGTTACTCCTGATGGAAAGAGAAACTATCGCATGTAGACACCGGGGTTATTGGTGTGTTACTGTTCGTGTGGCGGGATAGCAATATCATATGCATAAGTTTACCGACTACCTTACCATCCAAACTGAAACATGATTGTAAAAACTACAGACGCTATTACAGCAGGAATTGGTAAGACGATGTTACCAGACCCGGGCTGGACATTGCAGAGCTCCACCACTTAGAAGCCACGATGGTACTCACACGTATAGCCAATCGGTCGCATTTAACGTCCTGCCTGGTAGAACGGCAGATGGTCTGTTCTTCAAAGGGAGCCGAGACCTAATATAAAATACCGAATATGAAAAGAAACCGTTTAAAAAAATCTACGATATTAAAAATCATCCTAACCAAAATCGAGCAACTGTTAGCTTTAAATACTCGTAAATATATTTTTGCTTGTCCAACTTAAACTGTATTCATAACTCTGAAGTTTTCACAAATTCGTAAAAAGAAACTGAATAGCACTGTGTCTCTCAAAGAGTTTTTATTTATTTTGTGATCGAGCAAATTCCGTAATGGCTTCCCTTTATTTTTTTCTGTATTTAGTCCGCAGGAAGCGAATTGTTCTTTGACAAAGTTAACTAGTTACAATAAAAGTTGACGATGTTCCCTTTCTTGTTGTTTAATTTTTCCCATTGAGAAAGTTTTGCTCGAATACATAATATTATTTTTGATCCAATTGTTTCAAACAAAAGTATCATGTCCTTGGTAAGTTTTAGTGGAACTATTTTTTTCTTACCGCAGTGTTATTAAGATTTAAGATTGTTTTTAGTTAGCCTAGTATTTTTTTCGTCTCTGTAGTCTAGTAGTTCAGTGTCAGTGTCGACCACACGAAGTCCCAGGTCCGCTTCCCGGGTCGGTCAGTTAAAAAAAATTTGTATTTTCAGTTTTCTGCTAAAAACGACATTGCCAGTGATTGAATAAGAAGTGCCCGACTGGCGATAGGCTTGCCACCTATCACAATGTGGGACTAAGTATTTTCGGATAATCTTGGTGCATTCACTCATGGTTGTATCTCTGCTTACCTCTTTGGGGTACGAGCGTGTAGGTACTTTAGTATTTTTTTTTATCTTAAAATAGTAAAAAGCGGATAGCTTTCTTGATGGAAAGAGAAAACTATTGCTATAGACACCAAAGATATTAGCGGTGCGTTGCCAACCTTGCGGCTCGGTCTTAATATAAACTACACTGATTTCAATGAAGTTTCATATTCTCATTTAATACATTTTTATTGGTTATATATAAACATTAAATATCGTGTCTTTCAATATGTACAGTTATTTACCAGTCAATTATATAGATAAATAAAACAAAAGCTTATAAAAAATGCGGTCGTGTGGTTCGTCTCTTTAGCAAAGATCATCACCTCGAGTTCGATTAAACAAATCAAACCATAATGGCAACATGTTTCGAGACCGCATTCTGAATAAATTACCTATCACTCTGATTTAAGTTTACGATATTATATGCGCCGTATTATATAATTACATCCTTGTCCAAGGATATATAGTTAAAAGTTGTAAGTACGCAGTTAAAAGTTGAAAAAGTGAGTTAAAAATTATTACAAAAATGTACAATATAACAAATTCGTCCTTATGATTGTTAAAAATGTAAAGTTTGAATACATTTTGAGACCAAAATTATATAATTTTTATTTTACGTTTCCGGATTACTAAACTAACGAGAATATGAAGAGCAGTAGATGTACAGACATGAACACAAGTATATAAACAGATCTAAATATTTTTTACGCAGTAAAATTGCAGCAACCATCTTCCCATTTCCTGTACCTCCGAACATTGCATCAGTACTTCATCAAATTCAAATAGGATCAAAGAATTTTCAAAATCGTTCATAAATAACCGAGTACTCAAGTAACAAACATAAAAAACATAGACGAATCGATAACTTTTTCCTTTTGGGAAATGGTTGAAAATGGTCTAGTTTAAAATATTTAAAACAAGCTAGTGTCGCTTCGCCGGTAAAGAGTAGGTTATTTATGAAAAAAATCGGTTCATTCATTCATAAATAACCGAGTACTCAGGTAACAAACATAAAAAACATACAGACGAATTGATAAGTTTTTTCTTTTGGAGACGGTTGAAAATGATCTAGTTTGATGTATTTAAAACTAGGTAGCGTCGCTTTGCCGGTAAAGATAAGTTTTATACAAACATTTTATCCTCTATTTCAGGCCATATTTTTAAAAATGTTGGCCTGTGTTTAACCCCGGTTTATCAAATCAGTTCAGAAATTTAGCGGTGAAAGCATAACAAACAGACAGACTTTCGCATTTATAATTTAAAATTGATATAGACAAGCTTCATCCACGGTTAAAAAATATATTATTTTTAAAAATATGGGTAATACCAGTTATTAAAATTAATCAAAGATACCAAAATTCTACCATTATATGGTGTGCAAATATTTAAAAATTGTCATTATTTCTATGTAGTTAATACTGTATAGAGTATTTATTTAAAAATTATTTTATTTACATAATATATAGATAAACATTTAATCAAAATAATCTTCCATAAAAAGTTTCATGCCCAATTTTAGCCACATAGTCTCAATTTTTGGAAAAAATAGCCTATATTTGTACTCGAGCTTTCAAATATCTCTTATTTAACTTTAATAAAAACAGTTGAAAGAAAGTTGCGTGAGCGTAACAGACAAACAAATAGACAGGATAACTTTTGTATTTAAAATACTAGTATGGATGTTCAAAATATTAAATTGTTATTATTATTTATATTTTACTCTTATTTATGTTTTAGTTCGAGGTACATACGTTTTGTGTGTGTGAATGAATCCGCTAAGTATTCTGTGATTAAGGTTTAGTATGAATTTCCTAGGAAAATGATTTTGTTCGGATAAAAATACCTACGTATTAAGATAATAATAGCTTACTTATATGCCAATATGCAATAAATCTATTTTGCATCATGAAAATGTAAGACACACACACACGCAAAACTAAGATTTATAATACTAGTGGGATGTAAAGTGGTAGAGTCGCCCGGTCGTCCGGTCTGGTACAAGTATCACCGCCTTACCTATTTGTGCTGCAATAGCCTCAGTGCTTGTTTGGAGGGTAAGGTAACCCGTAATCTTAAGCAGAGGATATTAGACCAGGCCACAAGATAGCAACGCATTATTAACATCTTTGGTTTCTATAGGCGATGGTTGACTTTTCCATTAGGAGGCTCATCTGCTTGTTTGCTATATAATAACATATATAAAAAAAAATATAAAATGTCAATCATGTAAATAGTTCGAACTCAAACTCAAAAAACGCCTCTATTCAATTGAAACTTTACAGACGCTTTTGACGAGTCGACATTTTTAGAATTACTACCGGATCGGATCGTAACAGTTACTCAATACAAAATTTATAGTGTTCAACAATGATTGTGTCTGCGTCTGTACATACTACAAAAATGACGCAAGGGTCGTAAATATTTGAACAAAGATCAACTACTAGTTACTCCGTAATATCATTTGAGTTTAAAATGATCGCATTACACCGAAGTATTTTTTATTCGCAGTAAATATTTGATTATTCATAAGATTCATATTATAATTGGCCGCCTCGTTGGTCGAATGGTTAGCGACCCTGACTACGCAATCAACGGCGCTCGGGTTCGATCCCCGACGGGGACAAGCATTTGTGTGATGAGCATAAATGTTTGTATTTCCGGGTTTGGGTGTTTATTATGAATGTAAAAGTATTTATATATGTATTTCTATGTATTTGTATCATTGACTAGCACCCATAACACAAGGAAATAACTTGCTTACTTTGGGGTTAGAACAGTAAGTGTAATTTGTCCCATGTATATAATCAACTAATTATATAAATCTTATGATAAATTAATCGTGTTTTTTTGGTGAATTTTAAGGTGTTGGGAGTTCTGCTACACTTTGCCTTCTTTTTTCAACGGGATAGCAAGAAATCTACCGTCCATGGACCTCATGTAACATTTTTAACAGGCCGGGCGAGACAATGCAGAACTCTACCACTTAATAGCTACAATGATTGTGACTCGCATATAGGCAATCAGTCGACTTTTATGACCTGCCTAGCAGAACGACAGTTAGCCTATTCTTCAGATGAGTACGGACCAACATGGGGAAATGTTGCAGACAACTTTAGTACTTGAACAAATTATCTATCTATATTAATATTATAAATGCGAAAGTTTGGATGTATGTTTGGATAAATGTTTGGATGGATGTTTGTTACTCAATCACGCAAAAAACTACTGAACGGATTTGAATGAAATTAGGCACACAGGTAGCTGATGACCTGGAATAGCACATAGGCTACTTTTTATCCCAGAAAAATGAGGTGATCCCGCGGGATGCGCAAAAAACTGTGTATAATGCAGCGGGCTACACGCTGCAGCTAATTATCTATACATATAATAAAATCGTATATTCAAATTTTGCATGAATATTACTAACAGGTCGGGTCAACATATAGGCTACATATTATCACGCTATCACCTACGGGGGAGGAGCAGTGCGGAGTAAACGAAGTCCACGCGGACGAAGTCGCCGGCAACAGCTAGTTTTTAATTTTTATAAAGAAATAATGCTACATTTCGGTGTAACATGAAACGCCAGCAGCCGCCGTTAATTGGCCTCATAGACCACTTAAAAACAGCAATCAGTCAATACAGATGTGTACATGGTTTCATATTAAGAACCTTTTACATGTTTTTTAGTTTCATAATATGCATCTACCCTTTAGTTTAGTGGTTATCTTATTCGGCTTAAATCACGATATTTAGAATTCGATTTCCGGGTCGGGTAATAGAGTTATTGAGAATTTTTATAGTCATCCTTCGAATTAGGGTTATGTAATAGGGAATAATTGTGCCGTTGGGGTCTTTTTTTTGTCCGAAACATCGGCGAGTCTTATCCATTTATTAAACCGACGTCTTTCTCTTTGGTGCCACCGCGGAAGTTATTATATAGAACAGTTCGCGGATAATAGCAAATTTAATTAATTTCACCTTTTTAATAATGGATTTCCGCAAAGTAACGCCTGAATCAATAAAATATCATAGATTAGGACTATAATCCTACTATAGAACAAACTTTTCCGAGCTGGTTAATGGATGAAAAGTATCTTATATCCAATAAAATATGTCAATAAATAGGTTTTTTTTGCATCATAAGATAGCAAACAAGCTCCTGATGGAAAGAGTCAACCATCGCCTATAGACACCAATGGTGTTAATGGCGTTGCTATCTTGTAGTGAGGTCTAAGGCCACATGCGTAAGTTTACCGGCTACCTTACCCTCCAAATCGGAACACGACAGTCACAAGCACTGATGCTATTGCGGTAGGAATAGATAAGGCGGGTGGTACCAAACCCGGGCGAGACAATGCAGAACTCTACCTACCACTTAGTAGCCATGATGGTAGTGACTCACATAACCAATCGGCCGCCTTTTACGACCTGCCTGGTAGAACAGCAGTTGGCCTATTCTTCAAAAGAGCCCGGAACCAACACGGGGGAACAAATAAAATAATAATAATCTACCTGTATTGCAAATAGTAATGAGATATTTACATACACATACATACACATAGAAACTTACTGACGTCATTGTGAATCATCTATTGACGTCACACTTTCAAGTGCGTACGTTCGTTTGAATAACTGGCGCGTAATTCCAGATGCGTCTTGTAGTGACCATCGTTTGATTGTGTTCGAATATGACTCGTTGTTGCCTGGGAGATCGGAATCAGTACTACTGATTATATATATGACGCTAAATTCGCTAACTGGAATCTTTTCCGATACTTATTTGCTGCACATGCCAAAGATTTCACTCGCCATTCTTTAACAGTGTCAGAACAGTCAGAAATGATGTCTGATGCTTTTACATACTGCGCAGATATTGCTATAGGTCGACATTCAAAAATAAAATCTCAAAAATGTGAGTGGTGGAATGATAGTTTAGTCAAAAAACGACGAGACTTCAGGAAAGCTAGGCGCCATCTTAATAAAATTAAGCGCCGTCGTTCAGAAGGTGACGAATACGTTAAAGCTCTTGCTGATTTAAGAAGGATCCGGTCACACTATCGAGCCGCTACTACGTTAGCAAAGAGAAAATTTCTGCAAAAAATAACGGATAGATTAGAGAAAGAAGGCCCTTGGTCTCCTCTGTATCACGAAATTAAAAATCGTACGAGAAATAACTTTTCTTTTTATAATAACATAAAACTTAACGATACGTATACGCTTAGTTTAGAAGAAACAACAAACGCTATTTTGGAGACGCTAATTCCAGACGATAAGCTAGAGCGGGATAACGAATATCATCGTGAAATTAGATCACAAGTTGACGTGACACCTGTGTCCCCCATATCGAGTCTGGTATCCTTAGATGAATTGTTAAATACCGTTAACAATTTACCATTGAAAAAAGCGCCCGGAGAGGATAAAATCTCAAATTATATGATAAAACAAGCGTGTATAGCAGCCCAGAATCTATTCTAAAAGTAATAAATCGTTGCATTGCGGAAGGTGTTTTCCCTAAAATATGGCGCCAAGGATATCTCAAAATTATTCCAAAATCTGGTGACAAGCCTCCGGATGACCCTAAATCATATCGCCCAATTACACTTCTACCTTCTCTTGGTAAACTGCTAGAAAGATTAGTAGTTCCTCGACTCTTACCGCAAGGGCCCACATTCAATAAACAACAATTTGGATTTACCGCCGGAAAATTCACTGTAGATGCAGTGCTAACCATGAGAAAAACGGTAGAACTATCACGAAATAATTATGTTGTGGGTATCTTTTTGGATATTTCAGGTGCTTTTGATAACGCGTGGTGGCCGATGTTATTATTAAAACTAAAAATAAGGGGATGCTATTCTAATATATATCAACTAATTAAATCGTATTTAGAAAACGGTCACTTGAAATTACAGCTAGGGCATTACGCTGCATCTAAACGCCTTACTCTGGGCTGCCCACAGGGATCAGTACTTTCGCCATATCTATGGAACTTAGGATTTGATGATTTATTTTCACTAGCCTTGCCTGAAGGATGCTCACTTATAGGTTATGCGGACGACGTTGCTTTAATAATACAAGCAAACACACGAGCACAGATAGAGTCACTGGCTTATACTAGTCTTAATTTAATATCCAACTGGGGATTCAGAAATCATTTAAAATTTGCGCCTCATAAAACGTTCTACTTAATACTAAAAGGTTCGCTTCCATCGTCTCCTAGCATAAAATTAAATAATAGCACAGTAAAGAGAAAGGAGTCCGTAACATATTTAGGTTTAGTTTTAGAGAAAAATTATACTTTTATAAATCATATTAACTATATCAGTAAAAAAGCTAAACGGAATTACTTGTCCTTTGCCGGCATATCTACCTCAAAGTGGGGTTTAACCTTTAACACTTTAAAGATAATTTATAACGCAACTTATTTAGGTTGTATTACTTATGCATGTTCAGCATGGGCTGATAAAGTTACAAGCGGCGCGACCCGGCGTAAATTACTTCAAAATCAGCGTTTGGCTTTAATATTTCTGTGTAAAGCATATCGCACTGTAAGCTCTGAAGCTTTACCCGTTTTATCAGGTGTATTTCCATTAGATTTAGAAATTCAGCGTCGGTCCTCAATGTACTATAATTCTAAAAACTTTACTAGCCCAGAATTTATTAATCCGCAAGCTCAAACAAAAATACGTCGCCTCTTTAATCCCGTGATGGATGTTACTAATGAATTAATAAATGAATGGCAGTCGCGTTGGTGCTGCTCACCTAAAGGACGGCATTTATATAACTTTTTCCCCTGCGTCCGGGAACGATTAAGTAAAACGTGGATAGAAATAGATCAATGTGTTGCACAGTTCCTTACTAGTCATGGTAATTTTAAAGCTAAATTATTCTCGTTCAAATTAGTTCCTTCTCCATTTTGCGAATGTTCCACCATAAACTGTAAATATGAACAAACTGCACATCATATTCTTTGGGAGTGTAATCTCTGGCAAAATGAACGTAGCCAAATGCTTGATAGTATACCATGTATATCCGGGGTAATCTACTATTCCGACCTTGTAGCAACACGTGGGAATTTCCGTGCCTTCAAGCGATTTTGTCATACATACTACTGGAAGCAGAATTAAGTAGGCCATATTCGTAGGTCCTCAAATACCTAAACTACCGTGGTGCAATAGCAATCAGGCTTAACCTGATTGTAAACGTCTCATTTCTTAGCAGTTTTTGCTTTATCTTACGCTGTCTCCTGCTGTAAAGGGAGGGAAACTGGATGTTTTTTCCTACTCCTCCTATACTCTTCTGATTAAATTCGATGCGGGTTCCAAGACAGCTTAGCTTTTCCCCCAGGGCACCCTGAGCTCGCAACTCAGAGGTTATCAGGAATGGTTGCCGCTGTTGATTCTGGTTTACAGAAGTTACAGTGGTGGGAACGAGAGGTGGGCCCATGACGTCATTGTGAAAATAGTCGGAAAAGGTTCCTAGGACCTCAAAATATGGAGATCTAGTGAAGACACGATTTTAGAAAATTGTGGTAAAATCAGTAACTTCCTTATCTACATACATGGTAGCGTGAAGTTAAAAACCTTTCCGCTCTATATTGTTAATACACGCATAATTATTTATTTATATTCTCATAATTGACGTTAAAATCACGACAATGAATTTAGAAAACCAATTACAGGCCTTCAGTTATAGTAAATCCATAGTGATATAATAATGTTACGATTTCAGAGCTAAGCCGTTGAATGGATTTTGATGAAATTTGGCAAGAAGATAGTTTAAGATCCGTGGTCAAACATAGATTAATTTAAATAAATCTATGGGTAAATGAATTGGTATGAAAATTGCTATGAAATATTTTAATGGTGGTGTGTTTATCAAATCAAATTTATTCTTTGCCATACGGGCAGCGTGACGTTACTATGCGCCATGGTACAGAGAACTGAGTGCTAAGTGTGAGTTTTTCTTTTCGCATTCGATCGTGAGCGCGTTTGGAGTTTACTAGGAATTTGTATGTGATTTGTACAGCGCCACCTAGTGGTAAACTGGTTTCTCACGTTTACCACTAGGTGGCGCTGTACAAATCACATACAAATTCCTAGTAAACTCCAAACGCGCTCACGATCGAATGCGAAAAGAAAAACTCACACTTAGCACTCAGATGTTTACCACTTTTTCGCGCTGGCGATTAAATGCTATTTCGCTTGTACTTCTTATCTATTTATTGGTGTGCCCTTTTGACATCTTTCTGGTAATGTACATAACGTATAATCTATATTAATATTATAAACTAGCTGTTGCCAGCGACTTCGTCCGAGCGGTCTTCGTTTATTCCGCACAGCACCTGGCCGCTAGGTGATAGCGTGATAATATGTAGCCTATATGTTGACCCGACCTGTTAGTAATATTCATGCAAAATTCGAAGTAAATCCATGTAGTACTTTTTGAGTTTACCCTGGACATACATACAGACAAACAGATAAACAGTCAAACATACAAACAGACAAAAATTCTAAAAACTAAAAACTATTTTTGGCTTCGATATCGATTCTAGATCACGCTCCAAGTATTCTTTAAAAAAATATTCAATGTACAGTTTTTTTTACTACCTACCTACCTACCTACCTACCTACCTACCTACGATTTAATTATATGTATAGATGCGAAAGTTTGGATTGTTGGATGGATGGATGTTTGTTACTCAATCAAGGAAAAACGACTAAATGGATTTGAATGAAATTTGGTACAAAGGTAGATGATAACCTGGAATAGCACATAAAAAACTTTTCATCCCAGAAAAGTTGGGCATCCCACGTGATTCGCCAAAAACTTTTATAACTCAGCGGGCTTTTATTACGCAACTATTACATAATTGAATTTTACTGTATTTCAATCTAGGTTTTGTCAACAGGACTGGCAACAACGCTTACCTATCGCGACGCTGCTCTCACAAAATATCGTGTACCTGCTTACACGCACGTATTTTTTTTCTATGTCATAAGATAGCAAACAAGCAGATAGGTCTCCTGATGGAAAGAGTCAACCATCGCCTATAGACACCAAAGATGTTAATGGTGCGTTGCTATCTTGTGGCGAGGTCTAATGCCACATGCATAAGTTCACCGGCTACCTTACCCTCCAAACCGGAACACGACAGCGGCAAGCACTGACGCTATTGCGGCAGGAATAGGTAAGGCGGTGGTACTTGACCCGGGCGAGACAATGCAGAACTCTTCCACCTAGTAGCCACGATGGTAGTGACTCGCATAGCCAATCGGTCGCCTTTTACGACCTGCCTGGCAGAACGGCAGTTGGTCTATTCTTCAAAGGAGCCCGGAACCAACACGGGGAAAACATACGGTTTGATAACATACCAAACGCACACTGTCAAAATTATTTACACCACTACAAACGTAAAATTAGTCGAAATTATTAGATTAAATAATGTACTTCCAGGCTATTAAATTGTAAAATATTTCTTTTGCGTATATATATATATGTATATATATCTATATATATAATATAGGTGCATGAGTAATGTAAAAAACGTTCGCAGTTTTTCGCGATGCGTGCCATTTGTAAGCGCGGATTACCTTACTAGTAATCTATCTACATTATGTTTTACTTCTAGTATATCAATGGATAATATGCAATCCCCATTACAAAAACTTCGTTCAGACAACTTGAAACGTAAAGTGGCTTGTAGTGCAGGTTCAATAATTTCATTACTCTATGAATTTTCATCTTTATGCGGTCTGTAGTATCAATTAGTATCCGACGTGTTTCGTTTTAAGTCCTAATAAAAATTAATCTTGCTCTTAGTAAAAAAATAATAACCGAGAGGGCGATAGTCATATTTTAATTAAGTTACCTTTTTAGTACCTTTCTTTATATTAATACGTGAAGGAAAAACTTTGGACCCTTTTAAGACAATCACGCGAACGGTGAAGTATGAAATATGCACAGTTAAAGTTTACATTGCTTATTGGACTGAAGAAACTTATTTATTTATTTAAATACTTTATTGCACAAATCAGTACAAAAGGCGTAACTTAATGCTATTAAGCATTTTCTCACAGTTTACCTTGGTTATGCTCAGAGAAAAAACTTGGGTAGTGCATAAGAGCATATTATTGCAAATTGAAGTATGAAATATAACCACAATCAACTAGATACTTTTTTAAGGGTAATGGGCCCACCTCTCGTTCCCACCACTGTAACTTCTGTAAACCAGAATCAACAGCGGCAACCGTCCTGATAACCTCTGAGTTGCGAGCTGGGGGAAAAGCTAAGCTGTCTTGAAACCCGCATCGAATTTAATCAGAAGAGTATAGGAGGAGTAGGAAAATACATCAAGTTTCTCTCACTTTACAGCAGGAGACAGCGTAAAGATAAAGCAAAAACTGCTAAGAAATGAGACGTTTACAATCAGGTTAAGCCTGATTGCTATTGCACCACGGTAATTTAGGTATTTGAGGACCTACGAAAATGGCCTACTTAATTCTGCTTCCAGTAGTATGTATGACAACTAGATACTTGTTTACATCTATATCATTGCATAAGGAAACAACTAAATAGTGTATATGTTGCAGTGAAATTGTCAATACTGTTAGATTATAATTTACCTAAGTGATACAATTTAACTGCTAACCTAACCTAACCAAATTATAAAATCCCTAGGTAGATCTCAAGAATCTAACGTTAATATATATATATACACATATGTACACACATACAAATATACATACATACATACAATATAACAACATAAATGAACATACAGCAGTATATAACAGAAAAACAACAGGATAAATTTGTCGTTTCAAGAAATAATCATAAACTCGAGACTTGAAGATAGAGAGTGAAGGAGCATCACGTAGATCGGATGGAAGAGCGTTCCATAAACGAATTGCAGTAACAGTAAATGAATTAAAATATGTCCGGGAATATCAGCGTACTGAGATGACAAGAGCGCTGAGACCTACCTTGACTAGAAATAAATTCAACGCGTTCTCTCAAATAAGCTGGGGAAAGTGGGTTGTAGAGTATGTTAAAGTTTTTAAACAAAATGCATTAGAAATACATTAAGTTAATAAAAATGAACATTACACACACTACATTTAGGTGATAGTGATATTATACACACACGTATACTAAAATTTAAATTTTCTTCACAACTAAAATCACTTGTCAAGGAATAGTAGTAGGAATCACTTATATCTCATTCACATTTATTTCGTAATATAATCGGGTATAGTTACCACAAAGAAAAGAACACAACGACTGACGCCTTTCAAAGCGAGGTGCGGCCTTTTATACAGTTTACTAGCTGCTGCGTGCAGCCCGCTGCATTATAAGTTTTTGGTGAATCCCACGGGATCACCTAATTTTTCCGGGATAATATATAGCCTATGTGCTATTCCAGATCATCATCTACCTGTGTGCTAAGTTTCATTCAAATCCGTTTAGTAGTTTTTGCGTGATTGAGTAACAAACATCCATCCAAACATCTATCCATACATCCAAACTTTCGCATTTATAATATTATTAATTAATTAATTAATTAATTAATTAATATAGATTACTTGTTTATATTCTGCATTACAATGACGTCTTGACAGTTGGTATTACATTGACGTCAATGACGTGTATAATATTACCACTATAATACACGTCAATGATTGACGTATTATCAATGAGTCATTATGTTGTTACTATGACGATTGTTACACAAGCAAATGACTCCTGATGGAAAGAGAATCCATCGCCTATAGACACCAACGATGTTAACGGTGCGTTGCTATCCGTGTGACGGGATAGCAATGCCACCTGCATAAGTCTACCTGCTACACTATCTTCCAAACCGAAACACTACAATGTCAAGCACTGATGCTATTGAGGCAGAGATAGGTAAGGCGTTGGTGCTAAATACCCGAGCGAGATGTTACGGAACTCTAGTCACGATAGTAGTGACACGTATAGCCAATCGGTCGCCTTTTACGATCTGCCTGGAAGAACGGCAGTCGGTCTATTTTCCAAAGGAGCCCGGACCAACACGAGGGAAAACCCTTATACCGGGTGTTCCAGACCACGCGTCCAGGCTTACTACTGTGGAGAGTTACAAAAAAAAAAGAAAAAAAAACATGTATTCAATATTTTTTGAAACTCTATTCAACCATACTAAAAACAACCCCCACCCCTAACCCCCTATTAGGGGTATGGATGCAACTTTAAAAAATAAAACAAATGGTGGTGTTCCAGACCACCCGTCCAGGTCGATTACTGGGGGTAATCAGCCTGGACGGGTGGTCTGGAACAAACTATATATTGTTATTTTTAATATAAATCTATTTTAAGCCACTCATTTGAGAATTTTTCTTGCTTTAAATAATAAGTAAGAGCTGTTAAAGGCCGATGTACTTTCTTGTAGTATTCATAAACTATTTATATAGATTAATTAAAAAGTACATTAATTGCGTAAATAAATTATAGAGTACATAAATTGCGTTTACCCCGGATTCGGTACCGCAGTTTTACGTATTCCTGCCGCCATAGCACAGTAGAAGGATAAGGCAAGTAGATCAACTCCATTCAAAGCGCCCGAATCGCCGCACGCACACAGACGTGTCGTTTACACGGCCGCTAACCTATCTTGACCGAACAAATTCGTCCGCGCGCACTTCGTTTACTCTGCACAGTTCTTGATAATATGTAGCCTATATGTTGACCCGACCTATAAGTAATATTCATACAAAATTTGAAGTAAAACCATGCAGTACTTTTTGAGTTTACACCGGACAGACAAACCGGAAACCGGAAAGACAAACAGACAAACAGACAAACAGACAAACAGACAAACAGACAAACAGACAAACAGACAAACAGACAAACAGACAAACAGACAAACAGACAAACAGACAAACAGACAAACAGACAAACAGACAAACAGACAAACAGACAAACAGACAAACAGACAAACAGACAAACAGACAAACAGACAAACAGACAAACAGACAAACAGACAAACAGACAAACAGACAAACAGACAAACAGACAAACAGACAAACAGACAAACAGACAAACAGACAAACAGACAAACAGACAAACAGACAAACAGACAAACAGACAAACAGACAAACAGACAAACAGACAAACAGACAAACAGACAAACAGACAAACAGACAAACAGACAAACAGACAAACAGACAAACAGACAAACAGACAAACAGACAAACAGACAAACAGACAAACAGACAAACAGACAAACAGACAAACAGACAAACAGACAAACAGACAAACAGACAAACAGACA
Organism: Apodemia mormo; assembly: GCA_036924255.1. Lineage (NCBI taxonomy): Eukaryota > Metazoa > Arthropoda > Insecta > Lepidoptera > Riodinidae > Apodemia > Apodemia mormo. The sequence continues at coordinate 37,962,146 of JAUPFN010000011.1, read as the reverse complement.
AACAGACAAACAGACAAACAGACAAACAGACAAACAGACAAACAGACAAACAGACAAACAGACAAACAGACAAACAGACAAACAGACAAACAGACAAACAGACAAACAGACAAACAGACAAACAGACAAACAGACAAACAGACAAACAGACAAACAGACAAACAGACAAACAGACAAACAGACAAACAGACAAACAGACAAACAGACAAACAGACAAACAGACAAACATACAAACATACAAACAGACAAACAGACAAACAGACAAACAGACAAACAGACAAACAGACAAACAGACAAACAGACAAACAGACAAACAGACAAACAGACAAACAGACAAACAGACAAACAGACAAACAGACAAACAGACAAACAGACAAACAGACAAACAGACAAACAGACAAACAGACAAACAGACAAACAGACAAACAGACAAACAGACAAACAGACAAACAGACAAACAGACAAACAGACAAACAGACAAACAGACAAACAGACAAACAGACAAACAGACAAACAGACAAACAGACAAACAGACAAACAGACAAACAGACAAACAGACAAACAGACAAACAGACAAACAGACAAACAGACAAACAGACAAACAGACAAACAGACAAACAGACAAACAGACAAACAGACAAACAGACAAATAGACAAAAATTCTAAAAACTGTATTTTTGGCTTTGATATCGATTGTAGATCACGCCCCAAGTTTTCTTTTAAAAAAATATTCAATGTACAGTTTTGACTTTTCTACGATTTTATTATATGTATAGATATGATTATTAGCATTCATTTCACTAATATTTATCGAATGTTTCAAACCGTGTAATACTCCGTCTAGTAGATAAGCGGACGCGGATCCGTGCTCGTGTGTGTGTCTGTCACTATTTTTATGTTAACATGGTAATATCTAGAAATATCATAAAGGTTTCATAAAGGTTATAATAGGTACAATGATATATTACTGTACGTACGTACAATCACAAAATAATAGTATTTGTACAATGACATTTTTTATATAATGTGACTGCATTTATATAAATAAAATCGTCAAGGCTTGGAACGAACTGCCTGCATCTATTTCTTTTGACAAATAGTCCTGCCCCCTAATTCACGTAATTGAGTCAAAGCGCTTAGGGCTTTCACACACATACACACGATAGAACGTCGAGACGTGCTACGACGCAACATAATATGTAAGAAAATGTGTGTCTTAAATGCTTCGACACGTTTGCCGCTTGATTACGTGAATTAGGCCCCTGGAACCTTTAAGAGTAGAGTGAATAGGTTTCTTTTGGATGGGCGTGTACACTTTCGGCTTCATCAACACTTTCCATCAGGTGCGATGGAAGACAAACGCCTATTCCAATTAAATCTTTACAAAAATGTATTAGGCTCATTGATATAAAAAACCCAAGATACACAATCAGTGTGTCAAAAACGTCCTCCAAAAATGAGTGCACAATTTTAAATTGTGCACTCATTTCAAATAGAATCGCGTCGTTCGCGACACTGTCAATTTTTTTTTTCGTACATTGCTTTGTAAAAACAACTATAAATCGTGCACTTAAGGTTGGATATGCGAAGACATATGTTTTTGCCATATCTATAACTACTTAAATGAAACTAGAGACACTTTTGAGTGTCAGTTTTGTTCGGGACTGTGCATCTAGGGTTTTTTATATCAATGATTAAGCTCCTAAAGAATGCCTTTGACGATCGGACAGTGTTTTTTTACTCACTGTCGCTGTACAATAGATTTCATGCAAATGATTTAACAAGTAAAGCTCCCTTCATTTACAGTTTTTTACCCCGTATTTGTCCAGGCACCCTTTGTAGAATAGATAATCTGCCGTTCTGCCAGGAAGTTTGTAAGAGACGAACGGGTGACTGTGAGAGTTACTACCATCGTGGCTACTAGGTGGTAGAGTAATGCAATGTTTCGCCCGGGTCTGGTACCACCACCTTGCCTGTTCCTGTTGCGATAACGTCAGTGCTTGTGACCATCGTAATCCAGTTTGGAGGGTAAGGCAGCCAGTAAACTTACGCATGTGGCATTAAAACCTAGCCACAAGGATAGCAGCGTATACTTAGCATTTTTGGTATCTATTGGTGATAGTTGTTTGTTTCCATCAGGAGATATTATATTTGCTAGTTTGTTATGACAAGATTAGAAAAGATCTTCCTAAGTTTATTAATTAATGGAATATGCCCATTTTACATCGACTCATTTAAACCAATCCCTCTTAATATAATCATCATTACATAGTATTAAACAAAGTCGCTTTCTCTGTCTGTCCCTATGTCCTTATGTCCCTATGTATGCTTAAATCTTTAAAACTACGCAATGGATTTTGATGTGGTTTTTTTAATAGATAGATTGATTCTCGAGGAAGGTTTTAGTGTATAAACCTTTCCGATATTCCCACGGGAACAAAAGCTGCGCGGGTGAAACCGCGGGCAGGTCGCTAGTTTTATGATAAACCAGTGCAAATGAATTAACAATTTCCCTTCATTTACAATTTCAGTCAACTTACATAAACTCAACATAATGTAAATAACTATAAGTGTCTCCTTAGCATTTAAGGAACAGGTCCAGGCTTAACGCAAGAGAAACGCCTGGTGATTCCGAGAGAATATCGCACGGTGAATACTGTTGTTGTGTTTATTTGGTCGGAGAACGTCATAAATAAGGCAGCATGCGCCTGTACTTTGCGCCAGTAACTGGCTATTTAGCGGTCACGTTTATATGCAAAACAGAGAGATAGTTGGATGGAAGTGTCTGAAAATATGACAAATGTTGAGTGTTATGGCAAAATTATGGCTGCCTCGTCGTCGTGGTGGGGGATTATAACAATAATAATAACACTAAAATCAATAGTTACAAACATGTGTGCCATAATCCGACGTTTTCTTAACCCAACTACACTTTCATTCCAAACCACGCAAAATAGGATAAATACAAACCAAAATACAACCTCTTATCTTCACTTCACATCACATAACACACACACACACACACACACACACAGAGAGAGAGAGAGAGAGAGAGAGAGAGAGAGACAAATTAAAAATAATCAATTATAAGGAGGATTGGTTTAAAACCGTACATATTTCGTAAATAAACTGACATATTGTATTCAAATAAATTTCGCCTTTTACAACCTGCCTGGCAGAACGGCAATTGGTCTATTCTTCAAAGAAGTCCGGACTAACGCAGGCGTAAATTCTAAGCAAGCTGAAATCTATGATAATTTTCATTTTTATTTCCTTTCAAGGAATCGTTTTGTTATCCCTTCTAGTTTCTGTACCGCCGTATCAAAGGATCCGCGTTTGGACCGCCACCAAAGCAATTAAACCGTTGCTGTTCTAAAGCAACACGGACTGCATTCCTTCCTGTCTGCACGATTTGATGTGGCTTTTAACCAGACTCATTTAATTCCGTGCCGATTCGCCAAACACTTTTATAGCGCTGTTTTCTGAGATTTAATTAGAAACCACCACATGAAAAAGAAAAAAATATTTAGGAAAATAAGGAGCATGAAACAGAAACATTGCTTCTTTTTATTCAGTCTGATAAAAAAGGAGAGCCTAACACAATTTGTTGAATACTAGTTTTCATTAAGCCGTTCATGAGTTACAGGACATAAAAACAAAAATTTTCAAAATGGCAAAACTGATCATCATTTTCATAGCTCAAAAATTGTGTTGAATCAAAGAAAAAACCCGTTTCAAAATTTTCACCTTTCAAAAATTAAAATAGTGTCGTTTTTCGTCTTTAGATATCCAACAATCTGAAAATCTTATCTCAATTTAGCATGAGATTTCAAAATTGACCTCCAGGGTCAACTAATTAACGTAATTTAATTTATCCCTAATAAAATTTATTACTTTTTCATTTTTGTGTTTATAGAATACGCATATCATTTTATTTTTAGCTATTGCAACAAAATTTGATTGTACTTATTGTAAGCTATATTGTAATAAATTTGAAAAATTGAGCTTGTTATTAATCAAAAATAAAAATGTTCCGGGACCAAGGGCGGATCCAGGGGGGGATGAGGTCATGGCCTCCCTCTTGGCTAGGTATGGATTTATTAGGATTAGATAAGGATTAGACCTATCATGCCTGAATCTCAAAAATGTGACCTCCCTCGTGAACCGAAGGCTGTATAGGCCTTTGTGTATGTGATCCCCCACTGAACCGAATGCTGGATCCGCCCTTGCCTGGGACCACGGCCTAATACCTACTAGCAAATATTTATTGCTATTATTGCAATAAACATGTCAAATGTTAGTTTTTTACCCCAACGTAAAAAGTATGGGAGTTTTAAGTTTAACGTGTGTGTATGTCTGTGGCATAATAACTTTCAAATGGCTGAAAGGATTTGAGCGATTTTTTTTTTTAATCAAAAGCTCTGTCTATTGAGACGCTTCTTAGTCATAATCAACAAAAACTGTTCAGTTGATTCAAGATCAGCTCTTTTCTACTTGATGTAAGGCATTAATAAACTTGTATATAATAAATGAAATCTAAGAAACGAGACGCGCTGACGTGACGAGCAGCAGCGGGAAAATCCTCTTACCGTTCCAGTAACCGTAAAGCTTAAACGATTTTTGATCTTAATATTAAATAACGCCATCGATTTACTTTGTAGTTTCGTAACGTCTTTCCCGGGTTTAGTAGCACCATACTACCTTTTCCTGCTACAATAGCTTCATTTACACTTTCAATCGTCGATACTTGGTAAAATTCCATTTTTATAACTTAAAACGAGTATTATTTTTGTGTTGTAGCACTCACTTCGTGCTTGGAAAGCTAGAAAACATTAAAAACAACAAAGAAAAATATCGACACGCAGGGATTGAACCTGCGACCATCTCCCTAAATCCGGAATGATCTCCCACTGAACTAGTGCCGACAGGCTCGACGTGGTGAAATTCTTCTTTGCTCGATGTTAGAGCGATCGATTATGTCGATACCTAGCGATCAGTACAATCGACGTAATCGATCATATGATCAATTACGTCGATTGCTGAATAGCAAAGAAGAATTTCGCCACGTCGAGCCTGTCGACACTAGCTCAGTGGGAGAGCGTCCCGACTTTAGGGTGATGGCCGCATGTCGTCACATCCCTGCGTGTCGACATTTTTCTTTGTTGTTTATAACGTTAAAACGAGTAAATAATGCACTTATTCTTTTAATTCACTATACGAAGTCACGAAGTTACTTCAAATTATTTGTGCCTACGACTACGTTCGCGTGGAAAAAATTCTAAAATAAAAGTAGCCTAAGTTACTCTTTATTACATCAGCTCTCCGCCTGTCCCGTCAAAATTGGCCCAGCCGTTTCAGAGATTGGCCGGAACAAAGAGGTAGATAGATAGGTAGTCAGACAGACAAAAAATGTAAAAAATGTTATTTTGGCATATATACCGTGTACGCAATACATCCATATGCATTTAGTAAAAATCGGTTACTTTAATATTACAGACACTCTAATTTTATTTATTTGTATGTATGTATATAATATTATGTGTAGATTATCAAGCGGTTTCACTTTTAAAGCATCGTTATATGAATGATCAAATATATTTTAGTATTAAATATTATGTTTTTCTATGTATTAGTATTGTTAACTGACACCCATATCTCTAGCAAATAATTAGCTTGCTTTGGGATTAGATCAATTCGTATAATTTTTCCAGTAAAATTTATTTCCATGTTTTAATTTGAAAACCAGTAAACTAATTGCATTATGATCCCGCTACACGAACAGCAACGTAACATGTTTGGTGTTTGTAGGCGATGGTGTCCTCTTTCTATTACTAGTTCCATCTGAGTGCTAAGTGTGAGTTTTTTTTTTCGCATTCGATCGTGAGTGCGTTTGGAGTTTACGAAGAATTTGTATGTGATTTGTACAGCGCCACCTAGTGGTAAACGTGAAAAACCAGTTTACCAATAGGTGGCGCTGTACAAATCACATACAAATTCCTAGTAAACTCGAAACGCGCTCACGATCGAATGCAAAAAGAAAAACTCACACTTAGCACTCTGAACCACTTTTTTAAGTTGTACCTATTTCTTTTGGGATGTTAGGAAAATAAAATATGAGAGTAAATTAAAACAAATAATATTAATAATTTTACTAAGTTACTCTCTATCACATCATCTATCTGCTAATGAAAGTCCCGTCAAAATCAGTTCAGCCGTTCCAGAGATTAGGCGGAACAAACAGACAGACAGACAGACAGACAAAAATTGTAAAAAATGTTATTTTGGTGTATGTACCGTGTATACATTCATATGCATTTAGTAAAAAGCGGTTATTTTAATATTACAAACAGACACTCTGATTTTATTTATTTGTATAGATTACATTATTATTGTATACTTATACACATGAATTTAAATGGAGTAAAACTGTATGAACTGCCTAGCGATCAGTTTTCGAAACGCAAATTAACTTTAACAAACAATTATTCTATGTTTAACATAATTTTTCTAGCAAATTATTTACTAAACACATATAAATTGCTTGTTAAAATTAATTTGCGTTACAGTAACCTGCCGTAAATCTCTTATATCTTTGGGACCCTAGATCTAATTTTCACCCTTATGGGACCAAATGCGAAAAATTCTTCCCGGAACAAAAGAAGAATTTGTCGAAACGTTCCAAGCGTCTTTTTTATATATTATTGGATAGCAAATAAGCAGATTAATGGTGTGTTGCTATGCGTGTGGCGGGATAGCAATGGCATATGCATAAGTCTATCGGCTACCTTAAATCTTCAAACCGGAACATGACAATGACAAGCACTGACGCTATTGCGACAGGAATAGGTAAGGCGGTGTTACCAAACCCGGGCGAGACAATGCAGAAGTCTACCACAGTAGTGACACGTATACTCAATTGGTCTCCTTTTACGACCTGCCTGGTAAATGGACAGTTGATCTATTCCCTGAAAGGAGCCCGTACTAACACGGAGGAATAAGTAATCAGGGAATGTACATAAAAAAGATTCCGAAGAATTCAGAATTTCCTTTTTGACATGACTTGAATTTTCTCTTTAATTATTTATTATTACTCTTATTAATTCTCTAGCCAGTCATGCGTTAAGATTTTAATAAACAGTATTCTTATTTGTATCATGTTTATATTTTTTATATCAGTAATGCAAATTAAAAGTTGCTTTTAAAATATATTTCACGTTGCTTCTGAAGTGTTATTACAAGTATTGAGTGCAACATCCATTACTGAATTTTCATAAATCTAAAGGCGCTTTCATCGCGGATTCAGTGAATTTAATAAAAGTGGAACACTCAACGGACAGGAAGAATAATGGCGGCGTGATAACGACTAACTGAATTTTTCATTTTCAACATTTAGACGAATTTGTGAGTTGGTATGTTTTACGTTGGAACTCGGAGATTAACAATTACATGAGCGTGTGCTATAGTCATCTTGATCATTTAATTACTATTATTTTTTAAATAAAGTAGAAAATCCTTAGTGGTCTAGTGGTCCGGTGTTGGTATTAACCGTAAGATGTCTCGAGTTCAATTCCCGGGTCGGACAATTCTAAACTGTGATTTTTCAGTTTTTTGATAAAAACAACCTTTTCCGGGATGATATGTTACCGATTGCTGGTGGGACTAAGTATTTTCGGCTAATCATGGAGAACTGTTTGTACCTCTGCCTACCGTGTTGGCGATACGGGCATCAAGATACTTTTTAGAAAGTTAGAGTACCACAAGTGGCACTTTATACCTATCAATTATAGTGATTTAAATTGAGTCATAAAGCTCAAAATGTTACTCGAATGCATACTTTCAAGGAAGTGTATAGAGTACCGCAAGTGGTATCTTACCCCTATCAGTTATAATATCGTAAATTGAGTCACAAAGCTCTAAATGATACACTTGCCATTGACGGCACTTGGTGAAATTCCATTAATGTTAGACACAATTGGACATAGTTAAACGAAAAAGATCCAATCTACAATATGATCAAAAATGAGTTACGTGCACCAAACTGATGCTAAATATCAATAATATTGGCCAGTAAAAAAAATCTAGATAGTAGAGTTCTGGATTGTCTCGCCCGGGTCAGGTACCACCGCCTTACCTATTCCTGCCACATTAGCGTCAGTTATTGTCGCTGTCGTGTTCCGGTTTGGAGGATAAGTTAGCCGGTAAACTTATGCATGTGGCATTAGACATCGCCACAAGATAGTAACGCACCATTAACACCTTTGGTGTCTATAGGCGATGGTTGACTTTTTCCATCAAGAGACCCATCTGCTACTACGTTTACGTAGATGGTTGTTTGCTCGTAATCTACGTAAACGTATAAAAATCTACGTAAACTTAGATGGCAAACTGTAATTATATTGATATCATTTGTATAACAGAGCATTGTCTAAAGAGTCATCAGTTCATGTTCAACTTCTTGATCATGTCAAAACTACCAGGTTGGTAGCTCGTTCAACAGGACCAACATGATAAATCGTGGCTCTTTAATTTTAGTCAGTAAATTGATAAAATTTAAAGAACGTAAAGATATTGTGAGCCTTTCTGTAGAGCCTTAATTGAGATTGCCTGTATTGAGATTGAGCAATTTTTTGTTATAAGTGTATATAAGCCTCCCTGTGTACCATACGAAGAGTTTGCAAACAAAATGGAAGAGACTATATTTAAAGCTTCCAAATCGAGGAAGAATATTGTTATCTGTGGGGACTTTAATATTAACATTTTAGATCCATCTTCATTAACTTCTAAGTTTCTCAACTTCTTTAAGTCGTATAATCTGCACAAAACTTTTTTTGAACCTACTCGGATTACTGCCACTAGTGCTACTTGTATAGACAATATATTTACAAATATAACCCCCTCAAGTAGTACAGTTAAAAATGTATTAAATTCAGATCACTGTTGCCTATTAGTTCAATTTCCTAGAGTAACAAGAAAACTTCCAAAGAAAGAAATTGTTTTTGTTCCTATAAATAATTATAGATTGGAATGTTTTAAAAATAATTTAGTCGAGAAGTTGCCCAAGTTGCCCTATCACGAAAATCCAAAAAGTTTATATGACGCATTATTTAATTTAATAAATTCAGAATATAAACAACTATTTATTCCTAAAACACTATCATTGTGCAATCAGAGAAAATTTAGTGAATGGGCAACAACAGGAATTTAAATAAGTAGAAAACGGTTGTTTCATTTATATTATGAAAAATCTTATAACCATAGTTCTGTATTTAAGGAATATGTGAAGAGCTATTCAAAAATTTTTAGAAGGGTCTGTGATTCTGCAAAATCCTTGTACATAAAAATATTATAAGACAATCTTCAAACAAAATTAAAACTACATGGAACATTATTAACTGTGAAACCGGCAAGTCCAGGACTTTTAATGACGAATATCAGTTGGAAGTAGATGGATTAATTGTAAAGGAAGATTTGGATGTAGCAATGGAGTTTGAAAATTCTTTACCAATGTAGCTACTTCAACAACTCAAGCTCTTACTTCGTCGGCCAGCTCTGCAGAATCACTACTGAAGCAATGTGTACCGACATGTGAAAAATCTTTTGAATTTTCTTTTGTGGATGTTAAGGATATACTTAAACCTTTTAAAAAATTAGAAATTAAAAAAAACTTCTGACATATGGGGTCACTCCCTAAAAATCATTGCTTCAGTAATAAATGTAATCGCACCATACCTAGCTGAAATATTTAATAGTTGTATAACATACGGTGTTTTTCCTGATTTGATAAAACTCAGTAAAGTTATTCCCATTTTTTAATCTGGTTCTAAATCTGAACCAACCAACTATCGACCTATTTCGGTTTTGCCTATCCTGAGTAAAATATTTGAAAAAACCATTCTCGATCAAATGTTAAGACATTTTAATAAATTTAAATTATTTCATGACAAACAAAAAAGTATCTTCACGCCCATATCCCCGAAGGGGTAAGCAGAGGTACAACAAGTGCACCCACGATTAGCCGAAGATACTTGGTCACACAAATGTGATAGGTGGCAAGCCTATCGCCAACCGGGCACTTTCCAATCCCGGGCAACTTTGTGTTTCTTAGAAAACTGAAAAAACACTTTTCTTATATGCCCGACCCTGGAATCGAACCCGGGACCTCATGTGGTCGACGCCAACGCTGGACCACTAGACCATAGAGGCGATTTTAGTTTGGTTTTATAAAGGGTCGCTCAACAGATGCTGGTGTAGAATTATTAAAGAACATTTATGAAGCCTGGGAAGAGTCACGGGATGCGATTGGGATGTTCTGTGATTTATCTAAGGCTTTTGATTGTGTTCATCATAGCATATTAATCAGGAAATTACACCACTATGGAATTAGAAATAAGGCTCTCGACCTTTTGATTTCTTGTTTAAATGGAAGAATTCCAGAAGAAAAGGTTGAAGTTAACGGAATAAGATCCTCTGACGCTGCTGTCACAATGGGTGTTCCACAAGGGTCCATACTTGGTCCATTTCTGTTTCTCATATATATAAATGACTTACCTTACTATGTGGGTGATAAACATGGAATTGTATTGTTTGCGGATGACACTTCACTTTTATTTAAAGTGAAAAGACAAAGTAAGTATGACGAAGTAAACAATATGATTTCAAAAGTTGTACACTGGTTTAGTGTTAATAATTTGCTTCTAAATGGCAAAAAAACTAAGTGTATTAAATTTTCAACGCCTAATGTAAAGCATGTAGATACCAATGTACAACTTAATGGTAAAAAATGGACCTTATGGACTCTACTACATTTTTAGGGGTTACTGTAGATAAAAAATTTCATTGGGGACCACATATCGAAAAATTGGCCAGTAGACTAAGTTCAGCAGCATTCGCAGTAAAAAAAATGAGACAGCTTACTGATGTTGATACTGCACGCCTTGTTTACTTTAGTTACTTTCATAGTGTTATGTCATATTACCGCCCCGTTGGTCGAGTGGTTAGAGACCCTGACTACGCAATCAACGGGGCTCGGGTTCGATATCCGACGGGGACAAGCATTTCTGTGATGAGCATAAATGTTTGTATTTCCGGGTTTGGATGTTTATTATGTATGTAAAACTATTATATATGTTCTATCTGTTATTATCGTTGACTAACACCCATAACACAAACAAATAATTTGCTTACTTTGGGGTTAGATCAGTAAGTGTAATTTGTCCCGTGGATATTTATTATTTATTATTATTTATTACTAGCTGTGCCCGCGACTTCGTTTGCGTGGAAAAAAAATTAAAATAAAAACCCTCATAGTTCACGTTTCCGTGGGATTTCCGGGATAAGAACTATCCTATGTCCTTTCTTGGGTCTCAAACTATATTTGTACCAAATTTATCCAAATCGGTTCAGTGGTTTGGCCGTGAAGGCGTAACAGACAGACAGACAGACAGACAGACAGAGTTACTTTCGCATTTATAATATTAGTATTAATAGTATTAATAGATACCATCTATGAATTCTCCAAGTAAACCATAGACTATCACTTAGAACGAAACAAAGATTTCCAAACTAAGATTCTACGTGAGTGAAACCACGAGTAAAGCCCCGATTACAGTTTGATTAGTGCCAGTGCGAGTGTTGCTTAGTATTGAGCAAAAATACATGAAGACTGTCGTTGATCAATACCAGTGATTAGTAATCAGCGTCTATTCACTTTTACTACGCTGATTACTAATCACTCGCACTGATCAACGGCTGTCTTCACGCATTTCTTGCTTAAGGCGAGGCATCGCGAATAACGGGAAAAAAACTGGTTTGTTAAATCACTTTTTTTTGTATTGATTGTTAAATAAAAATTTTACAAAAATTACACGATATACCTGAAGATATTATCAAAAGAATATGCTAACTCATTACATGATAGAGTGTACTTTACTTGATCGTATAAAATTCCGAAAACAGGCTAAAATAATCTCTAAAACAAATAATTTATTAATAATATTTCTAATCTTCCACATGATTTTTATATGGTGATATTTAGTTGTAAATACAAAAAAGAATGTGCTAAATTTTAGTTTTTAGCTGATATATTTATTTATCCGAAAATTAACACGTTTCCCAGCGGTTTCAGAACATACCGCGCCACCCATTTTCTATAGAATTGACGCGCGTCCAAATACCTCGCCTTAACACTGAGCACCTGCATTCGCACTCGCATTAAGCCCGGTTTTCACTTTGATTAGTGCGAGTGTGAGTGTTTAATGCAGGTGCTTAGTATTAAACTAAAAATACGTGAAGATAGCCATGGATCAGTGCGAGTGATTTGTAATCAGCGTAGTAAAAGTGAATAGATGCTGTTTACTTATCACTCGCACTGATCAACGGCTGCCGTCGCGTATTTTTATCTTAATACTAAGCACCTGCATTAAACACTCACACTCGTACTAATCAAAGTGAAAACGGGCCTTTAATCAAAGTGTAATAGGGGCATATGAGCTAGTTGTAAATAATTAAATGGTATTAATTTTTTTCTTTTTTATAATTTTTTCAAGAGAGAAATTTAGGAAAAAAGTTATATAATTATAATTTCTTATTTAATCACGATACAAGCCGTAATATCAGCTCAACTTTAAATGTTTCGTTTATCCCGAACTTTTCAAATGGGAAATCTCTTTGGGCAATTTCCGGATGTGTCGACTTTTGTAGCATTTTTACTCATACTTTTATAATGGAAATATTTTATTAAAATACGTAATTTTATACCGAAAACTTTGTGCATTATTTGTAATATTATAAACTAGCGACCTGCCCGCGGTTTCACCCGCGTAGCTTTTGTTCCCGTGGGAATATCGGAAAGGTTTATATACTAAAACCTTCCTCAAGAATCAATCAATCTATTAAAAAAACTGCATTAAAATCCGTTGCGTAGTTTTAAAGATTTAAGCATACATAGGGACATAGGGATTAGGAACAGACAGAGAAAGCGACTGTTTTATACTATGAAGTGATGAGAAAATCTTTCTGTCTTTTACATTGACGGCTAAACCGCGAAATCGATTTCGACAACATTTAATATGTAGATAGTCAAAAATATGGGGTTGATTATGTCGATGTGTGTTTTATAGATTTAAGTCAAGCCCATTTAGATAGATTAGAACGCATGCTCAACAATTGTATACGTTTCATCTTTGGTCTGCGTAAGTTTAATCACATCTCATTATATCGCTCTAAGCTGAAATGGCTTCCGATCCGCCAACGAAGACAGTTGAGATTGCTTTGTACATTATTTACTATTCTTTATAATCCTAATGCACCTTAATATCTTAAGTTTAAATTCATATTTCAGCATGCCTCACATTCACGTCAACTTCGTTCAGAAAATATCCCGTCTCTTCAAGTACCTTTTTGTCGTACTGATTTCTTAGCTAAATCTTTTTCTTCTGAAGCTGTGAGGCTTTGAAATACTCTTCCCATTGACATTAGGAGTAGCTCCTCCAAATTTTCTTTTAAACGTTCTTTCTTTCAACATTTGGCCAGAATAATGTAACGCGCTATGGCAGTATAATATGTACGTATAATCTATATGTATTTATATAACTATATATAAATATATATTTGTATATATCTAGCTATTTATATAGGTGTATGTATTATGTATTATATATGTCATATATTACTCGGATCTAAGTATATCGTAATATTGATTTATTTTTAACTAGCAACCTGCCCGCGGTTTCACCCGCGTAGCTTTTGTTTCCGTAGGAATATCGAAAAGTATCTAATAAAAAAAACCGCATCAAAATCCGTTGCGTAGTTTTAAAGATTTAAGCATACATAGGGACAGACAAAGAAAGCGACATTGTTTTATACTATGTAATGATTTATTTTAATCATATTTAAGAAGGTATGTTATATTAACGTGGACCAGTTTGGCCGAATAAAACACTTGAATCACTTTTACACGCACAGTATAATTTTGGGCAGAGTAACGCCCTCAACAAACGATAGAATTACAATGAATCGAAAACATGATGTCCCCGCTTATTTATACCATTTGTTATCTATTTTATTATGACGTCATGACACAGGTGTGCCGCACATCTGGCCGGTCGTCAAGCGCGGTTGATAACACTCGGCCATCCTGCATAGTACGTGTCCCACGGATCTGGCTTCGTTTTTCAGCAGCAGCCTCGAAGTTCTGTGAATGGAAACAATATACGGCAGTTAAATGTTCTCTATTTAGTTATTAAACATCAAGTGTTTCAGTTCGAAGATCTTTATTTCTATTGAACTTTCACTTATAGAGTATTCATACATATATATACAATATTTAGAATAAATACACGGTAGCATTAGTTATATTCATATTAATTTTAGTTATCCTAAGCCTAACTAATCAGATTTATATAAATGAATCCCTGAAATGGTTAAACGTGCGTAACCTTGGAATAAATACATCAAATTGCATAATTCGTTGTTTTCAAGAGGTTTGTGTAAATGGAAATGTTTAAAAATCATATTAATCTTTAACCTCATAATATGAAGAGTAAACGAATGAGTTAGACAAAAGATAGAGGGAGGATTTTTCTTATATTTTGAAATTAGAACGTTGATTTTGAGAACTAAGGCAGAACTCACAATTCATGTTTTAAATTATATTAAGTACATATGTCATCCGAATATTTACTAATTTTTCTGTTTTAATATTTTTTTACCTTTTACATTTTGTTAATTTTAATTTTTGGGACTAATAGAATTTATTATAATGTATTAAATTACTATTTGAGTTTATATTATGTATACTTTATATATATAGTATTTATTATAAACTATGCATATATATTTATATTTTTATATTACATGTTATTATATGTTATAATTATTAGCTTGTACCCCAATTTTATTGCTGTTGTTTAGGATTGACTGGTGGGGAATCCCAATGAGCATTAGATCATCCTTTGAACTGGAAATGTGCAAAAATTTAAATAATTAAATGAAAAAATATTTGGACAAAACGATGACGGTAAACATTTATATCTTTTCCATATATCCCACCCCGTCCTATCGTTTTCAGGCACACCACTCGTGCGAAGCCAGGGCGATCAGCTAGTAAATAAATATCTGTGGACAAATCACACTTAATAAATAAGTTTTATGACTTGATACTCAATTTAAATTACAATACCTTATAATCAAATCACATATTAGAACGAAGGGTCTTTTTCTTGAAATGCTGAATGTTATTGTCGTTCTTAACTGTATCAGATAGATTTATTATAACTAGCGGTTGCCTGTGGCTGAAATTCGACGATAGACTAAACAATAAAATCTCTTTTAAGTTTGACAACTGACTTTAGACGTACCTAAAGGAAATAATACCCATTACACGTGTGTATGTTATCATGTATGTCACATGTAGTGTGTGTAATGTTTATCTATATTAATGTATTTCTAATGCTTTTTATTAAAAAATATTATGTAAGCAATATGTAAGCCTTAACTGTGCCAAATTTCATATTCTACCATTCACACAACTTACTTAAAAAGGGGTACAAAGTTTTCCCTTCACGTATTAATATATAAATATAAGAATTCCACAAGAGCATACACCTTACAGTGTTGGCAAAGTCCTGAAAAGTCATTATCGAACCAGAGCCGAAAGATGATCGTACTTTTAACAAAATTATTGTACATTATGAAATTATGTCTGCCGACACAGACACCTTAACACATTACCTATATTCACGTTTCACAGACTTAGAGGAACTACCTTATTATATTTTTGTTGCAATATGATTTTGTCCGGGGTTACCAAATTTTAAGTTTTATTGTTGCACAGTTTATGTATAAAATGCCTTTGTGTAAACGTTACTGCTGGATGTATATTTTTTAATGTTGCTTGATGTTTAGTAATTAAACTTTTTTGTATATTTATTTAGTTGGTATTAGGTAGTTTTTACGAAAGAGTGTTATTTTAAAGAGTGTTATTTTGTACTGGTTGTAGCTTATTAAATTGTGCTTGTGCGGCTGATCCTCATATCTCTATTAAATTTAACGTAGATATTAGATAGATAGACCCTCAAATTTAATGTAGACAGCATGTAATATGATGCAAATGTTTTTCTGGTGTTGGTCAACTTGAGAGTCCCATTTGAACCTATTAGGAATGACTTTTCTCCTTTAATTGTTAGATTATATGGAAACCATTTATTTAGTTCGTTTTAATTCTTTTGAGCTTGTGATATAATTTCGTGAACAGAGTGTGCAAAGTATAATAGGTATGTGTAATTAATGTATGTAAGAAATAGGAATGGTCCCAGTAATAAGTCGTGTAGAATACCGCAAGTAACTTGTTTTGCACCTATACAACTTGTTGACTCAACAATAGACAACTTGTTGACTATCAAGAAAAGATAAAAACGTCTCGAGTGATTTGCCTGTAATTCCTATATTACTTGTATTGTAACAGTTTTGATTTTTTCAAATCTATGAATGTACCTAAACAATCATATCTTTGATCGATGTTAGTCATATCAATCGCTGCTAATAAAGTATTAGATTTGAGTCTAAAGCCGTAATGCTATGCGATAAAAGATTTAGCGGTCTAATACTTGTTAAGTTTGTTGTATATCACTGTCAATTTTGTTTACATAATTAATTAGGTCATGTGCCATTTTGGTTTATTTTTCTATTCACTAAATTACAGTAGTACATAATATGTCTAGCAACCTTAACATTTTACTCTTTCTAAATTACATCTTTAATATATATTCATTTGGTCTGGCTTTCTAAGCTATCCCAATAATTATTAAGTCTAATTAAATTAGAATTTACTTAAAGAGAAACAACAATTAATAGTACATAATGTACAAACGAGGGTACCTGCAAAATTTTTCAGAAGTATATCAAAATGTGTCGTGTTGTAAATATATTATTACTAGCTAACTATCCCTTCATTTATACTTTTTAGTTATTCAGTTCTTCTGTAGTAGGTTCAATCAGTTCTTCTGTAGTAGATTCAATTAGTCACAGGTCTCATTTTTATGTTTAGTTTCTGTGCGGTTTCTTTAAGGTATCGCAATTCATGGTAGTATAATAAATCTATTGTAGTATGAACTTTTAAACAAACGTGTTCAACTATATTTTTTATCGAAACTGTGTTGTAGTTTTTGTGGTGTAAATTTGCAAATTTAAAAATAATTTCTTAGTGATTAGATAAAGATGATCCAATAACAAATAGCGTAAATGTATTATTATAAAATTAGCACATACGTTATCTAAAATAGTGCGAGTTGTGGCAGTCTTCCTTTTACTTTACTTTAAACAGTGTTTTATTATTCTTTAATATTTAAAAACATTGTTATTAGAATTTAAGAGATCTAATTTTGAGTGTTTATTCTTGAAAATAAAATTTAGTAACCTCTGAACACAGATTTACTTTACATCTTTGTTTTAGACTAATGTCACACAACTGTTTACTTTTAAGTATCTAAGCTATCTTGATCGAATAACCATTTACTTAATGTATGTGTATACTTGATCACACTGCAGTCTAATTTATATGTATGTAGGTTCAATTAAGCACTTACCAGTCTAAATTATATGCAGGTTATCTTAATCATGCAGCCGCCTCTTTTATATGTATGTAGAGTTGGTCACACAGCCATTCAAATTATATGTATGTATATAGACTTGCTCACAAAGCAGTCTATCTTATATCACCTTTACAAACTTGATCACACAGCCGTCTGTTTTATTTATTTTACATCTCATATGTAGACTTGGTCACACAGTCATCTACTTTACATCATGTATATATAGACTTGATCACACAGCCGTCTATTTTATATTATTTTACATGTTATATGTAGACTTGATCACGCAGCCATCTACTTTACATTATGTATATATAGACTTGATCACACAGCCATCTACTTTATATCATGCATGTAGACTTGTTCACACAGCCATCTACTTTATATTATATATATAGACTTGATCACGCAGCTATCTACTTTATATCATGAATATAGACTTGATCACACAGCAGTCTTTTTTTATATATTTTTATGTCATTTATGTAGACTTGTTCACACAGTCGTCTACTTCATATTATGCATATGCTTGATTTATAGATTTGATTATATATTGCAAGTTAAATAAAAGCTTGTAACATCTTAGTTATGTGTAGGATACGACTAACCTTTTTTGACGTCGCGATGTACAGAGAGCAAACCAGCTGGCAGCATATTTTCCAATTTATTCACATAGTTAATCATCATAGTTTCATTTTGACAGAACCACTAAATCGTAGTTACGTAATAAATATTCATTCCGGATCATTCCATCCATATCAACATGTCAATGCTTATTTGACACTATTGTCGTTGCTTACTCACTATGCGTTTCATATCGTTTTCAAAGAAAATTTTTATCACTTCTCGAAACCCACTCCGGTTTATGTTTTTCAAAACTGTCAGAGTTAGATCGGGCGTATTCTATACCGCTTCTGAAATATTAACGTGGAGCAGTTTGGCCGAATAAAACACTTGAATCACTTTTACACGCACAGTATAATTTTGGGCAGAGTAACACCCTCAACAAGCGATAGAATTACAATGAATCGAAAACATGATGTCCCCGCTTATTTATACCATTTGTTATCTATTTTATTATGACGTCATGACACAGGTGTGCCGCACATCTGGCCGGTCGTTAAGCGCGGTTGATAACAGTTATTAGCAAACGATTGTAATAAGTTTCTCAGTGCACCCCATCGTAACCACTGTTTATATTTTGAGCACTGAATAATATAATAATAATAATAATAATATAATATAGTATTCACGGGACAAATTACACTTACTGATCTAACCCCAAAGTAAGCAAATTATTTGCTTGTGTTATGGGTGTTAGTCAACGATATTAATACATAGAAAGACATATATAAATACTAGAATATATTTAATAAACACCCAAACCCGGAAATACAAACATTTATACTCATCACGCAAATGCTTGTCCCCGTCGGAGATCGAACCCGAGCCCCGTCAATTGCGTAGTCAGGGCCGCTAACTACTCGACCAACGGTGCGGTCAAATATCGTCGGCACTTGATAAAACTCCATGTTAACTTATATTTATATTGTATTAAAAGCACGTGTATTGTTTTACTTGACTTTTTATTTATTAAAACCAACCGGTTTCGCGTTTTAACGCATCATCAGGGCAAAAGTTATTATTGTTTAGTACAATTGACAATTTGACAATTAACAATATATACTGAAGGTAGTACGAACATTTTAAATTTAAAATTATATTTCACAATATCGGTGTTACCCACATATCATAATTACCCTTTTAAGCAGGGAGAATTTTTTTTTCTCCCTGCTTAATTTTTTTATTATATATTTATTACATACAAGCAGATAGGTCTCCTGGTGGCAAAACTCAGTCATCGCCTACGGGCACTAAAGATGTTAATGACACGTTGTTATCTTGCGGCAAGGCCCAATGCCGCATGCATAAGTTTACTAGCTACCTTACCCTCCAAATCGGAACACGACAGTGACTAGCACTGACGCTGTTGCAGCAGGAATAGATAAGGTACTGGTACCAGACCCGAGCGAAACAATGCAGAACTCTACCACCTAATAGCCAGGATGGTGATTCGTATAGCCAATTGGTCGCCTTCTACGACCCGCTTGGCAGAACGGCAGTATGCTTATTCTTCAAAGGAGCCCGGTACCAACATGGGGAAAAAGTCCAACATACTAACTAATAAAAATAAGGAAAGGGCTGAATCTTATTATATGTTTGTTGAGGACTCTGATTCTTTAGCAGCCAGTAATAATGCTAATACTACAATAGATCTGGAAATACTGCAACATTTAAAAGATGAAGACAATACTTCAGAACCCTTGAACATATTATATCCAAATGTAAAAAAACTCTTCCTTAAATAATACAATACAATATATAATTATTATATACAATACAATATATAATAAATATATAATACTATTGCATTGTATTGTATTATTTAAGGAATAATACAATATAATACAATACAATATACTTTATTGCACATCAAAATATACAAATACATGGATTTACAGTTTTTCTAATATAATCTAATAATGTACAATCTGGCGGCCTTATCGTATTTTTTGCGATCTCTACCAGGCAACCAGTGGATATAGGAATTACTGTAAAAGATTGAAGGGTAGTAACGCGTAAGCATATAATATAAAGGTGAGTAAAAAAAGTTGTTTCTTTAGCAAGCTCTGCACCTACTGAACGATTACTTTTATTCAGTGGAATGATTATGAGGCCCCATAGACGTAACATGAAAGATGAACTCTTTTGTCTTAAAACAAATACTAGTATTAAAATCAGTTAAATAAGTAGTAAGTTATTTTATTTGGAAAACCCATTTTAAAATTACGTATTTTTCATTTTTATATAAATACTTTTATTTTAAACTTTTTTTTTATTTTTATTTTAAATATTAAAATAATAATGCATTTGCATTTTGTATTTAAATACTTTTACAAAACTTTTATTTCACACCTCTGTTGGGGACTGTCATAAGTTTGAAACATCCCGGCGTATACAAATTTTGTACACATCGTATATTACAGTCAATTAATGTTTTTTTTTTTAAGTAGGAAACTAAAATCTTCTCTAGCTTCTCAAGATTGTGACTATGTTTTCATAGACCTATTTCTAGTCACAGACGTGAATATTAAAACAAATAATAGTTTGAACTTTATTATATTAACTAACGACCCGTCCCGGCTTTACACAGGTGTTTAATGATATGCTGTAAATATCTTTAAAATTCTTGTCTTTTCTGTACTATTTTAATAGGGTTATTATACAACCCTCATTTTTGAATTATTCTGTCTATTGATGAAAACTATAGAAAAATTCGTTGCGTAGTTAAAAAATCTAAGCAAAAATATTGCAAAATGACTTTGTTTTATACTACGTAAAGATTTTAATAATTAATAAACAACAACAAAGCTAAGTCGCTTTCTAAACTATAAAATATCTAAGCAAACATATAGCGATATTTTCGGCTATATTATAAAGATTTAGATATCACACTCAAAAAATGAATTGAATTGATGTCACAATTATAATATAACTTTGAAATATAACTAATTGAA
The DNA here is from genome assembly GCA_036924255.1 of Apodemia mormo. Taxonomy (NCBI): domain Eukaryota; kingdom Metazoa; phylum Arthropoda; class Insecta; order Lepidoptera; family Riodinidae; genus Apodemia; species Apodemia mormo. Next base: position 37,940,980 of record JAUPFN010000011.1, on the reverse strand, counting down.
ACATCTTGTCTAGACTTTTAACGATCAAACGTGACTAGGACATCTATTCACGATGTAAAATGCATTTTAGAATGACTTTCATAACAGTTTAATGTACATTACACATTTCAAAGTAGCTTCAGTAAATTACCATGGTATAAAACTGCAATGAATAGAGCGCGAGATGACAAGTCGTTTCTGTTGGCTTATATTGGTGAAAGGTGCTAATGGAAGACAGGAAACTGTAGTCACGGAGGCGCAATTAGATGGAAACTGACTGTGGAACCCTTCGTCGGTAATTTTACGTAGTTAGCGCTAAATGTGTCGGGACATTGACCTTTCGGAAGTAACTTCATTAGGTGCATGAATGAGTCTTTCCTATTGTAAAGTTTCACAAAGGATGTGATTCCTTTTGAAATTCCTCTAAAATATAAATTATAAATCCCTTTAATGTTATAAATACGAAATTTGTGTGTATGTATGTACGTATGCATATTCTTCACGTCTTAACGGCCTGACGGATATAAATGAAATTTAGTATAATATTATTTTTCATCTCAGATAAAGGAGGGTACTTAAGGAAACATATATTTTTATATCACAAAGATAGCAAACAAGCAATTGGCTCTCCTAGTGGAAAGTGAAACATTGCTTATAGACATCAAAGAGGTTAATGGTGCGTTGCTATCCGCGTGGCAAAATGGCATTGCCTCATGCATAAATTTACCGGTTATTTTACTCTGCTAATCAGAACTGGACAATGATAAGTATTGATGCTATTGCGGCAAGAATAGGCGGTGGTAACAAATATCAAGGCCATTTATCCCCGTGTTGGTTGCGGGCTCCTTTGAAGAATAGACCAACTGCCGTTCTGCCAGGCAGGTCGTTAAAGGCGACCGATTGGCTCTGCAAGTCACTACCATCGTGACTACTATGTGGTACAGTTCCGCTTTGTCTCGCCCGGGTCTTGTACCACCGCCTTACCTATTCCTGCCGCAATAGCGTCAGTACTTGTCTCTGTTGTGTTCCGGTTTGGAGGGTAAGGTAGCCGGTAAACTTATGCACGTGGCATTAGACCTCGCCACAAGATAGCAACGCACCATTAACATCGTTGGTATCTATAGGCGATGGTTGACTCTCACCATTAGGAGACCCATCTGCTTGTTTGCTATCTTATGATATAAAAAAAAGTCATTGCGGAACTCTACCACCTAGTAGTAACGATGGTAGTGACACGTATAGCCAATCGGTCGCTTTTTACAATCTGCCTGGTAGAATGGCAGTTGGCCTTTGCTTCAAAGCAGCCCGGATCAACACGCCGGAAATAACATAATAAATAGATAAGTAAAAGTACAGGAAGTGACAGACAGCCGCTGGCACTTTATCCCTATAAGTAATAATGCCGCGAATTGCGCCATGCCAATAAATGTCTCGAAATAGCCACAAGTTAGTCGAATTTTCACATAAATATGAAGTGTTTTCTCCTGTGTTGCTCCAGGCTCCTTTTTAAGAATAAACCATCTACCATTATGCCATATTGTCTCAAAATAGCCACAAGTTATCCGACTTTTCACATAAATATGAAGTGCTTTCCTCTGTATTGCTCCAGGCTTCTTTTGAAGAATGAACCATCTACCATTATGCCATAATGTCTCAAAATAGCCACAAGTTATCCAACTTTTCACATAAATATAAGTGTTTTCCCCTGAAGAATAAACCATCTACCATTATGCCAAGCAGTTCGTAAGAGGCGAATCATTGGCTATGCAAGTCACTGCTATCGTGGCTACTAGGTGGTAGAGTTCTGTTATTTCATCCGTATCTGATACCACTGCCTTACCTATTCCTTTTTTTATAGTATAAGATAGCAAACAAGCAGATGGGTCTCCTTATGGAAAGAGGCAACCATCGCCTATAGACACCAAAGATGTTAATGGTGCTTTGCTATCTTGTGGCGAGGTCTTATGCCACCTTACCCTCCAAACCGGAACACGACAGTGATAAGCATTGACGCTATTGCGGCAGGAATAGGTAAGGCAGCGGTCTAGACCCGGGCGAGACTTGTAGAACGCTATCACGATGCCACGATGTTAGTGACTAGAATTAATAGCCAATCGGTCGCCTTTTACGACCTGGCTGGCAGAACGGCAGTAGGCCTATTCTTCAAAGGAGCCCGGGATCAACACGGGCAAAATGTCGCAATAGTGTCAGTTCTTGTCACTATTGTGTTCCAGTCTGGAGATTAAAGTTACCGGTAAACTGATGCATGTGGCAATAAGACCCTGTAACAAAGATTGCCATGCATCATTAACGTTTTTGGTATCTACTGGTGATGGTTGACTCTTTCCATTAGGGGAGTTATCCGCTTGTTTGTTACCTTGTGATATAAAAAAAAATCGGCCAAGTGCGCGTCGAAATCGCGCACGAAGTGTTCCATACCATTATAGCAAAAAAATACGAAAAATACACGTTTATTGTATGGGACCCCCTTAATATTTTTTTTATTTTTTGTATTTGTTGTTATAGCGCCAACAGAAATAGATAATTTGTAAAAATTTCAGCTTTCTAGCTATCACGGCTTATGAGATACAGCCTGGTGACAGACAGTCAGACGAACAGACAGCGAAGGTTTAGTTATAGGGTCCCGTTTTACCTTTTAGGTACGGAACCCTAAAAAAGGTTTGTTAAGTTGCCTTTAGTTCCCTTACTTAGAAAGATGATAGTACTTAAACCAGTAGAACGGTACCTAAAATTGCAAATGGCACTGCAATGATACTTAAAGTTACTTTACGGTACTTTATGGTACCGTAAAGTAGTACGTATATGGATATATATTATATAAATACCATATAACATAGTATGTATACTATATACTATATGTATATAGTATATATACATATAGTATATAGTATACATACTATATACTATATGTATATTAACATTACATAAAATATTTTCACCTATTATGGAATGACCTTTCTATAATAGGTGAAAATATTTTAACCCAGCATTCGGTACGTCTAATCAAATATATTCAGCTAAAAACAGGTGTCATTCAAGGTGTAAAACTTTGTAATTTGTACGAATAAAATTTCGTATACGAATAAAATTTCATATAAATCAAATAGTTTTAAATCCTTGAATGACGTTTGTTTTTAGCTGAATATATTTGGTTAGACATACCGAATGCAGGTGTTAAAATATTTTCACCTATTATATGACTGTGCTTCTTGCTAAGTTTAATAGATTTAATTCACACTAAAAGAAGATTTAGAACCAACTTCATGGTATATCGGGACTATTAGGTGGTAGAGTTCTGCATTGTCTCGCCCGGGTCTGGTACCACCGCCTTACCTATTCCTGCCGCAATAGCGTCAGTGTTTGTCACTGTCGTGTTCCGGTTCGGAGGGTAAGGTAGCCGGTAAACTTATGCATGTGGTATTAGACCTCGCCACAAAATAGCAGCGTACCATTAACATCTTTGGTGTCTATGGGCGATGGTCGACTCTTACCATCAGGAGACCCTGCTTGTTTGCTATCTTATGATATAAAAAAGTAGATTTTGCGTAATACTGGGGCCGCACTGGTATCTATCGTCACAAAGCTTCGTGCAATGACACGATAAATGCAGATGTGACCGGCTATTATCAGCTATTTTACGCAAGCATATCTGATTCACCCATTATTTTTTAACGCGCCTTCCTATGTGTAACTTCAAAAATACGTTTCTGAATATACCTTTATCTAATGAACCATTTTGGAAAGCAATTTTAAGAGATTTAAAACGTGTATATGTTCTGGTCACTGTAAAAGTTGTGTATGTTCGGACGGATCCTACTATCTCTCTAACCTGTCCGCAGCAGTCCATCCTATATCCTAAAGTTGGACGTACACTGCGGGTAGAAAATGAGTATTTTATAATAACATATTATTTCAGTAATCAAAAAGATGGCTCTCTTGAAACACCGACTACGAAAAATAAAAATGTTAATTTTGCTTTGCTATTCGTGTGGTGGAATGGTAATGTCACATCCATAAGTTTATTGATTATCTTAACCTTCAAACCAAAATGCGACAACGACAAGCATTTACGTTTTGGCATCAGGAAAAGCGTGGCATTGATACTACTCCAATAAAAACGCTCAATATCCAATTCGAATTGATTCAGAATAACATTAAAAATATGTAATGTTTTTGTTACAAATTATTTATTTAACAATAAGGAATCAATCGACTCGAATCGGATTTTTACATTTTGTGAATTCTTGAGCATTATGCTTAAGCAGAAGTTCTAAAGCTTTCTCGAGCACTTACAATTTGAAATGATTATTATAAAAGGTAATAAAACAAACATAATTTTAAAAACAGCCAAGTACGAGTCGGACTTGCGCTCGAAAGGTTCCGTATCATCATCTTTAAAAAAATACTAAAAAAACGCGTTTATTGTAAGGGGACCCCCTTTTATATTTTTTTTATTATTTTTAGTATTTGTTGTTATGCTGACAATGAAAATACTCAATTTGTCAAAATTGCAGCTTTCTGGCTATAACGGGTTATGAGATACAGCCTGGTGACAGACAGACAGATGGACAGACAGACAGCGGAGGCTTAATAATAGGGTCCCGTTTTAGCTTTTCGTACGGAACCCTAAAAAACTATAAAAAGGTGTATGTTTGTGTATTTAAGTTTTATTTCATTGGAGTAACAGAGCAAAAATAGCATATGATTTCATCCCATATGACAAAACTTTTATAAAAGGAATGATAAATTAATAAAATATTTGAGAAATTACTTTGAATATAATTACGAGTTTTCACGGAAAGTTGAGATACATATTGGCTAACTTCATCATGTCGCTTTTTTACTGTCGGTTTGCGCACACATAGTATTATACATTTTAACTTGCGAGGGAAAACCTTAAAAACTTAACGAAGAAAAATTTCTGTCGTGTCAAAATTATTTTTGGTTAAGTTTTTAAGGAAAAAAATATACTCTCATATTTTTTTCTTAACGCGCTAAAAGTAGTATAACGTCAATAAAAACATTGTTTTGAAAAACTTTAAAAACAAAAAAAATGATGTGGTGTCTTGGGACACCAGGTAGGAACGAAGTTGCTTCGGCTGAACGCCACTACTCGCTTGTGTATGCGACTGTCGCGCCTACGCACGTCTCATTTAACGGGTTTATTCCACGCACTTTTTTCCACGGATTTTTTTCTTACGGTTTTACTATCATATTTTTTTCAGTTCCCCTCCAAGCCTGCCGTAAGGAACTTCGTTCCAAAAAGAAAAATTTCGACACGTAAGATTCGAACTTACGACCTTCCCTCAAGCCGGGACGCTTTAACTAATTGAGCCAGTGTCGACTAGTTCTAAGTGGCGAAATTCTTCTTTGCTATGTGATTGCTTACGTCGATGTACATTGTTTTAGTGTACGTTTCATCCTATGATCGCAGTCAATGCGCTAAGAGGCTTACCGAACGACGCTGAGTTATTGTATTTGTATTGAGAGCGACTGAGGACATAATGCCCTCTTATTCGTTCCACCGCTTAGCGCCACTTGAAAAATGGACTTTTTTAGCTGGATTGAATAAGGCGAGACATACTATAGACTATAGAATAGCTCAAAGGATTTACAGGCTGAAGCCAGAAGGACTGACATTCGATTAAATAAACACAATGAAGTTACAAAACTTGTTAAAGTTATATATTTTTTTTATTTAGAAATGGCAATAGCTTTATTGTGAAACGGTACAAGTGTATAATTGATAAAAATATATTACATTAAAATGGAGATTCACCAAGTGCCAACAATGAAAAATGTAGAATATACAAAATTTGTTGTTCTTTAAACTTAACCCGCCTTAGTTTGGGCTTCTTTGACGCACTATATGCTTTTCCTGCCGAAAAAACTGTCCCAAAAGATGATCAAATGCTTAATCAACAATAATCGTGTGCCTACTATCACCTAAATCTATATCTATATTAATATTATAAATGCGAAAGTTTGTATGTTTGGATAGATGTTTGGATGGATGTTTGTTACTCAATCACGCAAAACGTGCCGACGACAAAAGTATGATACAAATTCTCATTTACTATTTTCCTAGTAAAAGATAACAAACATGTTTTAAAGATTTAGGCGTTACTTGGCGGAAATCCATAACTTAACGAAGAAAACTATGCAAATTTCCGCGAAACTTCAAGTATGCTACGCGTGCGTGCGTGTGTGTGTGTGTATGTGTGTGTGTGTGTATGTGTGTGTGTGTGTGTGTGTGCGTGTTTGTGTTTGTAAACACTTTTCTTCGTGATATTAATGATGCTTTACACTGTGCAAACACTGAGGCCATTGAGGAAGAATAGGTAAGATGGTGGTACTAGAATTAAACCGACTAGGAGTCACGATGGTAGTAATACGTTGAATACACTCCAAATTTTCACAAATGCTTTGCTGGAGAGAATTTAGTCTAGAAGAGAGACTAGCACTACTGTTACAAGGACGACAATGCCAACATTAACATCTTTACTATCTATAAACAAAAGCTTTATTTATTATCACGAGAGCCACTGGCTTGTTTGCTTTTCTATGATATATAATAAGACTAACGTGTCAAACATATGTAAATATTAAATGTACCTGATGAAATTTGACGGTTTAGCTAAACAGACTTAATTATGGCCACGAAAAGACCAATACTGCGTATTTTTTAATTTACATGTTGCAAAAATATTTATTTTATTAGAAAATTCGATGATTGAAGATCACAGGAAGCTGGGTCTTATTCTATAATGTGTACCTGTTCATTTTCTTTTCCATTCCCTCTAAGTTTAATTTGTCGAAAAATAATACGGCTATCAATTAATTTGATACACGACAACTCCTTCCAATTACAACCCTAATTGTTTTTCAGCTACTAATTGGTAACACTGAGCCATTAAAACATTTCTTCCATAAGCACCCTTTTGTTTTCAAGTAATCGATACCATTAAGGCTGTCGCGAGGATTTTCATTTCAACAAATTTTAATTGGTGCCCAATTTCACGCAAACAACAGGAATCGAATTCAATTATCGTTTTCACGTTCGAATACCAAAAGTTAGTAACAGGTGCAAGTAACAGTTCGTGTTAAGTTGTAAGCTTTTGCGGTTATACTTTGATTTTGTTTGGCCTGTTCAGTTGAGAACGTTTCGTTTGAGTTTGTTCGATTTCTAGATCCAGCATAAAATAGTATCGACCGATTTTCAATTTTAAAAAATCTTATATTATGTGAATTAAGATTGACAATTGCTGTATGAAAGTATTGGAATTGCGTTGACTAAATTGTATCAGATTTAGATCCAAGAAGGCACAAGTTTGCACGTCACTCGAATACGCCAGATAGCATGACTTCTCAGCATTTTTTTTTGTATTATGGAAGAGGGGGCAAACGAGCAGGAGGTGCACCTGATATTGAGTGATCACCGCCGCCCATGGACATTTGCTATACCAGAGGCTTTGCAGTTGCGTCTTCTACTTCGATTTTTGAATATAACCAAGTCAAACTATGTTTCCCCATTCATATTTTTTATATAAAAAATATTTTGATTAACTACCTAATGAACGTATTGATCTTGCGTTAGAACACCATGCTAATAGGTCCCATGCTAACATGAAGTATACGGGAACTTCTTAGTATTTAGTATTTATTAGCTCTTTCTTTTTGATCGTATTGAATGAAGTAATTGTAATAATATCACGGGAAAAAGCAAACAAATTATTTAAATATACTTAAATATCTATACATATAATAAAATCGTAGGAAAGTCAAAACTGTACATTGAATATTTTTTTAAAAGAATACTTGTTAGCCAAAAACATAGTTTTTAGAATTTTTGTCTGTTTATCTGTTTGTCTGTATGTATGTCCGGGGTAAACTCACAAAGTACTGCATGGATTAATTTCACATTTTGTATGAATATTACTAATAGGTCGGTTCAACATATAGGCTACATATTATCACGCTATCACCAGCGGGTGAGGGGCAGCGCGGAGTAAACGAACTCCGCGCGGACGAAGTCGCTGGCAACAGCTAGTATTTAATAAACACCAAAACACAGAAACATAAACATCTATGTTCATCTAACTAATGTATGTTCTGGTTGGCAATGGAACCCAAGCCCATTGATTTCTTAGTCAGGGTCGCTAACCACTCGACCCTGGGGCGGTATTGAATGTAATATTTTTCATCAGTTTTTTTTGATATGGATCATTTTATATTTTTATCGCTTTTATAATGAGAATTTTCCCCGCGTTGGTTCCGGGCTCCTTTGAAGAATAGACCAACTGACGTTCTGCCAGGCAGGTCGTAAAAGGCGACCGATTAGTTATGTGTGTCATTACCATCGTGGCTACAAGGTGGTAGAGTTCTGCATTGTCTGGCCCGGGTCAGATACCACCGCCTTACCTATTCCTGCCGCAATAGCGTCAGAGCTTGTCGCTGTCGTGTTCCGGTTGGTTTTGGGGTAAGGTAGCCGGTAAACTTATGCATGTGGCATTAGATCTTGCCACAAGATAGCAACGCACCATTAACACCTTTGGTGTCTATAGGCGATGGTTGACTCTTTCCATCAGGAGACCCATCTGCTTATTTGCTATCTTATGATATAAAAAAAAGTATTTCATGAAACTGATGAAAGTAATTCCTGTCGTTAGGTTTTACTAAATAGGGCTGACATACTTGTAAGGGTAAAAGTCCTTCAAATAAAAAGATTAAAATGTTTTACTAAATAGATACACTAATATGTATAGAGATAATTTTATTTTCGAGTTCGGGCGTTTACGAAACATTTGTGTACAAATAATTAGTTTTTACTCGTGGCTTAGGAGGGAGGAAGGGGGTTATTAAATGAAAAGAAAATATAGCCTAAGCCTTTGCATTCATTTAAAAAAGTTACGTACTTTCGAATTTATAATATACCTAGTAAGGAATTAGATTTGGGCAAGTGAAGAAATAAATACTAACCAAGTAGGTTAAAGCCCGTGACGCCGCCTTTCATGCGAAACGAATACAATGAATTTGATGTAGCTGGCAAATAAATGTATAAATGGGGTTTGTTTACAAATACGAGACATTCTTGCTCTTGCTGGATACAGTAGCTTTAAAACCGGACAATCCTGCCAGAAGCGAGAGATATGGTCACGTTGTTAATAAGCTAACATAGTGTAATGTTTTGTTAGTTTCTTAACGTACCTTATGGCAGGTAGGCTTAAGGTCTATTTTACAAGCAGGCGGCTTACTCAAGAACTTATTTTTTATATCAAAGGATAGCAAACAAGTAGATAGCTTTTCTAAAGTAACGGGAAACCGTTGCCTGTAGACACCAAGGATGATAATGCTATCCGTGAGAAAAACGGATGGTAATGCCATTAATTTGCAGGCTACCTTACCCTCCAAATAACTTTGACCACCCCGTTGCTTGGTCGAGTGGTTAGCGACCCAGTCTACGTAATCGACGGGGCTCGGGTTGTGTGATGAGCCTAAATGTTTGTATTTCCGGGTATAGGTGTTTATAAAATATATTCCAGTACATATATGTATATTTCTATGTATTAGTATCGTTGACTAACACTTACTTTGGGGCTAGATCAGTCAGTGTAATTTGTTCTGCAAAAAAAATAAAAATAAAATTGGAATGCCATAGTGACAATCATAGACGCTATTTCGGCAGGAATAGGTTAGGTAGTAGTAGAAAAACCCGGATGAAACGTTACCACCTTGCATTTAAAAAGGTATCCTCACGCCCGTTTCTTTTGTAGAGTCGGCAGTATAAACCGAACGTCTAAGACTTTCCTATTCACAACGATTCATCGGTTTGTCGGTTGGTGAGATGAGTGGTGATCCCCATTGACATATTTTACTGACCTGATAACGATTATCGACTATTTATAGCGATATCCGGGACCGACCGGTTTACGTGCCCCCTCCGCAAGATTCCGAGCAGCTACTGAAATTTAAGGTTTTCGAGAAAAAACTCGATCACATGTTGCTCGATCTGGGGATCAAACCCAGGACCAAGGGGCCATAGGGGTCATGACCCTCCCCCTAGGGCAGGGGTCTAGGTATGGATTTATAGGAATTAGAGCCTATTATGATTGAACTTCAAATATGTGACCCCCCCTGAATCGAAGGCTGGATCGGCCCTCGCCCAGGACATGGTAATGAACAATTAGGCCACGAAGCGGTTAATACTTAACTATATTGACTGCTTCGTGGTCTAGGGGTAGCCTAATCGGCTCAGATCATGAGGTCCCGGGTTCGATCCCCGGTTGAGCAAAGGTGCTATTGAGTTTTTTTCAAAATTTTTCTCAAAAATCTAAAATCTCAGAAGCAGCTCGGAGTCTGGCGGAGTGGTAGGTATATTACCACTCCCGTATCCCGGATGAGCACGTAAAGCTTATATATGACTAGAAATAGTCGGTAATCGTTAAAATGTCGAAAAATGTGGCGATAAGGATCACCATTTATCTCGCCAACCCACAAACCGGTGAATCGCGGTGAACTCGAAAGTCTATAGACGTTCGGTTTACTCTGCCTACGCCGCAAAGGATCTAAGCGTGATGATACTCACTATATGTTATATCAAACCCGCTTATTTAATATCTTTGGAACACAGCCACATTCGCCGTCTCCAACAAATAAATCACTATTGGTCCTGTTGCTACAGTCATTAGTGGGTGACCAGCAGTAGGGCTCAGATTGAACTGCGACCATGTGTTACACCCTTTTCTATTTAGTACAATCTGTATGGAGCTGTTTAAATAGGTTAATAAAGTAGGTCTCTTAATTAATGTTCCTTTTATTTGGCTGCCATTTTGGATTTTGATGTGTAACCAAGGAAGTTACATTCTACCCGGAATGTTCACACGCGCTTTAAAATCGTTCCGAAGAGTACCGCGACATGGTGGAGTGTGTCTCTTTCTACTAAATCGCCATATATAAGTGTGGCCATGCGTAGTTTGCAAATTAATACTAAGTAATTCTACTAATTTGAGAAACAGCTTTGCATTGCATAAGTAATTACGTAATAATTAAAATAAGCATATTTTAGAACTCACTATGTTAATTTCAATACATTTTATGCTAATGTATTTTTCGAAGTGTATGAATAAAAGAGATTTAACGATTACCGAATATATATATCTACCATTAGATAGTTTTATTTACACTGGCAATTGCAAGAAAGGGACAACATTCACTCTTGTCATTGTCTTGCTCAGAACGTTTACCCCCTCTGTTAAGTAAGAAACAAATGTCAACTTTATGAGTAACGAAATAAAGTACATTTTTATTTTTCAAATATTGCTTCGTAATAATTCCAGTTATCGTATATAAGTTCCTTGTGTGTAACATCCTTTATCACACTCCGGAAATTTGTGGCAGTGATTTCGTGAAATACAATGGAAGTGTGTAAGAGGAAGCTGGAGAAGAAGGCGCAATTTGAATCGACCGTTGAGTCCGCTATTTGAATTGACGAATGAGTGCGCATTATCTGGGTTAACCACGAATTAAATGGACACGCCATTCAAGGCAATTTCTTAGGTTGTCAGCGTAGCTTGCATTTACACATAGAAATACAGAGTTATACTACTTACTGATAAAATAAAATCACTTCGAGGGTAATTTATAAACCTTGTCATCTCATTCGGTACGATAAAACAGTACAAACATGGCTTATTTCTATTTTTCACGATATAATAACAATATAATAATAGTAATAATAATAATAATAAACATTCACGGGAGGAATTACGCTTATTGATAATATATCAACCAATGTATAACAATTTTGATAATGATAGGAGTGTTTGCTCGTATGCGCGGCGACACGTTTCTATCCTGATGCCGTGTCTATTAGTAGGTACTCATGTAGTCTGTGGGATTAACCAATGAGCGCGCGCGATGGTAGAGTTACAATATTATCGATGGACAAATCGCATAAATCGATCTAACCCCAATTAAGTAAATAATTATTCGCTTCTGTTATGGGTATGAATAAACGATACTAATAGCATAAATGTTTGTATTTCCGGGTTCGGTTGTTTATTAATATTCCAGTATTTATATATGTATTTCTATGTATTGGTATCGTTGACTAACACCCATAACACAAGCAAATAATTTACTTATTTTATTTATTTATTTAAAACATATACAAGCATAATATTATGAAGGTGCTACAAAAACTCGCTTGAATTTTTCTGAGCACCAACGAATCTTAATGTACAGTTTACAATAATCTTTACACAACAAACGTATAATATGTACTTTACTACACTAATCATAAGTCTTAAAATATGCTAAAGCCCCGTTTTCACCCTGATTAGTGCGAGTGCGGGTGTCCAATGCAGGCGCCTAATATTAAAGAAAAAATACGTGAAGACAGCCGCCGATCAGTGCGAGTGATTAGTATTCAGCGTGTGAATAGACGCTGATTACTAATCACTCGCACCGATCAACGGCCGTCTTCACGTATTTTTTGCTTAATACTCAGCACCTGCACCAAACACCCGCACTAGCACCAATCAAAGTGAAAACGGGGCTTAATAACGAGTAAAAACTAAAAAGTAATTCGCTGGCGGACTTCACATTGTCACATTCACTGCGTTTAGCAAAACATAATTTTATGATTTATGATGTGTACACCTGCAGGTGATAATATACTAAGTTATTTAAGACATAATGTTTCTACCAACTAAAAATACTTTGGGGTTAGATCAGTAATTGTAATTGGTCCCTTAAATATTTATTATTATTATTTTATTACATAGAAATGCATATATAAATACTGTTACATACATACCTAATACACACACATACCTAGAAATACTAACATCTATGCTCTGATGAGCATAGATGTTATATATGATTGTGTGATCACAAATGTTTGTCGGGAATCGAACCTGAGCTCCATCGATTCGTAGTTAGGTTCGCTAACCACTCGACCAACGAGGCGGTCAAGAGTTAGTCATGAGGTTGTACATATTTATTTACTTGGATTGGAAGTTACATCATTTGCGAATATTGTACACTAGCTGTGCCCGCGACTTCGCCCGCGTGAGATTTTTTAAAAAGTAGCCTAAGTTACTCCTTATTTCATCAGCTATCTACCAGTGAAAGTCCCGTCAAAATCAGTGCAGCCATTCCAGAGATTAACCGGAACAAACAGACAGACAGACAGACGGACAGACAGTCAGACAAACAGAGACAAAAATGGTAAAAAGTGTTATTTTGGTATGTGTACCGTATATACGGTACATCCATATGCATTTAGTTAAAACTGGTTATTTTGATAATAGAAAGAGACACTTCAATTTTATTTATTTGTATGTATGTATGTATAGATAAGACTCACTTATTTTTTTTAAATTAAAAGTTTTATTTTACTTCTGCAAGTTACCATGAAGTAGTTTTTTATATCATAATATAGCAAGGAAGCAGGTAGCTCTTCTGATGGAAAGAGAAACCATCACCTATAGACACCAAATGTGTTAATGGTGCGTTGCTATCCGTGTGGCAGAATGATAATGCCACATGCAGTCTAGCGCTTACCTTACCCTCCAAACCAGAACACAATGACAAGCATTGACGCTATTGCGGCAGGAACAAGTAAAGTGATGGAACCAAATACCTGAGCAAGATGTGGCGGAACTCCACTACCTAGTAGTCACGATGGTAGTGACACGTATAGCCAATCAGTCGCATCTTACGACCTGCCTAGCATAGCGGCAGTTATTTTTTAAAGGAGCCTGGACCAATGCGAGGGGAACAGTATTTCAATAACAGTAGTAGTATATATTATAACACGTATACCTATATAGGGTTGCCTCTAAAACACCAGCAACCTCGCAGGACTACATACCTAACATTATAAATAACAACATTTGTTCTATGATTTTGACATAACTCAATACATTAAATAAAAATGATTTTTTAAGTATTCATTGTCCTGTCGTGACATTTCTAACTCTTCATTCGGATGCGCTGCTAGTGGTAATAATAGAAATATTTTCCTATATAATCTTTGCGATGCACGTAGAGTTAAGAACGTTAAAGCGAAAAATTTAATTCATATTAATTTTTGTATGAAAGTAAAATCCAACAAATTATCAAAAGTCGTAGAACAAATGTTGTTGTATATGATGGTCCTACCTGGTCCTGCGAGGTTGCTGGTGTTTTAGAGGTAACCCTGTATATACATAAAGGTATGTAAAAAAGGAGAGGTAATTTTAACTCATAGACCCCTCCCCCCGCGTGGTAACCCGGGCCCCTTTGAACAATAGACCATCTGCTATTGTTCAAAGGAAATGAAACTTCAATGAACTGTAAGGAAGTTATTTATTTGTCAGAATACGGGAGTTACAAGTTACTGAAATTTGATTAAGTTACCAACATATTCTACTATGATATGGTGTGCAAATAAAAGTTATAATTATCCATACTAATATTATAAACACGAAAGTCTGTCTGTCTGATTCACTTTCGCGGCTAAGCCGCTGGACCGATTTTCATGAAATTTGGCATGGAAATAGTTGAAGATCCGGGGTCAAATATAGGCTATTTTTTTTTTACAAAAATTAGTCCCTGGAGGGCTGAAATAGGGGATGAAATTTTTATTAAAAGCTATTTTGACGACTTATTAATATACTCGCGGGCGAAGCTGCGCGGGTCAGCTGGTATTCTATAAAATTAAAGATGTGAGTCGATTTTTTAGAATTCCTACCGAATCGGAACGCGGCCCCATACTGAAATGAACCGGCGGAAGAAACTCAGCTGGTTTGTGTAGTGTTCTGGCAAGCATACAATAAAATGAAAGCTATAATAATAATATCGCTGGACAAATTACACTAATGAATCTAATCCCAAAGTGAGCAAATTATTTGCTTGTGATATAGGTGTTAGCCAACGACATTACCATACCATACCGGACCACATATATTTGTGTGTGTGTGTGTGTATATATATATATATATATATATATATATATATATATATATATATATATATATATATATATATATATATATATATATATATATATATATATATATATATATATATATATATATATATATATATATATATATATATATATATATATATATATATATATATATAAACATTCCAACCCAGAATTACAAACATCTAGTCTCTGTCGGAAATTGAACCCAAGCCCCTTAAGGTCATAGCACACATATCAACTCGGAAAGGGATCGTCACCGTATCGCCTCGCCGTCAACCAGGCGTCAACCAGGCGTCAACCTATCGTAAGCGCGTCACCGTGCGATCAGCAGCTCCGAATCGACTCGGCTACGGCTAGGCGACGCCGCGCTTACGGCTTGCCGGTCGCTGGTTGACGACGGCTGGGCGGGGTGCCTCGCGGTTAGTCAGTATCCGAACGTGAAGTGTAGCGCACGGTTATGTCCCAGTTCACAATATACGAAATGGCTATAATTGCAGTGGCACTTGACGAAGAGGAAACAGAAAATAGAAAGAAACGAAGAAAAAGATATTGGGTACACAGTATGAATAAAGCTAGGAGAACTGAAGGGGAATTTCGGACTATTAAGAAACATTTAATAGATGATGAAGAGAAATTTTATATTTATTTTCATATGCCAAAATGTCTCTTTTATAACATACTGCAGTCTATAGAAGAATGTATAAGAAAGAAGAATACAACATTCAGAGAAACGATTTCACCCGAAGAAAGATTGGCTGTAACATTAAGGTAAGCAACAAATTAAGGTGAGCAACTCCTATACACGTGATTGTCTGGTAGAAACTATTACTTAGTAATAAGGCCGCCGATATTCTGAGAATTGTTTTTTTTTAAGCCGTGTACTTTGACATTTTCTTGCAATAAAGGGTTCTTTTTGTATTGTATTGCAAGGATAAGAATAAGTTTTTTCATGGACAATGGTTATTGAAGAAATAAATACACATTCGTTTTCAAATCAAAAAGGTTTTATTTCAGGAATGCAATAAAACAAAATAATAATTGAGTATTATAACAAAAAAAATTAAATGATTAACGAAGCACGCTGTCCATTTTTTTCGGTCGTAGCTTGTGCCTTCGATTGCCATACGATATTTTAATAATTATTAATTATTATTTTTTTCAAAGTTTAAATTATCAAAATCAGTGTTTGAAGAGCCAGTTTGTGTGCTTGAAGCGCCAGTGTGTGTGTTTGAAGCGCCAGTTTGTGTTTGCATACGACTGCTTGTCGGTACTGATAGACTCTCGTGGTTATTATTATTGAGGGTATTATAACCTTGAGGCATGTAATATTCAGGTCTTTGAGGAATGTAAGAATTGCTAAAACTATAATAGTTTTGTTTATCTGCGATTTCTTTTAACTCGATTTCAGAAACTGCGTTATATATTTTAGCCTTTATAACTGCTTGGTTATATTCTGAAAACTTTTTTACAGTTGCCGCAATGCTCTTAAAATATTTATCTATCTCATCATCTTCTTCTTTGTTTTTCTTTTCTTCTATTAAATATTTCATTAAAGCATGTGACGCTGAAGTGTTTTCAACTGCACAACCTTTTTTAGGTTTCTTCGGAATGTTAGGAGTAATTGAAGATGCAGAAGACTTCGGACGTGACGTAGGTGTAGGAGTCTGTTGTTCTTCAGTTTCTGGAGACTGAATATCGTTTATTGAGTTCTGTGACCCATCATTCAAGAAGCTGCTAACATCTGAATGGTCATCATCTCCACTTACATCTGTAACCGACGAAATCGTACTTCTTTCTTTGTAATGAGGTAACAAAAAGCTCATCTCATCTTCATAGGTCTACTTTTTCGTCGTCGTTGCTGCCTGACCACTTTTAGTTTTACGTTTCTTGATAGTTCGTCGGTGGGACTCTCTAAGATTTAGCCAAGTTTTCTTGCATTCAGATTCTGAAATAAAATAAATCATGGTCAAATAGATAAGCGCAAATTGGCGAGTAGTTATATATGTGTGTTTGTGTGCATGGCAGTACAGGGTGTAGGGACAGCTTCCTTAAAACAAACCATGGCATCAGACCATCAACCTGAACAACATTCACGAAGATTTTTTTGTAGGAAATTAAAAAATCCTCCGTGAAAATAAATGAAGAAAAGAACCTACATATGTATTATTAAATATACATTTATTGTTGCAGGTACTTCATAACTGGATGTACATTTAGGACTCTATCATCGAGCTTCCGCTTAGGAGAATCAACTATTCGTTTGATTGTAACAGATGTTTGCAATGCAATAATAAATATATTAATGCCAGTACATATACCTCAACCAACTATAGAAACATGGCGACGAAATGAAGAGGGATTCAGAACTAAATGGAACTTTCCAAATTGCATAGCCGCCATAGATGGAAAGCATGTAAATATAATATCACCTCCCAATAGTGGATCGCTATTTTTTAACTATAAAAAACATTTTTCAATTGTTTTATTAGCTGCAGTTGACCCTGAATATAGATTCGTAGCGGTTGATGTAGGAGCTTACGGCAAAAATAGCGATGGCGGAATCTTTTCATCATCTACTTTTGGAAACGCACTTGAAAGAAATACATTAAATATTCCATGTGACAAACAATTACCAGGAACTAATCATGCAATGCCGCATGTATTTGTGGGCGATGAGGCGTTTCCATTGAAGACATATTTATTAAGACCATATCCTCGCTCAACTACACGAAGACTTTCAGATCCTGAACTGCAATATAATTACCGTTTATCGCGAGCTAGAAGAGTTGTGGAAAACACTTTTGGAATTATGTATCAAAAGTTTGCGATTTACAACTGTAATATTAATTGGCATCCTAAGTTTGTAGATAAAGTGGTATTAACAACTTGCATTTTACACAACATGATGAGAACATATAACATAGAGATGAATATCCAGGAACCGAACAGAACAGAACAGGAAATTTCAGTTGAATTCGGCGAAGACCGATTATTAAGTCCATTACCAAATATTGGTAGTAACTATACGGGTACTGCTTTCAACGTACGAGAAATGTTTAAAAATTATTTCCAAACTTCTACTGGACGAGTTCCGTGGCAGAATCGTAGGTGTTTATTTACCATGATAATTATCGTAAAATATTATAATTATTTTATTATTTGTTTTATTTCTATTCTCCAATTATTAAAACTCATTTGTTTAACTTACCTAATTATTATCTATCAAAATTTTATACGAAAAATAGACATCAAACTAAACAGGTAAAGTAAAGTAAACAGGTAACTACCTACTTAAATAAAAAATTAAATACTTACCAGATTGATTTAAATTAGCACTAATTTGTCTCCATGCCTCGTCCTTTTTCGAATTGTCGCTATATTTCGAATCACTTAAATCATATAAACATGGATATTGTCTCACTTCTTCGATTAGTTTCACCTTTTCCATCGTTAGTTTTTGTTTGGAATCTAACCTATAAACTCGCGCGCAACTCGGCTGGAAGTTATCTTGTGAATGACAAGCACGTTCACAGCGCAGGCCGCGGCGCGGGGCCGGGGGCGGGAACGAAGAAACGCAAGCTAGGGTACGGAGAGTCGTAAGACAGCGTACGGAGAGACGTAAGCGCGGGTACGGCAAGTCGACCACGCGGCGAGGCGATTACGTTACGATTCCGATAAGTGTGCGTTGCAGTAGGGAGTTTCATACAAAGAATACTGAACGGCTCGAGTTGATACGTTTACGTTCCGTTTACGAGTTGATATGTGTGCTATGACCCTTAGATTGCGTGGTTAGGGTTGCAACGACTCCTCGACCAACAGGACGGCCAATGATGTAAAACTCAATTTAAGTTAATCAAATCAATTAAAATTATGAGTATACTTTTCCGTATGTTTTAAATCCCTCGACCATGTATTTGGACGATACTTGAACGGGCAATGCTAATTCAAATTCCGATTGCTTTTTTCAATGAATTTCATTTATGAGAAATTTCAATGGGTTTATTTTAAAATCCATATCATGTGAAATTAAAGGTAAAATTCTCATTCATTCGCCTTTTTGCTTATTTTGTTCGATCGTGTTTATTTTGCTTGGTTATTTTGCTGGTGTATGCAAATTCATTTAACTGGCGAAAAAATGTTTATATTTTAGAATAATTTAAAATCAGTAAAATTGACAAACGACATTTAAACTACCGTATTTCTAAATTCCTAAAGCAAATCATTTCGAGATTTATGTGGGATAAAACGAGAAGTATACACACAGCCAACAAAGTTTTTTTTTAAATCTATTTATATGGGTAGACTTGTAATAGATTGTATAATATATTAGGGTCTTTGCATACTACGTCTTTTAAACGCGCCGTTGACGCGTGTTTTAGAAACGTGCGTCGACGACGCGCTTTTATCCCACAGAGCCATGGACTTACTTTATTAGTAAGTCAATGCACAGAGCAGTTTGTTGTCGTATGTATCATGAATATTAGGTAAAGGTGGAGCCAGCACTCGGATTAATGACTTAAAACATAAACCTACTTGATATCTCTGTCTATGAGGTCTCCCCATCTTTTTTTATACAGCTGAGTTAGAAAAAGACCTCAGAAGGTGACAGCAGTGTTCAAAGATGTGTTTCGGGGAGGTATTAGAAGTGTTGCTTCCAGCTATAACACGCTTCATGGTACGTATTAATACACTAACGCGCTTGTTAGCACAGCG
Organism: Apodemia mormo; assembly: GCA_036924255.1. Taxonomy (NCBI): domain Eukaryota; kingdom Metazoa; phylum Arthropoda; class Insecta; order Lepidoptera; family Riodinidae; genus Apodemia; species Apodemia mormo. The sequence goes on along the minus strand of JAUPFN010000011.1, from coordinate 37,921,290 downwards.
TTTGTATCGATTCAAACGCGCGTCACTAGCGCAGCAACGAGGGAGGTGTGAATAGACACATCGCATTTAAAAAACACTGTGTACACACAGTCCTTTAAAGGTCACGATAGTTGATGATTATACGTAAACAATAAAAATATTATAAAAAGAGAATATTACTTAGCTGTATAGTAAACTTCAACTGTATTATATTTAAAAAGTATGGTCACCGCACTTTGTACTAACGAATCTAGTCTCAATTTCGGTAAATCGCTGTTTGTAAACAATGAACTTCTATGCGCCGTGCGCTGGTATCTGTAGTAAGCATATTTATTGAATCAAAATCTAAGTAGCTACCTACGTTTTACATATTTGTTGTCAGATTCGAATACTGAACAACCTCCTTTGGCGTGTACAATCTTTCCCGTGTAAACCAGTCGATTGACCGACCGATCGGCCAGTAAAATTAATTATAGATTTTCGAAAAGTAATGCCTGAATTAATTAAACAACCTGTATATGACGGAGTTACGCTAAAACGTAGATGACAAATATGAAAAATAAAGTATCTTTACACCCACATAACTGAAGAGGTAGGCAGAGTTACAACCAGTGCACCTACGATTAGCCGAAGATACTTAGTCCCAGAACGTGATAGGTGGCAAGTCTATCGCCAACCGGGCACTATCCAACCTCGAACAACTTTGTTTCTTTCAGAAAACTGAAAATATACATTTTGAATTGCCCAACCCGGGAGTTGAACCCGGCACCTTATGTGGTTAAAGCCAAAACCAAACCGCTAAACCACATAAGTAATATATGTATAATGTATAAAATAAACATCCGAATTAAGAAACTTCTAAAATTATTCGGAAGCTCGATTGCAGTAACCGCAGTGTTTCAAGATTAAAGTTTTACCAATAAGGATTGCCAGTACAAAACTAAAGTATGATAAAAACACTCAAACTTACCTAACAGTTGATACAAATACACACACGACACTACATCGTCGTCGCCGGTCTCGACGACGAAGATTTCTCTATCGACTCCACCCACGACACACCACTATCTATAATGCCATAACTCCACCCACCACTATTATTCCGAGCGCCGCGGACGTCCGGTCTCACAGGAAACAACCCTTAAGCGCGGGCGTTTATAGTCCCAATTTTAATTTAAACTCTGGCTGAGTACTACCTCTGGCTCTGGCTGAGCAAAACGTCCAGTAACGCAGTGACGACCCATAAGGTTAGGTTTTTTTTCGAAATGACTATTACAGTTATGTAATAGTCATTTCGAAAAAAAAACCTAACAGTTGATGGGGCGTACCATTTTTATGGCGTGGTTACACATATCGGGCTACGGCGAAGTATCGCGCTAGCACGATGTTTTCACGAACTACATCGCGATAACTGCTAACGTCATAATATCACTGGTCATCAAACCGCAGGCCACAAGTGATATTTGTGCGGTCTACTGATATTTGTGCGGCCGACGATAAAGCAAACAAGAATATTGTAAATTTTAAAAGTCAAAATCAAAATTTTATTCATAGTAGGATTAATGCTAACCTCTTTTTGAACGTCGTTTATATTCCTTAAATTCTTTTCTTCTCAAATTTTCAATTCATTAACATTCGTTCCTTAAATTCTTTAGTTTTATGCTGCTGCTTACTGTATTTCATTCGCATAATATTACGAACCTATGGTACTCCTTCATAAACATGAAAGGTCATATTATCGTCACATTTTAAAGGAGTAAAAAGTTTTTGTTTCGCGTATTAATTATATTAATTAAAAACATTATGTATTCGTCTTTGGCTAGTCTAAGGATGGCGTCTTTTTACTCATCAGCCAAGTTCATCCCAAGAAATAAAACCAATGGACGAAAATAGCCATTCTTTGACCACTTTGTTGATTGAGTGGCTAGCGACCTTGACTATGCAACCAATGGGTTTGATTCCCGCCAGGGATAAACATTTTTGTGACGATGGTAAATATTTTTCCTCTGGGTTTAGATATTTATTAAATATATTTCAGTATTTATATATGTATTTCCATGTATTGGTACCGTTGATTAACGCCCATATTACAGGAAAACAGTTGCTTGCTTTAGGGTTAGTACCGATTCTTGTAATTTTCCCTTAATTATTCTAATGATATTTATATCTTTATTTTATTTAATGTTAAAACTCATCATAAAGTACAACTTTGTTATAATAGTGGAAATTAATGAATAATCGGGAGACCACAAAAGAAAATAAGTGCAATAAATATTCAGAGATATAAGTATAACAAATGTAAATTGAGACACGACATTCTCAAATCAAAGAAATCTTGTACGAAATCCAGCTGAAAATGAAGATTGGCGGTTAAGTTACGAACGGCAAATCTCGTATACCCAAATTATCATAATAATCGCATATTTTAATAACAAGACAACAGAACCTGGATAACTTTGTCTGCGTTCATTCCAACTTATGTTTCGTATTATGCTCGAAATTATGCCAGCATAAAATCACATCGCAAGCTTTATGGCGTGAAATTCAATTTAGTTGTTTTCTCAGATTATTTTTGAAATAGAGTTCACATTTCAGGTTTATTTCTCTTCATTTTTATTCAGCATAAGATAGCAAAAAAGCAGTCGGCTCTCCTAATTCGGAAAGGCAATAACTACGTACAGATCGGAAATGGTAATTTTTTTAATGACTTTTTGCGATTATTGCTAATTAGTCAAAATTTTTGAAGAATTGACCTGTACTAGATCTTCATTTTTTTTTATTTTTACTTCCAGATCGAAACACATCCACACGCTGAGTAGATCCGGCGGAAGAAACTCAGCGGGCTTGTTGTTTTTTCAATATTAATTTAAAGAAAAGACAAGCCAAATAAGTTTCAATCAATCAATCATAATTTCTTTTCTAGAATGTTAATTTTCATTTGAAAGGGTATCGACTAGCTTTAGGACAGTGCGTTAATATTATGGTGACCGGAACAGATACTGTTCTTATATTATTGTTTCAGTATCGGTGATCAGTAGCCACGATAATTAGATAGTTAGCTTTTCTCGACTAAAACGTGATGTTATCTTGTAAATTTCATAATGTCCCTTTTCTTCATAAAATCTTAAGACGTCTACAGAACAGAGTTATAATTTGTGCTCTCACTGCATGATCTGAAATATAGAATAAATTCTGTAAACATATTACTCCTAGATGCAATGAATTAAATTGGCTACATCGGGTTTATCTGATGCAAATTGAATTTATAATAATTAGCATCTGATAGAAATTGGGATCTTTTATCTTGGTTTTCTTTTTCACCTAACTCTGAGTATCTTTCAGTCTTTTGAAGAAAAAACAAACGAGCAGAAGTTTTCTTCATGATGAAGATTCTTAAATAGTACCTATTACGGCTTAAAAAATTCAGCGAGCAATGCGAGAGAATGAATTCGTGTAAACGCTTTTTAAAACGCTTTTTCGCCTTTTTATAAACTACCAAGTTTTATTGTTTTCTTTGGTCTTTAATTGATTTGACTTTATTGGATTAACTTTAAGCAAATTATTTTCCTCGTTATATGTATATATTGTGTTTATTCTCATGGTAATATTTACTCTTAAAAACTATATCTACTGCTTTCCGAAAGTGATGTCAAGAGTCTTCGAAATCGGCGTATTTGTGTGAGAAAAGTGATGAATATAGAAAAAGCAAGGCAAACCTGCTAAATAAATTACTTTCGATTCCTTTTGCTCATCCGGTGAGTGATCTAGCGTGAATATATGTTGTTATTGAAGTTTAACTCTTTATCAAAATATGAACTCTATAATAACAATATCTAAGAATGTTTATGTGTGAACGTACGGACGCGAGAAACTGAATTTTAATCTTTAGAGCCATCTCATGTCGATGTCGGATTGGGGCTCAGCGGTTTAAACCGATCTAGTTTTATAGTCTTTGAAATGTTAGTAAAGTTGAGGTTAGAAACGTATTAGGAGTATTATAGTGTTCAGCTTACAGATGTGTTAAGTCTGCACATGAACAAATGAATATTTTCTGTAATCGATTGTACTAAAGGTTATGTTTTGCATTAACTTACTATTTCGGTCTAATATTTTATATGCTATAGAACGGTACTTACTTTACTTCAAAAATAATGACCTTGCTGGAATGCTTTCCGGGAGTTTTTATAATTGGTAATTTTATAGACTGATGTATTTTTTCCGAATTTCACTTTTGGCACTATTTATAAACAAACAAGTTATCTATGTGTTGTGTACCTATAATAACGCATTTCTAGGACAATGTGTTCAATTATATTTTAATGTATTTTTTAATAACTCTAGCTGTGAGAATCTATTACTTACTGACACTTCAAGTGTAAAAATTATAGGAACAAAATAAAGAAACTTTGATAGTTTGAATTTTTATGGCTTTACATGTACATCCGAGGCACGCGCACTCCCGTGCCTCGGATGTACACACCACCTGCCAGAATTCAAACTGCTACTGAGATCAAAAAAGCCTCGAAAAAACCTCAATAACACTTTAGCCCTCTAGAAGTAAAATAGGGATGTATTATTTTATACCACGCGTACCCCATAGTATGGGGTCTCGGTACAGGTATTTAAAAATATGGCAGATTTTTGAAAACAATATTTCGATCAATGTTAAATCAGAGAAAATGTTAAGCTTTAAGGTGTTAATTTTTGTTACAATCGTATTACACCCCTCGCCAGCTAAATGTCTGTTTCTGGATGTGTGAAAAAATACACGATGGTAGCACAAAGTTGAAAAAAGCTGTCGCAGCTAAGTAGGCTTTACATGTTTAAAAGTAATAAAAGAAACACTTACAAAATATACTGGACTTCTTATATATACAAATACTTACTGGCTTTTTTAGTCTAGTGGTTCGAGATCGGTGTTGACCACACCAGGTTCCGGATTCGATTCCCGGGTTGTGCAAATCAAAAATAGCTTTTTCCAGTTTTTTAATAAAGACAACGTTGCCCGGGATTGGAAAGTGCCCGATTGGCGATTTGGCTTGCAACCTATCACATTGTAGGCCAAGTATCTTCGGCTAATCGCTCGTGCAATTATGGTACCTCTGTAATTAGTACTCAGAAGAACTTTATACAATAACACTTTTTACAAGTTATTTTGATGCGTCAAAGTTTTTTTTTAACTACTACCAGATCGGAATTATGGCCACACAAACACCCTGTCTACCGCTTCAGGGATACGGGCGTTAAGATATTTTTAAAATATACTTATTATATTAAAATTAATTATTTTTTATCAAAAAGTTTATAAAGTTAAATAAACAAATGTGGATTTCCAAAATAAAGAGTCGATTGTGATTAAATTTAATGCTTTTAAAGAACAAAAGAGTTATTTTGTGACAGTTAAAAGTACCGCAAGCCGAAACTGGATTTCGATGCGATCGTTTTAAATCAAGCAAGAAAAATTACTTGGAGCACTTCTGAGTTCGCTGAAAACTTTTCTTTCTGCACCCATCCTCATTATATTGTGTTCACGTCTGGACTGCTAGCTGGCCCAATGTAGAGTCGTTAGCGTATTGACAATTGTTTTTTTTTTTCAGAATATATGGCTTTCTACCAGGCAGTTTATAAAGTAGTTTATATAAGGCAAAAGATTGACTATACGTATCATCTTCCATCGTGATTACAAAAATATTATAAAAGTTTTTTTTAATACTAAATTAACTCAATTATTAATGTATTTTATAACGTAACTGTGTGCTGTAATTGTTTTAAAAAGGTACTTTTTACTAATTTTAAAAAGGAAAGTGTTTTATCGACTATATACGAAATTCATCGTAAGAGTCACAGCATTATTGACAATTTTTTTTAAAGAAGAGGGGGCAAACGAGCAAGTGGTGGTAAGTGATCACCGCTGCCCATGGACATCTGCGATACGGTCTTGCAGTAGCATTACCAGCATTTTAAGAATGAGTAAGCTCTTTTCTTGAAGATCCCTATGTCGTATCCATTCGGAAATACCCCTGCCGATAACTGATTTCACAACAGAGTAGTGCGAGGCAAAAAATGTTCGATTTCGACAGAGACAAGCATTTGTGTGATGATTACAGATCTTTGTATTTTTCTGTTTGGATATTCATTTAATATATTTGAGTACCAACTTTTTTCCGCGACCCATAATTATTATTCCCTTTTCTTCAGTCAGGTAAAAAGGAATTAATGCCACGAATGGATGGTGTAGCTTTTTAATGGCAAAGAATTATTAAAATCGGTGCAGTAGTTTTTAAGTTTATTTGTTACAAAAAGAGGTATACCACACCTGGTTTTTTCCGGGGTAGGTTTAGTATGCCGAACGTCTTCAGTTTACCACGATTCACCGGTTTATCAGTTGGTGAGATAAGTGGTGATCCCCATCGCCACATTTTACCGACATATTAACGATTATCGACTATTTCTAGTGATAACTAGGACCAACAGCTTTACGTGCTCATCCGAGGCACGGATGTGGTAATACGCTACTCCGTCAGGATTTGAACCTTGAAGAAACCTCAATAACACTTCTGCTCCACCGGGAGATCGACCCTGGGACCTTATAATCTGAGCAGAATAGGTTAATCTCTAGACCTACAAGCTATTGTATTAAATACAACAAGAAGATATTTTTCGTATCTTACTAAAAAAATAAAACAGTAAATAAAAAATAAAAAAAAAACAGGTGCATCTACTTAATCTGTGCACGAGTGATAATAAATATTTTGCTTTGTTATTGTAAACAAACGTTGTTTTAAATGGTTCAAATCAAATATGAGGTACAGATACAAAAACGTAATATATCTATGTTGACGATATATTGCGACACGAGTACCTTAAAACAGTATGACATAATTTTGAAGTAGTGTGTGTGTCAAGTAAAATTAACCATTAAAAGATTTTCTTGAATTTTAGCATTATAAAAAGTGTCCATACTACAATTTACATATCAGAAGACTTTAATAATATATTACAATACGATAAGCTTCAACGATCAATATTCATTGTTTCTAAGCGAACTTTGTATGGACCCGCATTCTCATTTGAAAATGGAATGTAATAATAGTAGACGTATAGTCAATACACAGCAATAAACATCGATTTTCATAGATGAGATTTCTGGAGATCTAAGAACATTCGTTCAACACTTACGCCACACCTTCTGAAAATTTCCACAGACAGAACGGCTTTTCTTCAATCTTATTTTACAATCCACGTCTCAGTGAAATGTCAGGTTTTTATAAGTTCAGAATGAAGACAGGCCACACGAGAGTGATGTGAGAGGGTGACATTGTTGAACTAAAAGCAAAAGATTTAATCCGCCATCGTCTTGCCTTTTTATTTTCATAACCTTCGCCTTAACTTTCAACTTGTAAGATATTATTATGAAATCTACCTTATTTTGAGTTTTTTTGTTACATTCAAAAATTCATGTAACTAAAATTCATTCTTATCGAAGTGTTTAGGACTCTTTCACACATAAGCACGATACAACGTCATGTCGTCTACAACGCAGCATGCCCGTTTCCTATATCGATAAAACGATTTATTTGAGTTATGAGTTGTAACATTTTCTACGAGGCGTGAGCGAAAACTGTTCCTACAAATATCCATTCTACTTGTAAAACGCCTCGTCATTATTAAGTTGGTTGCTAACAGTTATTGCTACGAGTGATGGATTGTTGATTATGACAATTTGGTATTACTCGATTCGATTGAAGTTTTAATACGCAAATAGGACTCCTAGAAAATTGTTTATAGATTTATATCTACGATATTGTCCGTGTGACCCGCAAAAATGCTTTTTTTTGCTCAGTAGGGTAAAAATTTGTATTTTGTTATATTATAAGATAGCAAACAAGCAGATAAAGACAGCTCTCGTAATGAAAAGGGAAACCATCGCCTATAATATAAAGATATTTATGATGATGCCACGTGTATAAGTTAACCGGCTACTTTCCCCTCCAAACTGGAACATAACAATGGCAGGCATTGATGCTTTTGCGGCAGGAAGACTTAAGACGGTGGTACCATATACCCGGTCAAGACCTTGTGGAACTCTGTCACCTTGTAGTCACTATTTTAGTGATAAGCACAGGCCCCCAATTCACGTAATTGAGTCAAAGCGCTTATGGCTTTCACACATAAACACGATAGAACGTCGAGACGTGCCACGACGCGGCATAGTATGTAAGAAAATGTGTAAGTGTCTTAAATGCTTCGATTCGCTTGCCGCTTGATTACGTGAATTAGGCCCCTGGTCGTTTGCTTTTTACGAATAGCTTGGTATAATGGCAGATGTTCTATTCTTTAAAGAAGGCCGGGGATAAAAATAAATAAAGCGACAAATCTAAGAGTTTCTTGTTGACTGCGGAATCCAAACACGGTTATCAAAAAAACTTCGGAAATTCCAATATTGCATCATTAACAATAGCGGAGCATTACTCAAAGCTACGTGTTCTCGAACTCGTGAAATACGTCTGAGTTGATTCTTGGCGTGACTATTACAGCGGAATAAGGCAAACGGAACTGGAACAACTTAGACCGCTGAGTATACCGCGCTTTCTAATGGTTTGTGTTCAAACTATTACAATCTTAAGTTCGCTGGCTACAGCTGTTATAGAAAACTTATATACTGTTTATTTAATTTGTACTATTTGATTCTCGTGGTTATTTTTACTTGTTTTGCATCATTAGCTAGCAAATAAGTAGATGGCTGTTTTGGTGGAAAGATAACCTATAAATACCAAAGATGTTATGCGTTGCTATCCGTGTGGCGAAATGGTAACGCCACGTGCATGAGTCTACCGGCTATGTTACTCTCCAACGGAACATGACAGTGAAAAGCATTGACGCTATTGCGGCACGAATTAGTAAGGCTGCCTGACTGAACGGCAGTTGGTCTATTCTTCAAAGAAGCCCGGAACAACACGGGGTATGTATAGATAAGAGGCTAGTTTTGAAGGCCTTGATCAACGGCCTTTACGGTAATTTTAAAGAAGGACGATCCTACTCGTGGCTCGTTGGTGTTGATCAACTAATAAGTAAAACTGTCATTTCTGCAGAGTTATGGGAAAATGTAGGAAACATATTGAGACACGAGCCGGCTCGTCGGTATATAAAACTGCGGTATTGCAATGATACACCGGCGAGCTTTATCGACGAGCCATAAAACCGCGGTTTCATTTGCCCGTCGTCGATCAGGGCCTTAAAAATTTCTCAAGAAACTCTTACACCATTTGAGCTGTTTAAGAAAACCAAGACGAGCATACCATGATCAGATTGATCAGGTACTTTTTGAAAGAGGTATCAAGAGTCTTCACAACTGGCGGGTTTTGTATGAAGGTAGTAGAAATAAATGAGCGGAAAAAAGACAAATTTATAAATATCGTGACACGGTATACTATCTCTCTGTCTACCCCATATATTTTTATGTTTGTAAATTCAAAATTCTGCGCTTAGCGGAAAGTTTCAGGGATGGCCTGTAGGCAAATTTTTCTACACATAACAAAAGTATAAGTATAAATATTATCGCCGAGGAGAAGGTATGCATTAAAATTAGTAACCTGTTTGACCTATTATCTGTTATGCTTGTTCAGCGTGGGCTAATAAAATTACGAGTGGTGCGATCCGGCGCAAACTACTTCAAAATCAGCGTCTAGCACTAATATTTCTATGCAAAGCATATCGCGCTGTAAGCTCCGAAGCTTTACCCGTTTTATCAGGCGTCTTACTATTAGATTTAGAAATTCAGCGTCGGGCTTCAGTGTATTACAATTCTAGGAATTTTACTAACCCAGAATTTATTAACTCGCAAGCCCAAACAAAAATACGTCGCCTTTTTAATCCTGTAATCGACGTTACTAATGAGTTAATTGATGAATGGCAGTCGCGCTGGTTTGTTCAACTAAAGGACGGCATTTATATAACTTTTTCCCGTGCATCCGGGATCGCTTAAGTAAAACTTGGATAGAAATAGATCATTGTGTTGCACAGTTTCTCACTAGCCACAGTAATTTTAAAGCTAAATTATTCTCGTTTAAATTAGTTCCTTCTCCTTTTTGCGAGTGCTCTACATTAAACTGTAAATACGAACAAACTGCTCATCACATTCTATGGGAGTGTAATCTTTGGCAAAACGAACGTCGCCAAATGCTTGATAGTATCCAATGTATATCCGGTGTAATTTATTACTCCGACCTTGTGGGTACACGTGGGAACTTCCGTGCCTTCAAACGATTTTGTCACACTTACTACTGGAAGTAAAATTAAGCAGGCCATTCTGGTAGGTCAATTTCCAAACTTCCGTGGTGCAATAGCAATCAGGCTTAACCTGATTGTAAAAGTCTCATTTCGTAGCATTTTTTTATGCTTCTAACATTTTGCTGTCTCCTGCTAAAAAGGGAGGGAAACAGGATGTATTTTCCTACTCCTCCTATATACTTATGATTAATTTCGTTCCGGGATTCAAGACAGCTTAGTTTGTTCCCAGGGCACCCTGAACTCGCAACTCAGAGGTTATCAGGACGGTTGCCACTGTTGATTCTGGTTTACAGAAGTTACAGTGGTAGAAACGAGAGGTGGACCCATTGCCCTATAGTTTAACCTGTTTGACCCTGCAGGCCATTCCTCATACTTTCTGCTACGTTAAGGTATTTTGAGTTCATATAAGTTAACAATATAACTACCTAAATATAGATTTTAACTAGCAAAAAGCAGAGCTTTGTAAGGGCTCGCAAAGTTATAATCAGAAATCAGAAGTACTTTATTCAATAAAACTTTTTACAAGTTATTTTGACACATCAACAATATATTTTTATAAAAAACTACTACGGAAACGCGGCCACTACCTAGTAATATTGTTATGAAAGTATTTTTCGGCCGTATTGGTCCCGGCCTCCTTAGAAGAATAGGCCAATTGCCGTTCTGCCAGGCAGGTCGTAAAAGGCGACCGATTGGCTCTCGAGTCACTACCATCGTGGCTACTAGGTGGTAGAGTTCTGCATTGTCTCGCCCGGGTCTGGTACCACCGCCTTACCTATTCCTGCCGCAATAGCGTCAATGCTTGTCGCTGTCGTGTTCCGGTTTGGAGGGTAAGGTAGCCGGTAAACTTATGCATGTGGCATTAGACCTCGCCATAAGATAGCAACGCACCATTAACATCTTTGGTGTCTATAGGCGATGGTTGACTCTTTCCATCAGGAGACCCATCTGGTTGTTTGCTATCTTATGATATAAAAAAAAAATTACGTCTTTTAATGTATGGACTTTATTTATAATTATCTAACCTAAAAAAATCTAGCGTATTTTCACCCAAACATTATATTCGCATCAAAGGCGTAGTCAGGCTTTGGTTTAGGGGGGCGCAGCAAAATATAACCAAAATAAAGAAAACATGTTTCTAAGACTTAATTTTTTTAGTACTTTACAAGATATTTTTTTTTAAATTTTCTTAATTTATTATAAACACGATTTCTATAATTATCAATGTTATCTACACAGAACAAATATAAAGTTTATCTACATATTTTACACCATATTTTCTGGTCTACCTGTAATAAAGTACAGTCTACCTATAATAAGCAGCAACTCAAGATCCATCTCGCGCCACCACTTCGCCATTAAAGTCTAATATTGATAGAAATCAATTTTTATTTATGGTAACTTTCTTGTAAAAGAGTTTTCAAGGAAAAATGGGTATTAAAAATGAAAGTTGATCTTATAAAGAAAAACATATTTTTTTAGCTTTTTACCCTCGGGCTAAGATTGGAAATCGATCTCAATACAATATTATTAATTAATACACTTGTACTGTTTTACAGTAATCATATTGTGAAAAATCTGTAAACGGTTGTCCTTGCAGGCCATTTCTGCAACTTCCCGCTAAATTATGATATTTTAAGCTCAAAAGAGTAAAAACTATAAGCATAGATTTTTTCAGCTCTAAGAAATATTAAAATGTCTCAATTGCTAATTACTTACTTACTAAATCAGTAACTTCCTTATCTACATACGTAGCGGGAAGTTAAAAAGTGCAAGTGTATTAATGATTAATATTTTATAAATATTAAAATGGAGTGAATAAAAATGAATTAAAACTACCAAGCCAAAGCTCAAACCTAAAAGTGCGATATTTTTTCAGTAAAATGTACTACAAAAGGGCACAGATCGTCACCTAGTGTAGCTTTGTAGCATTTTAATTCGTTAGTTTTATAATAGATGGCGTTAGTAGTGATGAAATTCTAATACAACATGTATCTTCTTTTTTTTAAATGTTTATAAAATGGTATTTTAATGGTAGAACATATCTGGACATGAATTTAAACTACCACGTCAAAGATCAAACTTAAAAGTGCGATACTTTTCCAGTAAAATGTACCACAAAAATGCATAGAAAGTCGCCTAGTGATTATATTTTATTTATTTTCGTCATCATTTATTATCAAAATAAATAAATGCTTTTTTTATTATAAGATAGCAAACAAGCAGATGGGTCCCCTGATGAAAAGAGTTAACTATCACCTATAAACACCAAAGATGTTAACACGGATAATAAATATTTACATGTATAAGTTTAACGGATACCTTACCCTCCAAACCGGGATACGATAGAGACAAGCACTGACGCTATTGCGGCAGGAATAGGTAAGGCGGTGGTACCAGACCCGGACGAGACAATGCAGAACTCTACTACCTAATAGCCACGGTGGTAGTGACTCACATAGCCAATCGGTCGCCTTTTACGACCTACCGGTAGAACGGTAGTTATTCTTCAAAGGAGCCCGGACCAACACGGGGCGAAAATAAATAAAATACAATTAAAATTTATGTTTAGGTATATTGTTAACTAATATGAGCACGAAATACCATAACTTAGCGGAAAGTATGAGGGATGGTCTGTAAGGTACAAACAGTTTACCAATTTTTAATGCGCACGCTTAAGCTTGACATATTGCAAATGGATTCCTGAATCAACAAATGGTTTCAACGCACTCGGAGTTTTTAAGCGGCCTTTCTATCAACATTACTCATTAATATTCATCTCCACTTGACATAACAACAAAAACATTATTTCTATCAGAGTTATATTTTACTTTTTTTACGGTACGGTACGGGCCAATTATAAAAAATAGACCATCTGCCAGACAATTCGTAAAAAGTAAATGATCGACTATACGTGTCACTACCATCGTGACTACTAGGTGGAAAAGCTCTCCAACGTCTTGTCCGGGCTTGGTACCACAGCTGTGGCTATTTCTGCCGCAATAGTGTCAATGCTCATCACGTCGTTCCGGTTTGGATGGTAAGGTAGTCGGGAAATTTATGGATGTGGCATTAACAATCCACCACACGGATAACACACCATCACATTTTTGGTTTTTATTGACGAAGGTTGTTTCTTATCGTCAGGAGAGTCTCCTGCTCGTTTGCTTTCTGGTGATATAAAAACAAACTTATTTGTGAGATTCATACGTTTGGTTGTATGTAGTAAGTTTTTGACTCACGCATACGATCAAACTTGTTTAATTTTAATTATAAATACTTGTACTGGTTTCACTACAAATTCAAAATGCAGTTTTACCAAGTGCCGACGATTAATAGTACGAAATTTGTTTAAGAATTTGATCTTTAATTTTTCGCTATAAAACAGAGTTTAAAGCAAAGATAATAATAATAATAATAATAATAATAAGCCCCCTAAAGCCCAACCATACGTCCGAATCGACCACCAGATTCACGAAGGGGGCGGACACTTGATATGCATTATGCATTTACTGGCACGGCTAACATGGCAATGGTGAACATTAAAACAATGAAAGGGTTGAATAACAGAAATAATTTAGGGCCGCTAACCGGGGATCGCCGGGGTACATCTGGAGCCAGCGCTGGATGTCACAGCATGCGAACCGTTGGCGACGAGGGACTGAACAGGCGGGTTCCTCTCGAACAGTACACTACAGCCGAAAACGGGGAGCTGAACAGGCGGGCTCCCCATGAAAGATATGCTACAGCCGAAGATCGTCACCTATCATCTCCATCTTCTATAACTTCTTCACCGTCATCATATGTTGAACTACAACGATCATCGTTAATATCATCCACTACATCACATACACCCTACAATAAGACGATTAAATGTACAAGGTATAATTTACGGCCGGGTTGCAGGGATTGCCGGGGTGTTGGGGTTCTTAGCTGGCGAACCGCTTGCGGCGAGGAGCTAAGCAAGCTTTCTCTCGTCACGGTTGAACCAAAAGATTTTACAGCCGAATCATCATCTCATTTATCATCGCCTACATCCTCATTACAAACATTACCATCAATAGCATCCACAAACCCGTCATTTAAAACATTTTCAAGGTCATCTAGCAGCCTGTCAATAAATGTTGCAAGGGAAGTGGATTTTACTGCTGACCCGATGCCCATAATTGGCGGGACATCTAGGCGTAAGAAGTGGAGTACTGAAATGAACGAATTTATTCTTCGAACTTATCTCCACCTTACTACAATGCAAACAGACACGAAATCATACCTACAACCTCTTCACATAAAATTCATAGAAAAGTATCCAGAAATGCAAGTAAGTAGGCAAAGAATAGGTGATCAAAGAAGGGCCATCATTAATAAGAAGTTACTTCCCCAAGAAACCATTGACAGAATCACCGCGGAAGTTAAAGATGAAATACAGAATACATATACAAGAATACAGTCTGACAAGGAAACACAAAATAAAGGAAATATACACAATGCGATACAAACAGGGAGGCGTATGAAGTGGACCAAAGAACACAATGAATTTATCATACGTACTTATTATAAAATTACCAAATTAGAAACCAACAAAATAGCATATAGAAAACTTTTACACCAACAGTTTATAAACGAGTTTCCAAATCTTTCACACATATCAGAGCAAAGAATAGCAGATCAAAGAAGAATAATAATAAAGAATAAGTATTTAACTGCTGAAAGACTTCAAAGCTTAAAAACAGACGTAGAAGCAGAAATACAGGAACATGAAATGAGTTTGAATCGAACACAAATACTCACTTCTGGTGACACCAACACTCACATTATGCCAATAAATTCGGAGAGCATATTAACAGAAAACATTAATATAAACGTTACAACCGAATCAATTGTAACAGAACTGCCCAATAATATAGAAAATAATCCATTGATAGTCGAAACATTCACACGAGCTCTCGAAGTTTTTTCAAATATTGATCCGGTAAAGCGAGTATATATCCCTAAACAGAAATATTCGCAAAAATTAAGAAATTCGATACAATATATTAACAATGTCATATTACCAGGCTATTTAAATGAAGATACAACATTTTTGGGATTTCAAAATTTGCTTTACTGTGCTGCGTGGACAGTAGCTAAGATTAATGGTACCAAGTTGAACGATTCAGGAGAAGATTATGGCCCACGTCAGAATAGAAACGAAATGAAACCGAAATGGCAAATTAGACTAGAAAATAAAGTAAATATATTTAGAGCCTATATAGGAAGATTAACGCAATACATAAATGGAAATAGAAACAGTAAATTAGTCAAACATGTAAATTTTATCTTAAAACACTATCAAATACATTCCACTCATGAAGAACCATTTATCCCATTTTCTTGACACACTGAAACAAAAACTTAAAGTAGTGAGTAGTCGACTAAAAAGATATAAGTTTTGCACACTTCGTAAAGTGCAAAATTCTCAGTTTATTAGAAATGAAAGGCAATTTTATAGAAATCTTAAAAATAGTTCTAGTAATCTTATCAATTCTGACATACAAAACTCTACACCACCAGCAGAAGAGCTTGCACAATACTGGAGAAATATATGGGAGAAACCAACAAGATGTAATACAGAAGCAAAATGGATAGAAATCGAAGAGAATAGTTTAAAAATATGTGACATGGACTTTGATGTAGTCCCTGTAGAAGTATTTCACCAAGTCGTTAAAAAATTGAACAATTGGAAATCTACAGAATCTTCTATTCTACAGAATTCTTCAATTACAGAGTCTGATTGGTTATTGGCCGTCCAATTGCAAGATCCGGATTTAGTTCATATTAGGAAAATTCTAGAAACAGGTCAAGCCGATGAAAATAAAAAAAAAAATATAAGTATGAATTATTAGGTGGGAAAGTTTATAGGCGAACCAGTCACGGACGCCAACGGTAGTACCCAAATCGTATATCTAGTAAATTATCAAAATAAATCACGATGATGTAGGACAGTTTTCGGTAGATAAATCGGTTGAACGCATTCGTGCATTATATTGGTTTTCACGAATGCGGAACATAGTAAAAAAATACATCAAAAATTGCTTAAATTGCATTTATTATAAAAATAAAGGCGAGTCAAAGGAAGGTGAGCTACACCCTTTGCCAAAGTATGCACAGCCTTTTCACACTCTTCATATGGATCATTTAGGGCCGTTTATAACTACAAAAGATAAAAATAAATATTTATTAGTAACTGTAGACGCATTCACAAAATTCGTATTCATATCTGCAGTACGTACAAAATAATACAACGGGCGTAATTAAAGAATTGGAAACGTTATCAAAAACCTTTGGAAATCCAAAAAGAATAATAACCGACGCGGGTTCATGTTTCACGTCTACAAAATTTAATGAATATTGTAAAAAGAGAAATATTCGGCAGCATACTGTGGCAACCGGAGTGCCTTGCGGTAACGGACAAGTTGAGAGATTTAACAAAACAATTTTAGAATCTTTAAAAACTATGGGTGCAAATACGACTGATGATAGATGGGATCAGTGTATTAAAGCTTTACAACAGGGTTTGAATACCACTATGCATAAAACAATTCAAGCTGTTCCTAGCGAAGTTTTGTTTGGGTATAGATTGAGAATGGATAGTGATAGGCTTGCCCCGGATGAAGATGATGGAAACGTTGTAGATGTGACTAAATTGCGAGAGAGCGTTGCCATAAATATTAATGCCAGTGCAGCATATCAGAAGGAGAGATTTGACAGAACTCGAGCGAAACCTAGACAGTATAAAAATGGAGATTTGGTAATGGTAAAAATACAAAGTCAGAGTAACGAAGGGCAAAGTAGAAAATTGTTACCATGCTTTAAAGGACCTTTCCAAATTAAAAACGTTTTAGAGCATGACAGATATGAGGTAGTGGATTTGAGAGGTAGTCAAAGATGTTCAAAGCCGTATTGTGGTGTGGCCGCTGTAGAAAATATAAAGCCGTGGATTAACATTACGGCCTGGAATTTGAACAAATAATATATAATCATATTATATACATTGATAAATAAATTTTACTTTTCCGAAACCGTGTTGGCAAGGTAATTTTGTGCTTTATATTACTAACTAATCTTTTGCGTAATTGTGAATCTATTTTTCAGTTTTCATATTCAAATAATTTTATATAAAATAATAGTATCTTATCAAAAATAACTTTCATTCTATACTATATAATTTTTGTAACAACTTAAACCTTATTTGCAAGCCTTGATAAAATAATTGAGCGCCGAATCGAATATTGCAAAAGTCCTTTGTCGGTTTGACGAACTTGGCGCACTTAAGTGTACGAAAAGTTTTTAAGTGCAAGTGGTGTTACAAATTAGACAATTAAGGTCTTTTACTGGCGAACACCGAACACCTAGATGAACTTGGTACGTCTAAGTGAACGAAAATGTCTTTAGATGCAAGTGGTCTAGAAGTGTTTTAAACCTGGTGGGTTTTTTTTAAACCTAGATGAACTTGGTACGTCTAAGTGAACGAAAATGTCTTTAGATGTAAGTGATCAGAAATGTTTTAAGCCTGGTGGTCTTCTGAGTGTAGCAAGTTTCCCTTTAGATGACCACCTGAAGTTTTTCATTGATTCTGTATAAAGAGAACGGACAGACTGGCAATATTCTTTTCGCAACTTATACTTTTGTTTAATTACGTAATATGCTTTAACGGTAACCCATTTGTTTCAGTATTTTATCCAGACTCGTGAGGTGCCTGGGTCATGCACCTTGCAGAATGGCCGTGTTGGCAACACCAACGACAATGGCCAATCACGTGTCCGAACACAGTTGGCAGTACCGTGTCGGTTGGCGTACCTGAATATTTGACCAATGAGAAGCAATGGCGCGAAATCGGATATTTCGTTATGTGGTGAATTAAAACAAGAACCATTCTCGTGATACTAAAGCAACTGGAAACAAGTTATATTTATTATCATACTGTAATTGTTTTAAATTTAATTAATTAATAAAGTCAGATCAGTACTTCTGGAGTTTTCATCAAGCATAGCTCACATAACGTAAATCGTATTTATATGATCGCCCTGTGGTCGAAATTCGACCATTAATTAACAATATTTTTTTTAAATTTGACAACAGACTTTAGCTGTAAAGAAAATATGTAGTACTAGCTGCAGCGTGGAGCCCTTTGCATTATAAAAGTTTTTGGCAAATCCCGGCGGATCACCTAATTTTTCCGGGATTAAAAGTATCTTATGTGCTAACTCAGGTCATCATCTACCTGTGTGCCAAATTTCATTCAAATCCGTTCAGTAGTTTTTGCGTGATTGTGTAACTAACATTCATACAAACATCCAAACTTTCCCATTTATAATATTAATACTTGTGTGGTTATTATTATATATCACATGAATATTAACTGTATATGTTTATTTTTATTAAGTATACCTACTTAAGTATCATCACGCCCGTTTTCTCGAAAGGGTAGGCAGAGGTGCAACCATTGCACCCACAATTAGCCGAAGAAACTTTGTCCCACTATGTGATAGGTAGCTAACCTATCGCCAACAGCAGGAACCGCACTTTTCAATCCCGGGTAGCGATATTTTTATCAGAAAACTGAAAAAACGCATGCCTGATCCGGGAATCGAACCCGGGACCTCGTGTGTCTAGTGGGAGTCTAGTGGTCCATCGATGTCAACACCGACATCGGACCACTAGACCAAAGAGGCGACTATATTAATTTTATGTATTTCTAATGCATATTATTTAAGTTAAGTTAATTTAAGTTTATTTAATTTAAGTTAAGTAATATTAAGTTATAGGAGCCCTCCGCAATGTAAACATTAACTATGCTAAATTTCAGACTCTATCGTTAGCGTAAATGCCGACAAAGAGTACAAAGTTTTTACTTCCCATATATAGTAGGCATGAATAGAGAATTCGCCGCAAAAATTCCATTTGGTACCAAATCGCTTTACGCTATTCAAAATGTTTCAAACGAAATTTATCTACGGCAATTAGTATCGGCTTAGTTTCAACATACCACGTTTCATTATTAAGGATTATTAGTGTTATTCGGATTATAGCGGTTATTAACATGTGTTCTCAAACGGGAATCAATTCACCTAAAACAGAATTTCGATATTTGTAGAGTGTTATACACAATTTTAATTATATAAAGTACTAGCTGTTACACGCAACTTCGTGCGGACCTCATTTACTCCGGACAGCTCCTCCCCCGTAGGTGATAGCGTGATAATATGTAGCCTATATGTTGACCCGACCTGTTAGTAATATTCGTGCAAAATTTGAAGTAAATCCGTGCAGTGCTTTTTGAGTTTACCCCGGACATACATACAGACAAACAGACATACAGACAAACAGACAAAAATTCTAAAAACTATATTTTTGGCTTTGATATCGATTGTAGATCACGCCCCAAGTATTCTTTTAAAAAAATATTCAATGTACAATTTTGACTTTCCTACGATTTTATTATATGTATAGATACAGTTTTGACTTTTCTACGATTTTATTATATGTATAGATTATCACTTCCAGTTCCCTTGCGGTATAGGAGAGTAAATGGAACGTCTACAGACGGTTTTTCAGTTCATTATGATTCATCGGTTTGTCCGATGAATGAATGAATTAAGATCCCGTATATCGCTGACCTGATATTAATGACTATTTGTAGCTATAACCGGACGGTTCAACGTGCTCATCTGAGGCACAAGAGTGTTTTTTTAAATGTTAATTGAATAGGCAAACTGGCAGACGTTTCACCTGATCGTAAGTGGTTGACGTCGCTAATAAACATAATCCAGTTTACTTGGAAATAGCCTAGATAACTCATTTACGAGTTGCCTATTCTGAGACCTAAGACATAAGATCTTAAGCCTCGGTGCCAGTAATTACACTGCCTGTCTTGCTCTTCTCTCCGAAACACAGCAAAGCTGTTCCACTTGAGAAATAAGCAAGATGGTGGTACCCATGCAGCCGGGAGCGCACAGCGCATCCCTCCCACCGGTAAGACACCACCCTCCCTGCTGCTACAGAGATTTTCACGACGTCACGACGCTCTGAGCTGTGGCCCCCTCGATATTAGCTAGTACATTTGTTTTATTCCCTCATCACACCGCGTGTCGCTTGCATCTTCCCACGTTGCAAGTTGCGCCACAATTTGTATCGCCGGCTGTGGTATAAATACTTCATACATTTGTTTCCGTCGCTCGTCGCTCGCTGCATCGCAATTCGCGTCGCAGTTCGTGCCTCAGGAAGCCGTGTCTAAGCCGTTAGGCTTATATTTACATTAAAAATAAGATGTGTGGCTCATCGTTAAACCCGAGGGGAGTTAAATTTGAATACTCCCCTTAAATCAAAGGCCTTAAATCAAAAGAGCAACTAAAATAACATTTTTGACATCATAAGATAACAAACAAGCAGCTTGCTCTTCTAATAGAAAGAGACAACTATCATCTATAGCCGTCAAAGATGTTAATGGTGCGTTGTTTTCCTTGTCACGGGGAATACAATATTTATTGTTACAATAGAGACAAATAGAATCCCATTATTCATACAATATCATTCACTTAATACTACAGTGGAAACAAAATGTGATCAATGAATACATAAAAATTTAAATGGACTACTCTTGTAAAATTCTGTTTTCCTCTTGACTTTTCGTATAAATAATAAATACATTTCTAGTGAAAGAAATTAATTATTTCCTTTTGTTTTTTGAGGAAAACAATGGGAATGGCTAATGAGTAGGGGTCTCCTTTTTATCGTTTCGCCTTTTATTGCAAATTCATTCTGAAATATCGTAATGCGCCTACTCACTAAGTGTGGGATGATTCGCAAATTACTTTTGATGTATTAATATTTTGTTTCAGACAAGACCAGAAGGCGATACACCTTATTTAATATCTATATATATAAAAATCAATCCCTCTTTTCCTTGGTCACGACATCACGCCTGAATGGCTGGACCAATTTCGGTATTTTTTTTGTTGTGTTTGTAATTGTAAGGAGAAGGTTCTTATAAAAGAAAATATCAAGAAAATTGCACGGAAAATTAGAAAATTTAAGAATACTTAACCACCATATAAAGTTTAATCCCGTAGACTTATATAAATCGTGACGTTGTTTGTCCGCTACGGATTCCTCATATGTAAGGCAAAACAACGTTTACCGGGTCAGCTAGTTATAAATATATTTTCTACCGGTTTCACTATTTTAATTGACTACCTCCACTATCAATTATGATTTCTGTAAAATAAACTGTTAATATTTTATATCGAGTATAAGCATACCAATTTAATTTTAAAATTATCTTCATGCCCGTATCCCCAAAGATGTAAACAAAGGAACAACAAGTGCACCTACGATTAGCTGAAGATAATAGGTCCCACAATGTGATAGGTGGCAAGCCTATCGCCAACTGGGCACTTTTCCAATTCCAGAAAACATTGTTTCTGTCTCTGACACCGGACCACTGACCAGAGAGAATTTTATTTTTTTATATAATTTATATCACAAGATAACAAACAAGCAGATGAATCCTCTGATGAAGAGACAACAATTGTCTGTAAATACCAAAAATGTTAATGATACATGGCTATCCTTGTTATCACATGCATAAGTTTACCAAAGATGTTAATAAATAGCAACGCGCTATCCTTGTGGCGGGGTTATAATGCTACATACATTTTACCGGCTTTTTTGCCCTCCAAACCGAAACATGACAGTGCGCTCCAAACTAGAACACGGCACTCCGCTATTGCGGCAGGAATAGGTAAGGTGGTGGTACAAGACCCGGGCGAGACAATGCAGAACTCTACCACCTAACAGCCGCGATGGTAGTGACTCGTATAACCAATCTTTCGTCTCTTACGAACTCATGAACTCGAGCGAAAAATACGCCAAATATAAATGATTTATATGCTAAATATAAGGCATTTATACATTAAGTTACTAGTTAGACACCACAGAGTACAGTAATAACGTGTCTGAAATATTCCGAATTAAATCTACCGTGAAATCATAAATCACAGGGTAATTATGAGTCTAAGAATTCGCAAGACCGAAATTGTTTACGTGATTTCTTGATAGCATAAAACTGTTTATATAAGCGTTATGAAGTCGGAATAATTTGTTTAATTACTGCCACGTCAAATGTAAAATTTAGGATGGTTTTACACGAAATCGGACGATTAATTTCAGGTGTTCTTTGAACATTTTGCTTTTTCGAAATTTGTTGCATAGTTGTAATATTAAATTAGTTTAGTGTTTAGTGTTGTAGAGTAAAGCATAATTTTATGCGAATTTGTATACGGGTTGTTTGATAAAAAGATTGTACATACTACTGTATATAAATGAGTTTTGTCAGTTAACATTACTGAACTGCAGTATAGTTGCGTACGCAGACGATGTGGCTTTGATTGTTTACGGTCGCAATTGGAACAACACCTTTCAAAATTTAGAATTAGCCCTGAGTATAGTTTCTTAAAAGGTTAACAAGTAATCTCCTAACTTTAAATATCAATAAAACAAAATTTATTTCCTTTTCCACTTACGCCTCTGGTCATCCCTCAAATCCATTGCAAATTCATTCTCACTGTTGCAACAACTTAAAAAATTCGGATAACCACTGTAGCTGCCCGAAATTAGAAAGCATCGAATCCATTAAATATCTTGGAATTATCATTGACAGCCACTTAAACTGGAAACCACAAATTAGCTTCGTAGTGTCTCGTATTAGAAAATTAATTTTTATTTTTAAGAAACTTAGAGCAGTGCTGGATTTTAATAATAATAATAATAATAATAATAATAATAATTAATTAATCTTAATAAAACCTTTGAGACTGTGTATTGTTCATTTAGTCAGTCCATCATAATCTATTGTATGTCCGTATGGGGTGGGGCTCATAAAAAATTTATGCTACGGGCGGAACGCTCGCAAAGAGCAACCGATTAGGTTTTCGACTGCATCACTTTTTTCTATTTTTAATGTCCCTTCTATTAGACAGTTATTTGTTCTCCAATCCGTACTTAGTAAACACAGGCAGTTGACATATGATCCAAATATTTATGTAACTAAACGCCGCCGTCGTGACAAGGTGTGTGATATGTGATACATTATTGTAGAACGAAGAGAGGTGGTTGGAAGAGAGAAATGAAATGAAAACAAAAATCTTATATATGTGTGAATATATGAATTATACATTATGTATATCAAATGCATGGTAGATTATGTAACCTTTATTTTTATCAATCGAATATGTTTTAATACATATTAAATAAACTTTTTATGGCTTTCAGCTCTTCTGTTCCATATTAACTTTAACTATGCTGAATTTCATACTTCTCCGTTTGTGAAATTATCGTAAAAAGTGGTACAAAAATTTCATTTCACATATCAATATACAGGTTGACTGGTAAAAAACTGTACCTATATATATTGAAAAAAAAAACGACAGTTGTCACGTGTAACTAATAAAAATACAGCAAAAGAGAATATTGCTTAAATACATAGTAAACCGGAAAAAAATAAATGTAACTTTCAAAAATTATGGTCACCGTGTGGGTGATAGGCGTGCGCTTTGACTGACATGTGCTACAACGATTAATAATTGCCGTTTATAAACAGAGAACCTTGGTATCTATGAGCGGGTGTCTGAACACAAACATTTTTATTAGATAATCAAGTATGTGTATCTATTTTATATGTATACGTTTATTTTTTATGCTCCGGTAACTTATTGTAAATGTAGTAAATATTTATGAATGCCTATATGTATACATACGTATATGTGTATGTGTATATATATGTATGTATGTATGCATGTATATATGTTTTTACGTATGTATTTTATCTCTAGTATATTTCAGTCATATTCAAATTTGAATACCTATTTTTTACTTCGGTAACCATTTAGTTAGTGTTAATATTAATCGAACAATACTATGGTTATTATCTGATAAAGTTAGGGTGACTGGTACAGAATGCCACTTAGCATTCAGTCCACCTTTGTACATTTTTGTGCATAAATTTAAATAAATAAATAAATAAAATAATTAGGTTAAAATTCAAGTACACATTTTTTTAAATATTAGGTATCAGAATCGAGTACTAAATACCCTTCTTCAACCTTTTATCACTCAACCTGTACATAGATGAAATTTCAATGAACGTACAGCCCGTGTCCCTATGCATGTAAAAAAACTTCAGTCCAATCGTAGTGTTTATGTGCCCTCCACACATAAACACGAAACAACGTCGCTTCGTGCTACGACATGGCATAATGTGTAAGAAAATATGTAAGAGTCCTAATCACTTCAACCCAGTTGACATTTTGTTACGTGAATCAGCTCGTTTGTATCTATCAAGTCTTTATGTACAATGTTTATTATATGAGTGTATGTGACAACTCAAGCGAATAAAGTAAGTATAATCAGTTTTGTATTTTGAAGATATGATAATTTGACAAAACCTGTTTTTTCTATATTCATAGTTTACAAATCACAAAGATAATCAGTATTTACAAGAAAAATAAAATCAATATAATAATAATAATTTAAATTCATTAAAACTTCAATAACAATCCATCGACTTCCAATTTCCTGTATTTCTAGAACCTTGGATCAGCTCTTAACTAAATGTATATGGGCTAAATGCAAAGTATACTTTCCGAAATAATAAATAACAATTTTCCAAATCGATTTATAAATAACCAAGTTCAGAGGCGACAAACATAAAAAAAATCAAACGAATTTGAAATTCTTTTTTGATTGTCTACCGAAAATGTGTAAAACGATTCAACAAAACATGACTTTATTCGTATCAAGCAAATATAAATCAAAGATAAATTGCAATACACGTAATTTACCGATCAAATTATATTACTCTCAAATATTTGTGACGTCATAATATGGTCAAAGCAAACTAATAAAACTGAAATCCACAGAGACCGCTTTACTAATGAACACCGTCTATACGCCGCTTAAGTTTACTGGAGCTTGTATAAATTAGTAATAATTGCTCGATTCACGATAAAATTAGTCAACAAGAAAGTTGTTTTGAACTCGCGATAAAATTTTCGCGTGAAGTGCGAATATTTCGTTTGGAAAGAACAGTATGTTGTGGTCCAATTTGAATGAAATCATTTTTTTTTTGTATTCTATGTCCATAGAATGTATTTTTATTCATTTAAATTCAGTATGTATATTTCTCTTATATATATAAAATTCTCGTGTCACAATGTTAGTCTCGATACTCCTCCGAAACGGCTTGACCGATTTTGATGAAATTTCGTATGCATATTCAGTGGGTCTGAGAATCGGCCAACATCTATTTTTCATCCCCCTAAATGTTAAGGGTTGTCCACCCCTAAAATTTTTTTTTTACTTTATGGACAATTTTTTTATTTTTATTTTTTTATGATTCAGCATTAAAAAATACATATAACTCTACATTTTTACCCTTCTATCACCAACCCTTATTTTTTTATTAAATAATTTATATGGCAAAACAACGTTTGCCGGGTCAGCTAGTATTACTATAATTTTATTACATAAATATAAGTTTTAATAATGTTTTTTTTTTGTGTAAGTTTTGTTTTAAGATAATTTGTGTCCGATTCGTTGCGTTGCATATTTTCCAACACTTTTAGTAATGGTGGCGCGGCATACAAATATTTCGTGACACGGCTGCCGTGTCAAAAGCCATATACGTTGATAACACGGCTACCGTGTCCACCAAGTATAAAAAGATTGATTGTTGTACGCGTGTATAGACTTGATTTATTTGATTGAAACCAAACCATGGGTGTAAACGGAACATTACGTTGTATAGGTTTACTAAGTGTTTTCCTGAAAATGGAAGGTTAGTAACTTTTTTATTCAGATGTTACAAAACTTTTGTAAAATAAGAGTAAGAAAAATAAGTGCATTAAATAGATGTGAGTTTTTTTTTGGTTGTGATGTCCGTTCGATCCGTAGCGTTCTGTGGTTACGTTATTGAGGCTGGAATAGGTAAGACAGTGGTATTCTTCCTCACCGATCAAGCTAGTTGCCGCATGATTCTACCGCTGTTACGGTCGCGATGTGATTTATTTCAAGCGTGAGTTAGTATTTAGGGTGATTATTGCATACAAAACAAATAATTTGAGTTAATATCATGTCATGTGGGATTAAGTGTGTTTGGCTAATCGCGGGTGCACTGTTTTTACCTATGCCTAACTTTTTGAGAATATGGGCGTGAAGATACTAACATCAATAAATTAATCATTAGTTTGATTTTTATTTTATTTTTGATTTTTATTTCGTTTGTTAATATTAATGCAGCTTAAAAATTGCACGACTTAATTCAGCCATCCCCGTTTTTCTATCGATCGTCGAGGTGCACAGATTCTAGGAATCGCCATATGGTGGACGTTCCACGTACCCCAACAAAGCGGTTCAACTCAACATTTTTCAATCGAACCGCAAAGGACTGGATCATGCTACCTGAGTCTGTGTTCCCGGACGAGTACATCTGGGGACCTTCAAGATAAGAGTGAACAGGTACTTTCTAGGGAAGCGCGTTCCATCTTAGGCCTCATCTGAGCTTACCATCAGGCGAGATCGAGGTCAAGCGCTTACCTATCGATAATAAAAAAAAGGTTGACAATCTTTCAATTTTTCCATTTCACAGAATATTCAGAAACGTAGCCTATATGCTTGTTTGGTTTTGTTCAAGGTAGAACCTTTTAAAAAGCCATATGAGGGAGATATAATCGATTTAAAAATGACACGACTCCCGTGTCATACGCCATACAACAAGTCGGCTAATTACGCGAGTTATTGATTTTTCACTTTCCATGTGCACCCTTTGCGTTTTTTTGTTTGCTTTTAAGGTTGAGTAGCATAAGTGTGTATATGATGTATGTATATTTTGTGTAATCTAGATTTAATAATATTACGAAAATTTAACCACTCTGTGTGATGTTAGCTGGTAGAGAATGCTTTATGCATTAAGCTCGCCATTTGTATACATTCTGTATGTGGGTCAATAAAAATAAATAGATAAATAAAGATAGCAAACAAGCTGATACGTCTCCTGAAAGAGTCAACCATCGCCTATAGACACCAAAAATGTCAATGGTGCGTTGCTATCTTGTGGCGAGGTCTAATGCCACATGTATAAGTTTACCGACTATCTTACCCTGCAAACTGGAACACGACAGTGACAGGCACTGACGCTATTGCGGCAGGAATAGGTAAGGCAGTGGTACTATACCCGGGTGAGACAATGCAGAACTCTACTAACTAGTAGCCACGATGGTAGTGACTCGCATAACCAATCGGTCGCCTTTTACGACCTGCCTGTCAGAACGGCAGTTGGCCTATTCTTTAAAGGAGCCCGGGACCAACACGGGGTGAAAGTATGAAACAACAATATGAAATTTTAAGAGATACCTTACTTTCCAAACTGGATAAACATTGTCAACACGTTGGCAACCAACATTGATGCTATTTCTATCGAAAGGGTTAAAGTTTCCTAACTCAGCTACCACCTACGCACGATGGTAGTGACATGTTTTGGAAACCGTTTACCTTTTATGAACTGCCTGGCAGAATGGCAGATGATATATTCTTCAAAGAGGTCCAAAATAATGAGGAATATAAAATTACCAGCTAAATCCGCTTTCTCCTTAAACTTGACCCAACCTAAATAAGTTAAATACAAATCTTTTCAAATGCTCTCCTCGAGTAATTATCTCTCCATTTATTTAGTCACCACTTGAATGCGAAGGCAAAAACTTTGAATGGCAGAGAATACCTACATAGTATCTGCTTATTGGTGGGGCTTAATTATACAGACTGACTGGTGAGTTACCTTCGATACTTCTGGAGAGTATTCGGTACTCGATTATCGTTAAAATGAAATAATAAAATTAGGGGCTTAATTTTTAACCAATATTTCTCTAAAAATAAGTGAAATGTGGATATTATACTCTTTAGTACGCGCTAGTCGACATCAAGGACACGCCGCCGTTACCCCTCGCTATTCTGTGTTGATACCGCGCTACGCGACACGTGCGTCTGCGCCGAGTCCAAGTAAGCCGCTGGTAAATATAGGATTCTCGGTGTACTGTTTACTAAGTTTACTAAGAAGTATTTTAATATTTATTTTTAATGTTATTTTTTCTCATCATATATGACCGCCAACTATCACGTCCTTAAATATTTAAGGTAATTCAACCAGTCAGTTTGTATAAGAGAATATTGAAAATCATACGTTTTATTTCAACTTGTTCTTATATATGATTAGATAGCAAACAAGTAGATGGCCCTCCTGAGAAAAGAGACAACCACCCCCTATGGACTAGAGTTGTGGTGGTTAATATAATGCATAGCGTTATAATAATAGCGCGCTATGTGCACTCAACGTAAAGCGTAGAAAAATATAGTTTATAGTCTATAACGCGCTATTATAAAATAATTTGTTCGAATACATTACACCTCTACTATAGACACCAAAGATGTTATTATGGTTGCTCTACCGGCTACCGTAACCTCTACACCAGAAGATGTCAATAACAAGCATGTAAATCATTGCGACAGGAATAGGTAAGACGATGGTATCAAATACCCGGGCGAGACGTAGTGGAACTACCACTACAACTGTCACTTAATAGTCACAATGACAGTGACTCGTATAGCCATTTACGACAGAACTGGGCTCAAAACGAGGGAAAATGTTTCTTATATCCCTACGTTAATCTAGACTTTCTTTCCTAGGTCCCCTTTTGTTGAATATATCAACTTACTTACGGTTGGGCATATTGTAAAAGGCGGAAAAAGGCTAATTACAATATGACTCTAATTAGACTACAACGTCACGACCGGGTCTGGTACCACTTCTTTACCTAATCCTGCTGGAATCTTTGGTATACACATATATAGGCCGCGTTTGTCTCTTTATGCATGAATTTGTTGCAAAAGTCTCACGATTTCACTATCATGGGTTTCCTATCTATCCCGTCAAGTATATTATTATAAAAAAACCGGCCAAGTGCGAGTCGGACTCGTGCACGAAGGGTTCCGTTCCATCCTTATTTAATTTTCTACCTTTTTATTAAGTTCGAGTATTAAAATTGCTTAAAAATTACATTAGTTGTATGGGAGCCCCCCTTTAATATTTACTTTATTTTTATTTATTTATTTTGAAAGGCACTAAATATTCTGTAAAAATTTTAAGCGTCTATCTGTCACCGTTAATAATATTGAATAATTGAATTTAAAAAAAACACGTTAATTTTTATGAGAACCACTTATTTTTTATTTTTAGTTTTGTTGTTATAGCGGTTACGGAAATACATAATTTGTGAAAATTTCAGCTTTCTAGCTATCACGATTTATGAGATACAGGCGTGGTGACAGCAGACAGACGGCCTGACAGACAGCGGAGGCTTAGTAATAGGGCCCCGTTTTTACCTTTTAGGTATGGAACCCTAAAAACTGTATAAATAAAAACGTATGAAGGGATAGATTTTCTGGCGGATGAATAAGCCGGGTATACTGTCGGGTCAAGGACTAATCTTTCTTTTCGGGGTTCTGTAAGATGAGAACTATGGAACTCTCTTCCGTTCACCATTCGTAACAGCCCGTCTCTGCCAGTGTTTAAAAGAAGTCTAAGAAATTACTATTTTTCATTAAAATAAGTTTTGGTTATTTGTAATTATTTAATTTATTAGTCATAGATAGTGAATCATAGCCTAAGTAAGTAATCTATTTACTATTTCCCTACACGCGTTTTAAGTTTTTACTATCGTGTTTTAAAGTGTTGTATGTTGTGATTTACTTTTAGTTTTGTGCACAATGTCTGCTGCTTTTACTTAATAGCTTCATAAGCTGGGTAGGCTGGAAGAAATCTTTATACTGTAGAGATAAGTCTACCTTTTGTACAATTTTTCATTCGTTTGTAATTGTTATATTTATTACTGTTGTGTACAATAAAATATTAAATAAATAAACAAATGAAGGCGGATGAGTCAGGCGTCGGCATCCAGACGGTCACGTGAAGAGGAGAGCTGCAGTGGAAGGGCTGAAACAGGCGGAAGCACGGAGTCGCCGGGTGCAGATTTGCCGCTTGTTAGTAGGCCTTAAAGTTTGATGTTGGAACTCCAGTTTAATTGAAACTACGGGGGTGACTTGACTCGATGCCCGCCGAGATTCTAAAAGGGCGAAATGACCCACGAATGAAATGAAACTTCGCACTTCTTATAAATATAAATAAATAAATATTACGGGACAAATTACACTTACTGATCTAACCCCAAAGTAAGCAAATCATTTGCTTGTGTTATGGGTGTTAGTCAACGACACTAATACATAGAAATACATATATAAATATTAGAATATATTTAATAAACACCCAAACGCGGAAATACAAACATTTATATTTATGCTCATCACACAAATGCTTGTCCCCGTCGGGGATCGAACCCGAGTCCCGTCGATTGCGTAGTCAGGCTCGCTAACCACTCGACCGGGGCGGTGAAACTTCTTGAACGAAGCGGAACGGTTAGTCAAAACGCTCATAAAGTCTACGATCTGCCACCAATTTTTAAATTTGAACGAATAATTTTATAACACATTCATAAGTTCATTCGCTACCTTAGTCTTATTGGAATACGGCATAATCAAATTCAATAAGCTTCAAGCAAAAGAGCATTAGGCGTTTTTAAATTACAAAAGAAATTGGAGTGAAGTTGAAGAAATTGCTTAGTGTCAAAGCCACTTCACCACTGGGCCCTGTTGGTAAACTTAACCAATATAATAAAAACTTTTTACGTAATTAGAGTGAAGATTTACAATGTTTCGGCGAACGTTTAAACTTTTCTCATTATAAGGCTGTTAAAGCAAGATACGAAAGGTGGAATACGGAAAAAAGAAAAAAAAAAGAAAATAAGGCGAAGGAATGTAATTAGAAAGAAGTTGAGTTGTACATTGGCTCCTCTTTAGGGTTCGATTTTCAAATTCGAATAAACCAATAAAGGTATTAACATCTTTATTTTCTCACTAGCTGACTCGGCAAATGTTGTTCTGCCATTATTACTGTTTATCTTTGATTTTTTACATAATATTTTCTTACCTTTTAAATTTTCCGTAAATTTCCACGAATATTTTAAACCAAAATTTAACTGAATCGGTATAGCCAGTCTCAAGTTTTTAGTAAAACTAACGACCAGCAACTGATTTTTATATACAACGTGTCACAGAATAAACACACACTATGAAATACGTCAATTAGTATTTTTAAATAAAACCATAAGTTCGAAACTTAAAATCTTTTTTCATGATTTTAAAATTTATTTTTTATATGTGTGTGTGTGTGCAGCCCACTGCATTATAAAAGTTTTTGGCGAATCCCATGGAATCACCTTATTTTTCCGGGATAAAAATAGCCTATGTGCTATTCCAGGTCATGTTCTACCTCTGTGCCAAATTTTATTCAAATCTGCTTAGTAGTTTTTGCGTGATTGAGTAAAAGACATCCATCCATCCATCCAAACATCCATTCATCCAAACAAACAAACTTTCGCATATTAACATAAACCTATGTTCTAGTTGTGGGTGAAAACATGTTTTTCTTAGATATTTTTAATTAAATATTTGTAAACTAGCTTTTGCTCGCGGCTTCGCTCACGTAAAGTAAGTGACAAAAAGTAGCCTATGTCACTCTCCATCTCTTCAACCATCTTCACTTAAAAAAATCACGTCAATACGTCGCTCCGTTTTGCCGTGAAAGACGGACATACAAACACACACACACACTTTCCCATTTATAATATTGGTAACGATTTAAAAAATAAATATTTTAGGACCTTGCCTTACCTTGACTTAATTTTATTTTGTCTGTATGTCAACTCTTTGTGAAAGGTGTCTGTTATTTTTCTTTTTAATTATTTATTTACAAAAAATATATTTAACATGGTTGCAATGGATTCAGTAGCTGTTTCTCAACCAACTACTTTTCGCTTTTACATGTAATTCTGAGACAGGTTGTATAGGTAACATTGTTTCGGTACCCTTATAAATAAGGATTTTAAAAACCCCCGGTGTAGGTCCCGGGATCTTTTGAAGAATAGACCAACTGCCGTTTTGCCAGGCAGGTCGTAAAAAGGTAACCGATTGACTATGCAAGTCACTACCATCGTGGCTACTAGGTGGTAGAGTGCTGCATTGTCTCGCACAGGTCTGGTACCACCGCCTTACTTATTCCTGCCACAATATCTTCAATGCTTATAACTGTCGTGTTCCGGTTTGGAGGGTAAGGAAGTGGGTAAACTTTTTCCATCAGGAAACCCATCTGCTTGTTTGTTATCTTATGATATAAAAAAAGCCAAAATGGTAGTGACTCGCATAGGCAATCGTTCGCTTTTTACAAACTGCCTGGCAGAACAACAGATTGTCGATTTTTTCAAAGAGAGTCCGGATCAATATGGGGAAAATTATGCGTTTAAATTTTGAATAATTAAAGAAGTCGCCTCTGTGGTCTAGTGGTCCAGCGTTGGGGTTGACCATATGAGGTCCCGGGTTCGATTCCCGGGTCGGGCACATTAAAAAAAGTGTTTTTTCAGTTTTCTGAGAAACATAAAGTTGCCCGGGTTTGGAAAGTGCCCGGTTAGCGATAGGCTTGCCACCTATCACATTGAGGGACTAAGTATCTTCGGCTTCCCCTTCGGGGATATGGGCGTGAAGATACTTTAATTAAAGAAAAAAAAAACAACTTTATTTGTAGTGTAACTTAATTAGATTACATCAATAAATTGACCGTACAATAAAATTAACGGACACGGAACCAATCGTTGCTTGTAGAACTCATGATTAGCTTATTTTAATTCCTAGCTCCGTAAATCGGTGCCGTTTAATATTCTTATTTCGCTGTGTTTAGGTTTATCTCGTTACGGAGGACATTTAATTACTTTTTCCCTTGATACGTCTAATTATTATTTTTAACTGATTTCAGAAAATGGAGGATGTTTTCAATTAGTTTTTGATAATGATAAATGATATACATTATGTGGCGCCGCTGGTCCGTATCGCTGAAGGGTCATTGTGATGGAACCAGCGGGCCAGCTTCTTGTCAGGTGACGTCATTACTGTTTAGTTTGATGACGTCACACAAGGACAAGGAGGGGAAAGGGAAGATCTTCCCAGCCAGGCAAGGTGTACTGCCTGGGGACCGAAGTCCATTTGAGAAACGTTGAAACTTGTATATAGTGTTACAAGATAAATAATTGTGATATCGCGATTCAGGATAATATATTCCTATTTTTTTTTATTATTTTTTCTTGTAGCGTTTGTGATTGTTTGATCCGCGAAAATTAGATAGCAAACAAACAGATAGCTCTTCTGATGGGAAGAGAAACCGCGCCTATAGACACCAAATATATTAATGGTGCATTGCTATCCGTGTGGCAGGGTGGCCATGCTACATGCATAATTCTACTGGCTACAATACTCTTCAAACTGGAACATAACAATGACTAGCATTGACGCTATTACGGCAGGAATGGTTGCGGCGGTGGTACTAAATACCCGGTTGAGATGCTGTGGAACTTTACCACCTAGCTCTAGTCACGAAGGTAGTGATACATATAACGTAACGTTGAAATACCTTGCTTGTTGATAACGCTTAGCCCGCTAGACGTAAACACGTTATCGACTCGTGGTGGGCTCGTCGACAACGGAGGCAAACATGTCGTTGACAGCACAAAACATATAGGTACAGAAATGTGTCTAGTTACAAAGGGCGCTCCTACAACGTACATATAGACAACTCTCACGGACGTGATATCTAGGAATGTTTAGGATTGGTGCAAACGCGAGCCACCTGCTCGAGACATGCGTCAATGAAATTTTTGAGCAGACAATTTGTATTAGGTATAACAATAACATATATTTTGGTTATTATTGGTTAACATTTACGTTCTTCCTGCTTTATTCTCATCGTCGTCGACAACGAAGGCAAACATGTCGTTGACAGCACAAAAATATAGGTACAGAAATCAGGTCACAAAGGGCGCTCCTACAACGTACACATAGACAACTCTCACGGACATGATATCGCGGAATGTTTAGGAATGGTGCAAACGCGAGCCACGTGCTCGAGACATGCGTCAATGAAATTTTTGAGCAGACAATTTGTATTAGGTATAACAATAACATTAAAATTTTAGTTATTATTGGTTAACATTTACATTCTTCCTGCTTCATTCTCATCCATAAGTCAAATAACTAGATACGAGTGTCATTACCAGTATTTTGTACTTATGCTAAAGCTAATAACCTTACCGCGACCGCCGAGCGCAGGTATGAAAACATACGAGATTCATGACTTCAGTATCAGCTATTTTTTATGAACTTTTAAACTTACGCGTTCTACTATCATTTTTAAAAATATATAAACGGGTCAATAACGCGTACATATATAGAACTTACTTGTAAAGCTCGACGTTTCGGCCAAGTTACATTGACCGTGGTCACGAGCAGACTGGAGCAGCGAGTTTCCTCCGTCGTTCACGTCGGGATCGATGTTCATCTACCCCCTTCTGGTCTTGTTTTTTTCGAATTTAGCCTACACACAACACTAACCGTATCTTGGACTTTATTTGTTTGCAGGTGCAAAGGCTTTATTCTGCTGATCACTGGATTCCAAGCAGGAGACAACTTAAATCCGTCTTCCCTGTTGAAATTTTTATATTTTCTAATTTCAATAGCTTCCCGTACCATACGGGGCTATTTTTTTATGGTGACAGTCAATAGGTGAACAACCTGAGGACCGTTTTTCCCCGGGTTGGTCCCGGGCTCATTTGAAGAATAGGCCAACTGCCGTTCGACGTACAAGGCAACCGATTAGCTTGCGAGCATCTTGGCTACTAGGTGGTAGAGTTCTGCATTGTCTCGTCCGGATCTGGTACCACGGCTTTACCTATATCTGCTGCAATAGCGTTAGTGCTTGTCTCTGTCGTGTTCCTGCTGGAGGGAAATGTGGCCGGTAAACTTATGCATGTGGCATTAGACCACGCGACAAGACAGCAACGCACCATTAACATCTTTGGTGTCTATAGACGATTGTTGACTCTTACCATCAAGAGACCCATCTCCTTGTTTACTATCTTATGATATAAAAAAAATCACCCATCGTACACGCATCGTATATTTTCAACTTACATGTTGACAAATTTGCTCTTAAGTGACATTACATAAATAAAGCTTACATTTCAATGCCATTGTGAGTTGCTTAGCAAGTTAAAATGGAGTCAGCGTTGAGTTGGTGTAATGTGCCCAGACCTTAAATTCGCGTGCATCAAGAGGACAGACAAAAAGATCAAAATTGTAAAGGCACAAAAAACCAGGAAATAAGTAAAAATCAACAACTTTAAATTCACTCTGAATATTCATAAAGACCAAATATCCACGCCAAAAGTAGGTACGTATCCTGAAATTTTATATTTTTATTAGCCTTTTACCAAGTTCATTAGTATTCCGCCAGCGAAATATATCCGTCGCTTCGAATTCAACATGGACAAATCAAAATGTCGGTTTTTGTGATGTACAATATTGTTTTCGGACTGTCTCTTGTTTCAGCTCGCGTTTATATTACGGTATTTTTATTCTATTTAATATAAAACAAACGATAACATTTATAGTAATAATTTGGGTGAAATAAGATAGGTTTTGTTTTGTTGTCATAGTAAGGTTTAGATAATGGAATATAGATACTAGTGATCGCCTGTGGCCGAAATACAACCATAAACTAAACAAAAAAATCTTTTAAGTTTGACAACTGATTTAGCCGTAAAGAAAATGTTAGACGTAGTGTGTGTATAATATTTTGACAAGAGAAAGATAAAAACTTGGCATTAATTTCCATGAACAATCAAAATTATAAAATTGCATGCATTCCAACGCTGAACATGTAAAAGTGGCTTTATATTTGTCTAACAAGTTACAATTTTCATAATAGACAAAGCTACAAAAAATTTGTCAGTGCTCTAATTTCAAATCATTTAAGAAAATAACGTCATCTTAAACAGCTTGCAGCTAATACACCACTACTAAAATACGCTGTCAATGTACGTAAAATGTAAAATAACCCTTTTTTTACAAAATACTAAATTAATTTGAGCGTTCATTTGTATTTTTCTATAATTTTAGTGTGTACCTTAAATCTGATATAAAAACTAATTGTTAAAGTAGCATGCCCAATTGCAATATAATTTATCAATTGTTATGTAGACAGTAATCAGCTGTTCTTAAGTCCGCCATTACTCAGGACGAAATTACACGGTTTTCGCTTAGTTATTTCATATATAGTACCTAGTAGTTTCCTTCATCTAAGGTATAATATCATGTATGTCACATGAATTTAGTGTATATAATGTTTATTTTAATCAATATCATATATTTTTAGTACATATTATATAAGAATATTAGGTTTCTGCAATTCTCCGCAATATAAACTTTGACTATGCCAATTTTCACACTGCACCGTTCACGCAATTGTCTTAAAAATGGGTCCAAAATGTTTTCTTCACGTATGAATATATAGATATGTTATAGAATAGAATAGAATATTCTATTTGCATGAAAAGGTATACAATACAATAGGTGTTACAAAATAATATTTTCCAGATCGCCATAGTACCGGTGTGCAAAAATATTATAAACCTTATAACATATTTAAAAAAAATGTTATATAAAATGAGACATTATATATTATTATTAATTAAAGTTTGCTAATTCGCATTTAATAATATTTTATAAGAGAATGTCACACATATGAATGTCATACATTTATTTATGTTTTGTTAAGAAACATTTTTACAAAAAAAAAACAAACAGATAACTCTTTATGTTATTATAACTTAAAAAAATTATCTAACCGAATTAAATATCCAGTGAATGATACTTGTTATTTATAAGACAGGGAATAATTTCTATTATACAACAATTTATCATTTAGATATTCAACAATATTGTAATAAGCTTTTGGCGTTAACAGTTTAGAAAACACAACTTGTAAAAAGTTTTATTGAATAAAGTACTTCTGATTTCTGAACAATTAAGTGAATGGTAGAGAATGAAATTTGGCACAGTTAAAAGAACACGGGCGAGACTTCATTTCAAAAAAACACATTTTGGAATTGCCCGATCCGGGAACCGAACCCGAGACCTCCTGTGGTCAACACCGATACCGGACCTCTCGACCAAAGAGGTGATAATAATTATACTAGCAGCACCATGCAGCCCGTTGCATTATAAAAGTTTTTGGTGAATCCCGCGGGATCATCTATTTTTTTCAGAATAAAAGTAGCATACGTGGTATTACAGGTCATCATCTACCTGTGTGCCAAATTTTATTCAAATCCGTTTAGTAGTTTCTGCCTGATTGAGTAACAAATTATTCGTTTTACGGTTGCCATCGTTGATCGGTTCGGACAACTTTAATTTTTTGCGATCGCGACACCTCTGCATTCTTTCACGTGGAGGTTCATGGATATCATTAGATTGCTATTTAAAATCCCTTTCAAACGGTATATATTTCTTGTACTTTGACCTGGCTTTTTAAAGATTTTTTTGGCTGATTACAATTTTTCTCTTAATTTTTCCCTTAAGCGCCATATATATTTACTACAAGCATTTAAAATTGTTTTTTTAATCATATAATCAATAAATCATTATAAGAACTTTTGAATAAAACATAATTGTTGCTCTGAGTCAGAAGATATACCATATGCAAAATATGTAACACAGTGAAATTACCTAAAAATGGCAGCACTTCCTATTCCACTCCCCGTGAAGCATCGTAATCCGTGCCTAGCTTATCAATTTTTTTGATTTTTTAGCTATCCAGTGGTATAATTAGATTTTGGATGTCGGTGAAAGTTATGTAGCTATAACACCAAACTGTATCCCCCAATTTCGTTATCATCCGTTTTTTGAACTGCCTCCATATGAAGGCAAAATCTGAAGACGTATTCACGTCAAAAATGTCGAATATTTTATATAAAAAAGATAATATCGCGTGGGTTCTTGAATTTATAAATGGTCCTTATAAAGGCTTAGTTCGAAATAACTTTTTGTACATTAGCTTAGAAGATAATATTCTATTTTTGCCTCATTGCTCTTTTATAAGACCATGTTTTATGTACGTCTATACGCCTACAATACATTCTGGATCAGTTAAAAATAATATTAATTAGATCATGAGGACCTAGGCTCGATGCTTAAGTCGGGAAAAAGTGTTATTGAGGTCGATATCGACATCGACATTCTTATATATAGGTAGGTCATTCTTGAAGGTCCCTAAGAAGTCGTGTTCGTTCGGAAAAGGAGTAGTTATAACATAATTTGAATTGATAGATTTACGTGCTCATCACCACCAGAATCTTAGCTTTTACTGGGATTTGTAATTTTGAGAAAATCTTCGATGTCGATATCGATCCTACATATAAGAATGTTTTGCTTACAAATTACGACAAACGCATTCTTGCGTTTGTAAAAGTGTATGATGTCTGAAAGAATTTCAGACATCATACATTTTAACAAACCAGAAAATCACCTTTGTCATATGAAAAATAGTTCCATAACTCAAAGGAAGTACGGAGACAAAGGTTATGAATTTTTTACTCGGTACGGTGCAGTCTTAATAGAAGTAACAATTTCGGGCGTTCTATTATATACTATGCTTTGTTATTAATAACTAAAAGGCTTCAGTTATTGTGCAGTTTTGAAATTTTATACTGAAATATGTGAGAGTTTCAAGCAGAATAGGATGTCGCGAAACATTGTCCTCAGTTTTATTTTAACTGAACAATTCCATTATTAATGAACTGTTTTGCGTATAAAAATTATTCATTCATTCATCAATTACAATTTTTTTTCTGCGTGTTCGTTCCGGCTTATATGTATATAATGTATAGTTCCGGTTTGGTGTGTATATGGGATGGTTGATGCGGTTGACTCTTTCCATCAGGGGACCCATCTGCTTGTATGCTTTCTTATGATATTTTAAATAAATTTCGCAAAATAATATTCATTTATTTTACATTTTTTTTATATATTTGCACACATTAGGTAGAATATGCTGGAACCTTTGATTAATTTTAATAATGAGGTAGGCAGTGGTACTTCCAGTTCACCCATGATTAACCGAAAATACTTAGTCGTACAATGTGACAAACCTATCGCCAACCGAGTAGTTATCGGCAACATAGTTTTTATCAGAAAACTGAACTGACCACTAGAACACAGAGGCGATCATTAGAGGCGATAATAATTTATAACACGCATATTTTTACAAATAAATATATTTTATTCTATTCAATTTCATTACACATACATATTCAGATCCCTTGCGGGGTAAACAGCATAATATATCACAATCCTTACAAATTTGTCTTGCTTCCATTTTCATACAAAAATTAATGCTATTTTTATCTTAAGTATTGCAATAAAAGTTAGGTGATGTACACGTAAACACATCTTACAAATTCAATCCTAAAGAATTTCGAAGTCCATAAGTCTAATCGTAACTTCAATAGAATATTTCAAAGTCCTAAATAATTCAATGGACGTACTGGAAATAAAACTTCATCGAGCAATGACGTATGATGTTTCCATCTTTATTTATCCAGACAATAACTTTTTGAGCAATAAAAACTCCTGAAGAATATCGTCAATAAAATTTATTACTGTTGAGTCATAAAATGACAATTTTTATATGAATTTAAGGATGAAAATTTTATTTTATGATTTTTTGTTGATATACAAGTTAACTTGTGTTGTGTACATACCCAAAACAAGTAAACTTGATATCATTTTTGTCGAAAATTTGAGAATATATATGTGTTACAAGTTATTAAAATTAGTTAAAGGTACTAGCATTTTTTACCTTCATATGGTTTTTTTATATCATAAGAAAGCAAACAAGCAGATGGTACCCCTGATGGAAAGAATCAACCATCGCATGTAGACACCAAAGATATTAATGGTGCGTTACTACCTTATCCTCTCAAGCCGGAACACGACAGTGACAAGCACTAACGCTATTGCGGCTGGAATAGGTAAGGTGGTGGTACCGAAACTCGGGCAAGACAATGCAGAACTCTACCACCTAGTAGTCACGATGGTAGTAGCTTGCATAGTCATGGTTTACAAATCACTACATAGTATAAAACAATGTCGCTTTCTCTGTCTGTCCCTATGTCCCTATGTCCCTATGTCCCTATGTCCCTATGTATGCTTAAATCTTTAATACTACGCAACAAATTTTGATTCGGTTTTTTGATAGATTGATTCTTGAGGAAGGTTTTAGTATATTAACCTTTCCGATATTCCCACGGGAACAAAAGCTACGCGGGTGAAACCGCGGGCAGGTCGCTAGTATATAATAATTAATTATCTATATCTATATATCCCGCTGCGTCTACTGTCTGTCTATTCGTGATAAACTTAAAAACTATTGATCGAATTTTCATGCGGTTTTCACCAAGAGGTAAAGAAATTCATGAGGACGGTTTAAGTGTATAATTTGTCAAGGTTTTTTGTATTTATTACCCATGCAAAGCCAGAGCCGGTCGCTAGTTACATGTTCGGTGTATTGAAGTGAGAGAGAGGCTAGGCTTGAAATATGGTATCGGTGTAAAGATGAGAAAGAGCATTCTCCCTTGGTTCCGATATGTAAGAAGAACGGTAGTTAAAAGGTTAACAAAACAGATATACAAGGTGAATGTGGAAGGATGTAGGTACCGGGGAAGACCAAGACTGACATACCATGATCAAATTGATCGAGTACTGTCCGAAGATGGTGTCAAGAGTTTTCGGAGCCAGCGTGTGTGTATGAAGAGAGTAATGAATGTGGAGGAAGCGAGACAAGCCTGCACTGATCGTGATGTTTGGCACACGGTTCTCTCTGCCTACTTCATAAGGGATCTGGCGTATGATATGTATGTAACAACGTGTAGTTTAAAAATGGAAAGGTACACTATTTATTATAAAAGTTTTCGGCAAATCCAGCGAGATCACCTAATGTTTCCGGAATAAAAAGTAGCCTACGTGCGATTCCAGGTTATCATCTACCTGTGCCTTAAATTCCATTCAAATCTGTTTAGTAGTTTTTACGGGATTGAGTAACAAACATCCATCCATCTACACATCCAAACTTTCTCAAGCATGCATTGCATGTGCACCTGATGATAAGCGGTTCGACTCGACATTCTTCATTTAAACCGCAAGGGACTGGAACATGCTTCCAGAGTCTGTGTTCCTCGTCGAGTACAATCTGGGGATCTTCAAGAGAAGAGTGAACGTGTACCTACTAGGGAAGCGCGTTCCATCTTAGGCCGCATCTTAGCTTACCATCAGGCGAGATCGTGGTCAAGCGTTTCCTTGTCAACACGGGTCTGGTACCACCGCCTTACCTATTCCTGCCGCAATAGCGTCAGTGCTCGTCGCTCTCTTGTTCCGGTTTGGAGGGTAAG
This sequence comes from Apodemia mormo, assembly GCA_036924255.1. Taxonomy (NCBI): domain Eukaryota; kingdom Metazoa; phylum Arthropoda; class Insecta; order Lepidoptera; family Riodinidae; genus Apodemia; species Apodemia mormo. The sequence continues at coordinate 37,879,495 of JAUPFN010000011.1, read as the reverse complement.
GTAGCCGGTAAACCTTTGCATGTGGCATTAGACTTCGCCACAAGATAGCAACGCACCATTAACCTCTTTGGTGTCTATAGGAGATTTTTGACTCTTTCCATCAAAAAAAAAATGTTAGTAAGGGCTCTTTGAATAAACTGCCATTTGCCATTTACTAGATAGTTCATAAAAAGCGAAATATTGGCAAAATATGTCTCTAACATCGTGACTGCTAGGTCATAGAGTTCTACCCACGTCTCGCTCGTATTTGATTTCAATAACTTACCTATTCCTGCCGCAATAACATCAGTGCTTGCCACTGTTGTGTTCTAGTTTACAGGGTAAGGTAGCGGGCAACTTATGTATGTGGTATTAAATCTACCACATGGATGACAACGCATAATTAACATCTTTGATATATTTCTTTCTACCATCTTCTTCTTTGCTATCCTATGACATAAAAGTACATACTTCAAAGTCATATTTCTAGAGAAAATGTCCATTAAAAATGTTTCTCTAAATATGCACAATCGAACAAAAGAAATAGGCGAAGTACAAATGCTGGTAATTTTTAAAAGGATAAAAAGTGTTCCATTTGCGTCGTGGCTTTTATGGACTTACCAAGGAGAAAATTATTGTCCTGAAGCCATTTATGGGACTGGCCGTAGAGCTAAAAGCCACTGCATGTCCTACAGTCACTTACAATGTATCTGTAAGCAGTATGCTGTGGTCGATTGCAGAGTACAGTGAAACTGCAATTGCTAAACTTTGCGTATGGTCCACGTGAATAGTTTATTATTCCAAAAATCTGGAAGAAAAATAATATTGCGTATAAACAGCAAAATTCGTCCGTCGCCCCGCCCCCGTCGCAGCACCACGTGGCATGCTTACCGCTCGGCCACGTGAACCGGCGGCGGCGGCGAAAATTCGTTGGTCACGCTGCCGCCGGTCGCCAAACCACGTGGCAAGTTTAGTACTTCCCATACATTTGTTTCAGACGCTAGACTCATCGCCGTTTGCGCCGCGCGAATAATCGCGGGCGCGAATATCCCGTGGCCAGGCGTTTAGTGTGTAATACGATCGATATCCCTAGCGATCGCTAGACGATCGGTCGGTACGATAATTTATATAGTCAATAGTCATGCACGTGTGATCGTTCAGTAGTTTTGATTAATGCGAATGACCTGCAAACTAGGTGCTGGAAGTTGATTGAAAAGTCTCGTTATTTTCCATTATGCATCATGACTGACATGCGCGCATGATCATCTTAATCGGCATATTATGCAATAGCTCACTTTGTTTCTAATTGGCGTCAACAATGGACATGGACAGCGCACCGTAAGAGCTTATTGATGATGACGACGCTAACGTGAGCTCAGATGCGAATTAATTCTTCATGTTATTAATATCTATGAATAAAACCGTTCAGAAAAGTGAGTCTTAAAAAACATCCGGTTCTCTTTTGCTTCTTTCTGCGCAGTGTAGTTGAAAGTACAAGCAAAATAAATCACTCTATGATAAAGACAACTCCATTGCACAGACCTCTTCACTGTAGGTACACCTAAAATGATTATGAGCCATCATGAGGGTCCATCCTGCAGCATGACAATTCACGTAAACGCATGTCTTGCCGTATGATCGTCTAGAAACCGGGTCTATTCAAGTCTTAAGCGCTTCGACTCGATTGACATTTTATTACGTGAATGGGGTGGATGATTGATTAATATTTCTATTAGGATAACCTAGTTGTTGAAATAAAACTACAAGTGTATTTTAATTTGTTTATCTGAAAGCAATAGTAATGCACCAGGTGCGGACGATAGAAAATATAACTTATTATAATCTTGATTACATGAAGAGACCATTTGTAAAGGCGTAATCGCTTGACGAATGCCTTTACTAAACAATTTTAAACATTTTGTCGCTTTTTCTTATACTCTATACCATTCTTTAGAACTAGAAGGCGTTTGCATCGTAAAGTGAGCGCTTTATAGCTACTGAAAGAGTTTAGTCTGTCCCATCTCCTTTGAACTGGATTGTAGTGCGCAAAGCGTCGACTTCATTACAGCGCTGCATGGACACGTATTACATGTGCAAATTAATTTTATGCTCGGTGGGACTAACAAGCCTCTATAGACCTTATTTCTTTCATTGTAATTACACTTTTATGACAGTTCTTCTAATGAAAAAAGATTATTTTGCTTATGGTAGTAGACTCAAGCGTGTTCTAAGTAGTTGTGTGTGGATATTTGAGTGCAATATGTTGGATTAAACAATATCGGAAGTAATATACTACTTTCCAAATTGCAAATAGTTGCTGTGACGCATGCAGCAGCTCATTTCAAATAGTATTGGATATGCTACGCCTACAGACTGTTAGTTTGACTGTTAAAGGAAAGTTCAGGATAGGGTAAATTCGAGAAATAAGGGAGAGATTAGCAGTAGGATAAGACAGATTGATAGAGATAAAATAAGGTAGTAAAAAGTAGGTGGTCATTTTGAATCACCTACTTTTCACCATCACAGCTCTATTTAGTGAATAATATAAATTGCCTATTTGTGGGATTAAAAACATTTTCGATCTGTAAATTTATATACTGTGATCCAGGAAATAGTGTGATCCAGTAAATCTTGTAGTTTTACTTTAACACCCGCATCTGTTATTTCAATACTGGAGAGCGGTGGATAACACTTTTTTTTGCATTTTTTGACATGTTATAAGATGGCAAAATATCGGAGTTTTTTTAATTAGACTTGCACGAAGAAATGCGTATATTGATCTCGAAAGATCTAGATCGGCATAAAGCCCCAAAGCTTCACCAACATTAAAATTATTTGCATTGTGAGTCTCATGGAACAACTTGTTTTTCATTACCTTTTTTCATCTCTGTCAGAATTTCGGATCATGGCAACAACAGAAGCTTCATCAAGTTCTCCTTCAGACTTCAATTCTTGAACGTATACATTATATACGTACTCGAGTCCATATTCTTGAATTAACTCCATATTCTTTCTTTTTTGTATGTGTGACGTCGTAGGTGCAGTATCACTAGGTTCCTCATCGAATCGTACTCTAAATTCACCGTCTAACCATGATGAATTTTTACTAAAAAATGTTATTTAGTTCGGATAGATTTTATTCAACGGTCGTTAAAATGTGATAAAAGCAATCTTTGCATACTACTCACAACAACTTCGCTTTTTGCAGATATAACAAGTGGTGATGTTCTTCTATGTATTGTTTAATATCTTCTGATTTCGATCCATGATCAATGAAGAAAACGCATAATTCTCGTCGAGACGCTTTAGTAAGGTTTACCGGGAATGGTAACGAGTGTGTATTGGAGGATATACTGATAAATGGCAGCATACCTCAATATCTTTTATAGTAAAAGATCATGTGACACATTATTTGATTGGCAGCAGTAGCTAGCTACTTTATCAAATAACCACTATCTGAGCCAATTACTGATATGATGTGCAGTACATGATTTTAACCACCATTTTTCACTGATATCCGCATGAGAAATAATTACCTAGCACTATGATAACGTAAAACTGACCACTTCCGATCGGATGATAAAAATAATAATTACTATTTTTACACGAATTTCCCACCAAACATATATCAAAATTTGGGTAAATTAGTTACTACATTTTTTGTCAATGGGCAATTGTCTTTGCTAAAGTGTCAAAAATCATATAATTATAGAAAAATCTATTCAATTGAATGTTATAATGAAAACATGTTTTTATTTTGCATTTTCGCCATCTACATATTTCTTCACTTCATTTTATGGGGGGCAGATTGGGGCAAACTTCTTTTTTCGCCTTGTCTTGTATGTGAACTGCTTTATGTGATATAAGTAAAATTACGACTTAAATAGACGTAGCTAACTGTGAAAACTCTACTTAAAATTCCAAAAAAGGAAAAAAGTAGTCATGTAAAAAGCCTGTCTGTATGTCCTCAGTTTTTACATTACTAGTTTATTTGTACGCTTTTTAAATAAAACAATTAATAACAATTATTTTAACCATATATAACACTTACAGGTTTGTTTTAGAATAACGAAACTATCAGCATGTAATCTTATGGAATTTTTCTCTACATAATCGACGTTATTTGGAGATACAACTTCAAAATATAGTTTTATTAGAAATAAATGTGAAATGATTCATATAAATTTCTTTATACCGTGTATTAGACATTTCTTGAGACATCTAATTTATAGAATATTCAAAATAAAACTTTCCGAAAACCTATTTTAGAGACGGTACAGGTGGTTCTGGCCCACAGTGAGCGTGTGGTTGCAGAACTCTACCACCTACACGATATATAGTCACGATGGTCGTGATAAGTATTGTCAATCGGTTGCCTTTTACGACCTGCCTGGCAGAACAGCAGTTGGTATATAATTCAAAGGAGCCCGGACCAATACAGGAGTAATGTATTCTTATTCTATAATATTAAAGTAAAAAAATATTTCAAAACTATAAACCAGACAGGGTTAGATATTTAGATACTTATTCAAAGCTATCACACGTCTTGACATAGTTCATGAACGATTTTCTTTCAATTTTGACAATATGGTGTCTGGTTGTCGCTGTAATAAATTTCAATTACTGCCGTGTCTTTAATCATATTTGTAAGATTAACTGCTAGTTTTCGAAACGATTTTTTTTAAATATAACAAGTAATTAATCTGTGTTTAACGAAAAAGATACATAGAAGTCATTATGTTTAACAGGTTATTTCCTTGTAAAAATTATGTTAAACACAAATTAATTGCTTGTTAAAATTAATTTGCGTTTAATAAACCTAACAATCATTATATAATCATAAAACTTAACAATCATCAAAATCGGCCCACGGCTACACGTTTCGTCTCTGGAATGCTTCATAGGAATAAAAATACATATTACATACATACCTACATAGAGTGATGAACGCATTAGCCTCCTTCAGTCGGGTAAAAAGGTACCTATTGCTGAATAGTAGCGGAAGCGATAAAATAAACGTTTATCTACACGCGTTCTCAAATATGTTTAGTAATATAATAGCACAACTAATCTTTAGTTTGGAAATAACGCGTAGGACTCGCGAGCCATTTATTCAGACGAAATCCATCGAGATATACGAGTAGGTTTTCCTAATAGCGAAAAAAACAATAAAACAACAAACACACAATAAACCCAACTCAAATAACGCAAGGAATAGGGGAGTAGGATTCTGTTACGCATTAGTGGAATATATTCCGGAATCGTATAGGGCAATTCAGGAACGGCGAATTTAAATAAAGGTCGCGGTTAATACGGACTTATGTGGGCTGGGATGTGTTCAAAAGCATAATAGATATAATGGCCATAATAACAACCTATAGGTCTATGATAAATTTACTTTTCTTAATGGCAAAATCTCCCCTGTGTTGATCCGGGTTGCTATAAGATCTGCCGTTCTGCCAGGCAGTTCTTAAGAGGCGAATGTTTGGCTTTACTAGTCACTAACATCGTAGCTACTATGTGTAAAGTCCCGTTTTCACTTTGATTAGTTCGAGTGCGAGTGATTAATGCAGGTGCTTAGTATTAAGCAAAAAGTACGTGAAGACAGCTGTTGATCAGTGCGAGTGATTCAGCGTCGTAAAAGTAAATAGGCGCTTATTACTAATCACTCGCACTACACAACGGCTGTCTTCACGTATTTTTTGCTTAGTACTTACGACCTGCATTAAACACTCGCACTTGCACTAATCAAAGTGAAAACGGGGCTATAGGGTTCTGCATTATCTCGTCCGGGTCTGGTACCACTGCCTTACCTATTCCTGCCGCAATAGCGTCAGTGCTTGTCACTGCCGTGTTTAGGTTTGGAGGGTAAGGTAGCCGGGAAACTTATGCGTTAAGATCCCACTACAATGATAGCATTGCACCATTAACATCGTTGGTGTTTATAGGCAACAATTGTATCGGCTTGTATCTTATCTAGTTAAATTTAAAAAAAACCTTTTCGTATTGTAAAGTTGCTTGCGATGGGTTTTCCATCTAAAAATTCTCGTATCACGGTGTTTGTTACCAAACTACATTGAAATGGCTCGACCGATTTTTATAAAATTTTGTGTGCATATCGGGTAGGTCTTAGAATCGGCCAACATATATTTTTCATACCCCTAAATGTTAAGGGGTTAAAATAGGGGTTGACCACCCCCTATTTTTTATTTTTAAACAAAATTTTTTGTTTTTGTCTTTTTATAATTTAGTGTTGAAAAATATTTACAAGCCTTAATATTCTCCTTTCTACTATCAACCCCTATTTTTTAATTCAATAATTTATATGGTAAAGTAACTCTTGCCGAGTCAGCTAGTTAGTATTCTACAATATTTAATTATTTATCGACAACTAGGGTCTTCTGTCAACCATAGGGTTTTGATCTGCGGGTCCAAATTTTCATAATAAAAACGTTACAAACGTAAAATTTTAGTGTAGTTTTGTTTACTTAAAGTAGCTTACCCATACATACACCATTAATTTTTCGAGCTGCTTCTGTAAACCGTCGCTGCCGCGTCGGAACTCATGTTCGTAAACAACATGTTGCTTGATGTTTTACAAAACGTTGCCGGAGAAAAATCAAATGGAGTTAAATAAGCGAATGAATTCGAAACTTACATACAAAAGCCCAAATTTGAAATAAATTGGTATTTAGAGCTCCAAACCAAATAACAGATAATTGAGATCAAAGTGGCCAGTTTGCGTAAACGCCAATTTCATGTGTAGGGACCTAACATCGTTGGACAAATTAAACTATACGTTAACCCGAAATTAAGCGATTTCACATATATGAGTTTTAGTTGACGATATTATTTCACAGAAATAGATATTTAAACATACCACCTCGCGATTCCCGAGGCATTTTTATTCCGCAATATTATTCCAAGAAAATAGTTGTCAGTAGAGAAGTTTCCAGGTGGAACGAGTTAAGAAAATAGCTTAATTCTTCTAAAATGTTCGCCATTACTACTGCAAAATTCTGGTGAACTATAATGCAATTATCAATGGCCAATGTTCAAGTCACTAACCATGGGCGCCGGTAGCAGGGGTGCGCTTGCACCCCCCGGTAGGAAACAAAATACGTATAAAATAATAACAATATAATATGTACCTATTATTCTTTATTTTTTAGTGAATGGTATGATGTGTAGATGCTATGCATCCCCCTGAAAGTAATCCTGGCAACGCCCATGTCACTGACCATCAGGAAAGTTGGCCGTTTGTCTCATTTTCCATAAAAGAAAACTACAAGATTTCTTACATAAAATAAAATATAAACAAACTTATTTAGAACCCACTGCCTTGTGGTCCAATATTTATTCCATTAGACGTACCTATATCATAACGTTTTTTCGATCTTATTTGTATCGATTCCTGGCATGTAAGTATTGAGGCTAATCTCGAAAGATGAAATCTCATAAATAATTTGAATCTTAACTAAACATGCTAAGGAAGAAATTACCTAATCTATAGCTGGAAATATACTAAATGATGCAGTCCCACGGTATTGGTCCGGACTCCTTTGAAGAATAGACTAACTGATATTCTGCTAGGCAGGTCGTAAAAGGTGACCGATTAGTTGTACTTGTCACTACCATCGTAACTACTAGGCGGAAGAGTTCTGCAACGCCTCGCCCAGGTATTTGGTACCACCGCCTCATGGCACTGCTATTCAGCCACATGAATAGCAATGCACTTTTAACATCTTTGGTGTGTATAGGCGATGGTTTCCTTTTCCATCAGAACAGCCATCTTTTTTTATATATTATAAGATAGCAAACAAGCAGATTTTTTTATATCTTAAGATAGCAAAACATCTACTTAGGATAGGTTATCTGTACGTAGTACATTAAACTCTCTGCTCTTCAGTATAAAACCGGCTTTTCCTAATTTGTTACTTTCTATTTTTTTATATCATAAGATAGCAAACAAGCAGATGGGTTTCCTGATGGAAAGAGTCAACTATTGCCTATAGACACCAAAGATGTTAATGATGCGTTGCTATCTTGTGGCGAGGTCTAATGCCACATGCATAAGTTTACCGGCTACCTTACCTTCCAAACCGGAACACGACAGTTACAATCACTGACGTTATTGCGGCAGGAATAGTTAAGGCGGTGGTACCAGACCCGAGCGAGACAATGCAGAATTCTACCACCTAGTAGTCACGATGGTAGTGACTCGCACAGCCAATCGGTCGCCTTTGACGACCTGCCAGGCAGAACGACAGTTGGCCTATTCTTCAAAGGAGCCCGGGACCAACACGGGGAAAAAATCCATCCATCTGCCTGTTTGCTATCTAATGATATATAAAAGATGAAAAATAAATAAACTTGGATGTGCACTCCATCGGATGTAAGTCACAGACGCAACATTGAATTATTCGTTAGCGAGCGGACGCCGCGTCCGATAGAAAAAATACCCACATGATGATTTTGTATGTAGAAAATCTCCGGAGCAGCTGTGTTTGCATCTTCGTCAATGGTTCCTTTTACTATGCTTTCCAACTGAGAAAAAGATCGTGTATATTATCAACTTTATATCATAAGAGTGAAATTAGTAATATTAACAAAAAAAATTGTTAAAAAAATTGGGCTGATTTTTTGAAGAACAAATAACCTTCAAATAATTCTATAATAATATTAGTATTCCATATCCATACTACATGTTAGGTACATGTGTACCTATTTAAATAATGTCATTGTCATTATACACATAATTTGAAATACGTAATTAATTTTAGATTTATGCAGTATTACATGCGACAAAAAAAAATAGTACACCAATGATGTCGGCAACAAAATTAAAACTTCCTCTAAAAATGAGCGCAAAATTTTAAATTGTGCGCTCATTTCAAATAGAATCGCGTCAGACGCGATACTGTCGATTTGATTACGTTTTGTACATTGCTTTCTAAAACAATTATAAATCTTTCGCTTAAGGTTGGATATTCAAAAAAATACATTTTTTCCATATCTATAACTGCTTGAGAGAAATTAGCGACAGTTTTGAGTGTCAGTTTTGATCGAGACTGTGCATCTTGGATTTTTATATCAATGAAGCAGTGTAAAGATTTTAAATCCGATAGACACATTCGATTGAGTATTTTGTTTATAAAAATAAATATATATTTTGTATTTTTATATTTTCTTTTCTTTTCTACATCTTCTTTAATACATACTAGCATGAGCGAACGGGAATCTGAATAAAAAATATACCAATTAGAACGTAAATTCATTGTTTTTTTTAATGAATTTCTTTGTTAGTATTTTTTTGCTCACCATACTCATCACTAATGAAGTTTTTGCAAAATTCGGAACAATAATATTATGGCGTCCTGACAATACTATTCACAGGTGAAACGCATAGCAGAATAGCCCGTGCTCCTCGTCCGAAATTTTGTTACTGTCTGTACGCTTCGTATAGTAGGGGATTTTGGAATTTACTCAATACTGTTGAGGCTCTCTCCTAATTAAGCCCTTTATATGCCCTATCTCCTAAATAAGCCGGGCATCTGGGGCAGTAGGAAAAAAACTTGAACCAGCTTGTCTGATTTTGCGTTATTCATAATAATAATAATAATATCTTTATTTGCGTAAAATAGGGTACATAATAAGATCTTATTTAAAAATATGCTTCTCTTTAATCCTATTTTGCCTGTTTTGTGGCGTGCAAATGTTAAAATTATGTTTATAATCATAGTAAATTTATGTTAATAATCTTATAGTAATTTTTTTATATATATTTACTTACAATTACAATATTATCCTCACTAAATAAAGAGAAACACTTTAACTATACCACCAAATTAATACCAAGTCAAGTATAATCAGAGGTTTTGCGTTCACTTTATCCTAAAAGATAAAATTTATTATTAAAAATACTCATGCCCATGTCTTAAAAATAGAATTAATTGTTAATGTCTTATATTTAAATTTATTCAAAAATAATTAATAATTTGAAATGTCAAAACGTGAATATATACAGTACCCGGCGATAAATATTGCACATCGAACTTTGGAAAGAGACAATCGGATAATTTCGGCTTCGTAAAGCGTTATCTCTGTCCCACACTACCTATGTGACGTTTAGTCAGTCGTTGTTCAAGTACGATAGAGTGCAGTCGCGTCTCGAAAAAAATATATATTTAGAGTTGATAACACCCACAAATTTAAATAATTTAAAGTTGTAATATGGCATCTTTCGGAAAAAGAGGGAAACCTTTACGAGGTCAGTCACGTGAAATTATCTACAATGTTTATAAATACTTTGTAAGCGAAGCTGATAGATTTAAAAAAAAAGTAGATGAAAATGTAAGTTGTTATTTTAAGAAGATTCAAGAGCGAGTTGCAAATGCCACTGGAATTTCAAGAAGAACTTTGAACAATATATTAAACGAAGTCAGTACTGAAACACATTCGACTGAAATTAAGTTCAGCACTCCAAAAAAAGGGAGACCAAAAAAGCAATTTCGTTTGGATATGGACGATTTTGATTACGATGTTGTTCGAAGAATGGTGTATGATTTTCACTTACGATTTAATGAACTGCCAACAATAAAATCATTAAAAGCTAAGTTATCTGAAGCTATTAATTACAATGGGTCTGAAAAAACATTGAGAAAAATACTTCATGACATGGGATTTCAGTTCACTAAAATGGAAGATAATCGAAAAATTCTAATGGAAAAGCACGACGTTAGTCTCAAACGAATGGAATACCTTGATAAAATACGCAAATTTCGCGAAACAGGAAAAAATATCGTCTACATGGATGAGTCATATATACATGCATCCCACACTAAAGGGAAATCTTGGAGTGACGATAAGAAAAAAGGAGTAAAAAAGCCAATTTCAAAAGGTCAACGTTTGATAATAGTTCATGCGGGAAATGAAAAAGGCTTTGTACCCGGTGCTTTTTTAACGTATAAATCCACGGACACTACAGGTGACTATCACAATGAAATGAATAACGATAACTATGAGAAATGGCTGGTTAACCAATTAATCCCAAATATACCCAGTGATTCTGTTCTAGTTATCGACAACGCACCCTATCACAACAAGTATGTTGAGAGACCCCCCAACTCAAACACCATTAAACGGGAAATGATCAACTGGTTAAACAGACATGAAATTCCAGTTGATCCAAAATTAACAAAAACCCAGATTTACGCTATTATATGTCAGCACAAGGAGAGGTATACAGAGTTTTCTGTGGACAAAATACTTGCCGAACATGGGCACACTGTGTTGCGATTGCCACCATATCATCCGGATTTTAATCCAATTGAAAATATATGGTCTCAACTGAAAGGCTATGTAGCCTCTAGAAATGTGGGTATGAACTTAACTACAGTAAAAACATTATTGACTGAAAAAGTAAACATGATCGGCGCTGAAGAGTGGAAAAAGGTTTGCGATCATGCAATCAAATGTGAGAATGAATATAGAAGCATTCAACACAGTTTAGACAATTACACTGATAGATTAGTAATAAATACGGCTGATAGTGACAGTGATATTGACCTCTTTGAGAGCACAGATAGTGAAATGGAAGTAATTGAGAATTAGAATTATTATTATTTTTATTGCAATGTCTCATTTTAGCAATAGGTATAATGGTGTTTATTATGTACACTAAAGCTGTAATGTTCCAAAATAATTAAATACGTAAACATAATATAAAAATGTTTTTTTATTTTATTTTACCCCAACCTAAAGCCATCACTTATAGAAAAATTAGTGTATTTTATACAAAGAATAAAAATATCAAAAGAATCAAATCATACTTGTTTTAACAGCTCCTAATAGGTACCGGACTGTTTGTATTTTGTGCGACAGAGATAACGCTCTACGAAGCCGAAATTAGCCGATTGTCTCTTTCCAAAGGTCGATGTGCAATATTTATCGCCGGGTACTGTACATGATTATTGTCTTCAATGTCATATATAATTTTAAAATTTCAAAATAAAAAATAAATGTATACTTATTTAATATTTTATATAAACACAAAATATAAAAAGCTATATTCTATATTAATAACATTGACATGAAAATATTATTTATTAATTTATTTATTGGAGTTTAACAATATTTAAGCTATTCTGACTAATTTAATATATAGACTAATTAAAAATAACAATAATTTATAATTTAATTTACTTATTTTAATGAAACCCTGCAACAAGGCGGTATTTTGAAATCTTAAACTGCTATAGATTTAAATTAAATTTCTTTCTTTCTTTATGTGAAAAAAATTCTTCGAAAGTATAGAATGAGCAATCTGTTAACCACTTTCTTAGTTCTTTTGTAAATCTTTTAGAACTTAATTCCCTAATAATTTGTGGTATGCAATTAAAGACTTTTATTATCATCCCACGACAGTTCCTTTGATAAAAGGTGGTGTTACAAATGGGGAAATGTATTTTTGTTGGATCTCTGGGAGGAAACATCCTTTTTTCGGAATTGTTCCATGATTGAAATAAATGTGGGTGATTTTTAACAAAAACCGCAGCATCATAAATATATTGACACACTAATGTCAAAATGTTTAATTTCTTGAATAGTGGCCTACAAGTTTCTAGAGGTGAACTGCGCAAATACGACGAATACACTTCTTTTGTGCAACAAATACTCGTTGATGCGAAATTGAGCTACCCCATATAAGAATACCATACCTGATTATACTTCCAACATATCCATGATTCCTTTCCTTCAAAATTAAAAAAAGTTTAACTGCGCTTGACGATATTAAGACATTTGATTTTTAAATTTGTGACCCCCCCTATCCAACGTAAGGGACGTTACACTCAAATCGTCACTGTTTTTTTAGTATCATCACGCACGGTTTCCTTGCGGATAGGCAGAGTCACCCGAATGTCAATAGATTTTCCGGTTTACCACGATTCCTCAGTTTGTCGGTTGAAAGATGAGGGGTGATCCTCATCGCCGCAATTTACCGATTTGATAATAATTGTCGACTATTTCTAGCGATAATCGGGACCGGCGACTTTACGTGCTCATCCGAGGCACGGGAGTAGTAACACGCAACCCTGCCGTTCTTTTAACATTTTTGAATATGTACCTAGATGCTTTCCTCACCATTTGAAATGAAAAAACATTATTTAACCTTTTATTTTTCTTATATTCTATATTTTCCATCGTCCGCAGTTGGCAAAAATCTATTATTGTTAGACAATTAGCACTTGTGCTATAATTTCAATTTAGAACTTAATTTATAATATAACACTCAACCGGTTTCACTTTTTAAGCATCTCGATGTAATATACTTAATTGATTATTCCTATCGTCTATTTTGGCGCACCGTTACTGGGTTGGGCAGAAAATGTTTTTTTTTTTCATTTAGAATAGTCATATTTTTGCAATCTACATTATCAAAACGCAAAATGTGACAACTGTCAATGTCTTTTTCAAGGCGTGAAACGTCAAAGTCGCACGTCTGACGTCGTCATCCTTTGTTTTGTAATTTTTAAGTAATTGCGTTTTGTTATAAAATTAGTTTAAAAATATTTAAATTATTAGGAAAACACAATAACGCGATAATTATTATCTTCAATAAGTGTTGGCTACCTCACTGAGTACAAAATCTATAAGTTATAGTGTCTTCAAAGTTTGGATTATAGAGGCAACATAAATCATATCCTGCGTTTACTCAAGCAATTTTTATTATTTGCCTAAAATGGATTGTGTTGCGACGTTAAAGATTCTAGTAATTGGTGAAAGTGGTGTTGGAAAGTCAAGGTATGTCATAAAATCATACTAATTATCGCCTCTTGAGTTTTAAAACTTCTTATGACTCATTTTCTTTACTTCCTACTGATACAACTTGCCTTTCGGCAGTTTGCTATGTAAAAACTTAATCTTTATACAATTTATAATATCTTGTGTATTTAAAAATTGTAAGTAATGTTGCATTGGAAATATTCAGACATCATTTGTAATGCTAATATTGTGAAACTCAAGTTTAAAAGGTCAATCCGCGTGAATAGGTTCTTTGTTTTCAATCATTACCTGTTCGATTATTTATTCAGGTAATTTTAAGAAAACATGGAGTTACATTCTGTTAGAATCTCCAACATCGAAGTGTACACACACTTCTAAAAAGTTCCTAATTAAAATATCTATCTATCTACCAATACAGGTATACACTTACTCACACTAAGGTCCATTACGTGCTTTGATTATTACTAATCCAGCCACCTAGTTCAAGAGATTTCCAGAGCTCTCAATGATTTACTTATGTAGAGGATATAAAATGAGTCAGTTTGGACCGTGATAAATGCCTCTTAGTTTTGTCTGCTTAACCCAACAGGAATTTGGTGTGAACATAGTATGTAGGTATGTGTGTTGTACTCAACATTTGAGCTCTTCAGCTTAAGGTTTAAAATATATTCAAGTTTAACAGAAACTGAATAATTGTAACTAAAATTTATAAAGCATGTTAAAGTAAAATAAGTTGTTACCGTTGTTACCAGTTATAACCATCATTTATTATAAAATCCCTTGTAATAGCATTGTTCATGCAAATAAATAATTATTCATTCATTGTCTGATTGGATTGACTGAATACCTAATGTGATAGTGAAAGCCTTTCTTTTTTTTTATATTATGAGATAGCAAACAAGCAGATGGGTCTCCTGATGGAAAGAGTCAACCATCGCCTATAGACACAAAAGATGTCTCACCGTGTTGGTCCCGGGCTCCTTTGAAGAATAGACCAACTGCCGTTCAGCCAAACAGGTAAAGGGTGACCAATTGGCTTTACGAGTCACTAAGATTGTGTCTACTATGTGGTAGATTTCTGCATTTTCTCGTCCGGGTCTAATACCACTGCTTTACCTATTCCTGCCGCAATAGCGTCAGTGCTTGTCACTGCCGTGTTCCGGTTTGGAGGGTAAGGTAGCCAGTAAACTTATGCATGTGGCATAAGACCTCGCCACAAGATAGCAATGCACCATTAACATTTTTGGTGTCTATAGGCGATGGATGACTCTTTCCATCAGGAGACCCATTAATGGTGCGTTACTATTTTGTGGTGAAGCCTAATGCCACATGCATAAGTTTATCGGCTACCTTACCTTTCAAAGCAGAACACGACAGCGACATGCACTGACAATATTGCGGCAGGAATAGGTAAGGTGATGGTACCAGACCCGGGCGAGACAATGCAGAACTCTACCACCTAGTAGTCACGATGCTAGTGACTTGCATAGCCAATCAGTTGCCTTTTAGGACCTGCCTGGCAGAACAGTTGTTGGTCTATTCTTCATAGGAGCTTGTCACCAACACGGGGGATTCAAATTACTGAATGAAAAGTCCTTACAACCTCTGTTTAATTTGAATACAGTAACATTAATTTGATTTTAGTATTATCCTGGCATTCACTACAGGAGACTACAATGCATCATTTCCAGCTACAATTGGAGTTGATTACAAATGTAAGATTATGGAAGTAAATGGACTTAAAGTGAAACTTGGCATTTGGGACACAGCAGGACAAGAACGTTACAGGACACTCACAAATAGCTTCTATAGGTAATTTTTCTATATATAAAATTTGCATATCATTATTAATGTAGCAATATGTAGAATGTAGAACGAACATTTGGGTACTAACATGCTAAAAGTGTTGTCACATGAAACAACACAATGTGTTATACTAAATTACCTATTAAAAATTTGGAACATTTTCTGTAAAAGCTTGGGTTTTGAGACAAAATAAATACATGTTTTGAAATATAATAAATATCTGTTCACTTAAAAGACTACCTACAATGCATTTTACTACATTGGCAGTGTCAACACACAGTAACAGTCATAACACTAAGATATTGACTTTAAGGTAACAGAAAAACCATTTAAACACAAAACCGGCAAAAATTTGTTGAAAATAAAAACTATGAAGAAATGAGAGTAGATACTTTGATATAAAAAAAAGATTCTAATTTTATTAGTTTAATTAATTTTATTAATGTGAATCTAGCGTATATTATGTATGTGATTTGTTCATACCGTGTTCATAGTAAAGTAAGATATGCATTGGCTGGCTAAAAATAAACATCATTTGCTTAAAGACACCAAGGGTCACATGTAGGGCTGAATTTTGACAATTAGTTTCGCTATATCGGAACGAATTGTGGCCAGTTCTGATCGCTTCTTTTATCGGAAACCGTTAGTGGTTTTGAAGAGTTAACCTTGTCGTTATAAATGTCTACCTATATTATATCGTTAGAAAAATATCAAGGTCTGCTTGTCTTAAATTTGTACTTGAGTAAGTACAAATTTATGACAAACAGAACTTGATACACTTCTACCAATCACATTAGCTACAATTTAACATTTCAACTTGCAATGTGTGGTCTGTATTAAGCTTAAGTCCCCATTGTCGTAAATCAGCTTTGCATATACATTTATCAAATGCCTACTCTGGAAATGCAATAGTACAGTGTAGTTTGATGTATTAAATGATAATTTGTAATTATTCAGAAAATATGTTTTTAATTCTAAACTTTTTAGAGATGCTCACGGTGCAATATTAGTTTATGATGTATCAGAACCAAAAACTCTAACTAAATTAAATGAATGGGTGGAGGAATTACAAGTGTATTCAACAAAGAAAAATATTGTATGCTTAGTTGTTGGAAACAAAATTGACAAGGTAAACACCATATATTATTTTCTAAGTATTTGTGTTGTTTTAAACATATTGCAAAAAGTCATATGTAAACACTAGAATAACTCAAAAGACATGAATAATATGCAATGATGGGTATATGATGCAACTTTTTTCTTGTCTTGTTTTATACATAAAAGAAATCGCACTAAGTGTTGACCTCCATTGACACATTTTACTATCAGGGCAAAAGTACAGGAATTGTAACACCACCTGTTAGACTTCAAGTCAATACAGAGATTTTGAATTTTATAGAAATATAACCTCAATTACATTTTGTCCGACCTAGGGATCGAACCTGGGACCTCATGATCTAATCCAATAATGATAACCCCTAGACCATGAGGCAATATTTTGTAATTTCTTCATAATAAGTCTCTCTGAAGAATATAAATCACCAATGGTTAGATATGTGTACAATACATTGATAGCTTGACCAGGTGTAACCATTAGATTTAATACTGTCGGCTAAACATATGTGCTCGAGTTATGGCTCCGCCTACCTCCTCTGGAATATGGGAGTGATGATATTTACTTTATTTTACTATGTCCAATACCTTCAACTATCGCACATTGTCAAATACAGATTTATTTATTTTTCTCTAAATCATTGAGTACATAACTATTGTTATACTAGTTTATCGACTTAATGAATTTTGAGAGACTGTTGTCTACACTCAGATACCCTCTGATAACAAATCACCAGGTCTTGACCTTAGGATAGTGTTATGCTATAACATATTAAAGAGTAATTAACTATGTGTGTATCAATTTAATTATATTTAGTAAGAGATATTGATCTTGACACTTGATCATCTACGATTGCTTGATCTGGCTTTGCCTTCTTTTTTACAAGTTATAACTAAGTGTTGTAATTATCATTAATAAGTTAAGAAAGATTGGACAAGTTTTTATGATTTTTGATTAGTTGAACTTTTTTTTGCCCCATAAGCAATATTACAATTAAAAAATTTAAAAAACTAAAAAAAATTAAATGTTAAGTTCAATGTCAGGTTACTGCTGATGACTGTTGGTTTATTTTTTATGTCAGACTTTGTCATTGTATGTAACTCATTTCATAACTTAAACGGATCAAAATTCTCTAGGTGTAATACGTGAATGTGTTTTTTGTAGCCACGAGCTATACCAAGAGAATCAGGACAGGCATTCGCACAAAAACACAGAATGCTCTTTATAGAGAGCAGTGCGAAGACTCAAGAAGGTATCAATTTAGCATTTGAAGAATTAGTACAAAAGGTGAGTCTTAGTTATTTTAATTATCAATTCAAACAAAAACTGTGTTTTTCCAATAAACGTAATATTTAGACTAGGTGACATCCCATTTGAACTTTCAGCACCTTAAGGGTAGAGTTTTGAAAAAGTAGTCTATATTGATTACAGATTTTTAATTATCCTCATGCCCAATTGGAGGCCTCCTTGCCAAATTTCATTAAACTTAGTTCACTGGTTTAGCTGTGAAACTGTTATAGACGGACATTCACATTTATAATATTTTATTTAGGTTATATTATAGGATGCAAATCACTCACTGATTAAATATGAATATGTCTTTTTTTTTATAGTAGAGGGGGCAAACAAGCAGATTGTGCACCTGATGGTAAGTGATCACCGCCGCCCATGGACATCCGCAATACCGGGGGTATTGCAGCTGCGTTGCCGGCCTTTTAAGAATGAATAAGCTCGTTTCTTGAAGATCCCTAAGTCGTATCCATTCGGAAACACCCCCGAGGGTAATAGATTCCACAAAGGAGTAATGCGAGGCAAAAAGTGTCGACAAAAGCGCACGGTTGTGGATTTCCAGACATCGAGGTGGTGAGGATGGAACTTTAAATTTTGACGCGATGTCCGATGGTGGAATTTAGCGGCAGGCATTAGTCCGAACAACTCGTCGGAACACTCCCCATGATAAATACGGTAAAAGATGCAGAGCGAGCCTACATCTCTGCGTAACGCCAAAGAGTCAAGCCGATTAGAAATAGCCTGGTCGTCGACGATTCGAACCGCTCCACGTTGAATGCGATCAAGAGGAAGAATCTGGTACTGAGGAGCTCCGGCCCAGAGGTGAGAACAGTACTCCATGTGAGGTCGAATTTGGGCCTTGTAAAGTTGGAGGCGATGGGCTGGCATGAAGTACTGCTTTGCTCTACTGAGTACATCAAGCTTTTTGGAGGCTAGTTTAGCCTTCCCTTCCAAATGACCGCGGAACTGAACGTTGTTCGATATGTCGACTCCCAGGATTCCAATACTGGCTGAGGCAGTCAGGAGAGTGTTTTCGAACCGAGGTGATACGACAAAGGGTGTTTTTTTTTTTGCGGTGAACGCACAGAGCTGCGTCTTTTTGGGGTTAAATGTAATAAGGTTTTGATGACCCCATTCTGAGACATCAGTTAGTTGATTCTCGAGTTCAGACACGAGCTTGATCCGGCCCTCTTCGACGTGTTCCCTAGAAATACCGCTACGGCCGGAGTATGTAGCATCAACAGTACTGTCGTCCGCATAGCAATGTATGTTACTAATTCGCAACATATCATTGATATGCAGAAGAAACAGTGTCGGTGATAGCACGCAGCCTTGGGGAACACCAGCATTGACAGGTTTAAGATCGGAGCATGCACCGTCGACTACGACCTTAATGCTCCGATCAGCCAAAAAACTGGTGATCCACTTGCATAGTTTCTCGGGAAGCCCATAGGAAGGCAGCTTTGAGAGAAGCGCTTTATGCCATACCCGATCGAAGGCCTTCGCTATGTCTAAACTAACTGCCAATGTCTCCCCCTTGGACTCAACTGCCTCCGCCCAACGATGTGTCAGGTATACTAGAAGATCACCAGCTGAGCGGCCACGACGGAAACCGTACTGACAGTCACTAATCAGCTGGTGCTCTTCTAAATACCTGAGGAGCTGAGAGTTGATGATTGTCTCCATGACTTTTGAGAACAAGGAGGTTATGGCTATTGGCCGATAGTTTGACGGATTAGAGCGATCACCTTTTTAGGAATGGGGTGCGCTAAAGCTGTTTTCCATGAATTCGGTACCACGCCGAGTGAATAGGAGAGCTGGAATAGGTGCGTCAATACTGGCGCCAACTCTGGAGCACATACTTTAAGCACAACAGGAGGGATGCCATCAGGCCCACTCGACTTGTGGATGTCCAAAGAAAGAAGTGCTTTACGCACAGCTGACTGCCGAAACTGCGGTTCTGGCATGGAACTATCACACTGCGGGATGGTAGGCGGTATGTTCCCTCGGTCATCCAGAGTCGAGTTGGCCGCAAAGAACGAGCCCAGAAGATCGGCCCCAGATGTCTTGGCCTCATATCACAAAATATTAAGGTGACGACAGTTCATTATTATTTGTTAGTATCTAACAATATACTAGTATTTTTAGGTATTGTTAGGTACTAAAAATAATAATGAACTTATTAGCGTTATCTCGTAAACCTTCCTGGTACTAAGAAGGAAGGTTTACAAGATAACCCTATATGACATTCTCAGCAGATTAAAATTGTCTTTTTTAAAGAAATAGAACTAACTATATAGGTAATTGTAAAACCAAACCTTATCTTAATATATTTCATTCAAATCTTTAGAGCGGTTTCTCAGATATGTGAAATAAAATTATACACAATACCTACAAATATTTATTTATTTTATACATAAATATCTTCACGCCAGTACCCTGACGAGGAAGGCAGAGAAAACTGAGTGCCATACATCACAATCCTTGCACACTTGTTTTGCTTCATCCACGTTCATTACTCTCTTTTTTGTGAAGACTTTTGCTACACCTTCAGGCAGCACTCAATCAATTTGATCATGGTATGTCAGTCTTCGTCTTTCCCAATACCTAGATCCTTTCAAACTTACATTGTATGATTGTTTTGTTAACCTTTCATCTACTATTCTTTCTACATAACCAAATCAACGTAGCCTGCCCTTTCTTATCTTTACACCGACTTTTTCAGGCTCAACTTCTCTCTCATTTCAATATTACGAACCCGGTGCGCAAGTATTACGCAGACCGGATTTTATGCCATAAATAAATCTTTATAATAACTTATATCTTCAATTTCTCCTAAGTGGTTGATATTAGAAAAAGTAGCACTATCTCCTTGTCAAATATCATCAAAATCGTTTGAGCGGTTTAATCGTAAAAGCATAACAGACATACAGTATTTTGTATGTAAAATATTATTAGCTGACTCGCAGTTTCGCGGGTAAATTAACAGGGGTTTTGGAAAACCAAGATAGCCTTTGTTAAATCCTGGAACTTCAACTATCTCCGTGCCAATTTTCATCAAAATCGAGACGGTTCAGTCATGGAGTCGTAACAGACAGACAAACTTTCGGATGAGAGATGTGGAATGGCAAATGATGTATCCTACAAAGGGGACTAAATCATCACATTACAGCTGAGCCTAAAGGCAATGTGTAACCTTGTTATAGTTGTAGACACAATATGCTACTCCATGTCTGGATTGGGTCTTAAAGGAACTTATTTGTTTAGATTAATCATATTCAAGCTGGGATCAAAGATAATGTGATCATGTTGCACTGTAGACATCTTAGGTACCTAACATATTCAACGATGGGAGAGTCTTATCAAAAGTTACTTCGTAAATTAACCACAGTCCACTGCAGCTCAAATTAAATGTTAACAACATACATACTACTCCACATTTGAATGAGTCTTTTTTGGGTTAATCACATTCTAGCAGAGTCCAAAGATGATGTGACCATGTTATACTTGCAAACATCAGAATTGGATTTTACAAACACTTACTTTTTTAGATTATCGAGACGCCAGGTCTATGGGAAACGAGTGGACCATCATCAAATATCCGCATATCAAATAACGAGAGGAGAGAAGAGCAGCAGTCGATTTGTGATTACACGTGTACTATTTAAATGTAAAATGTGAGCAATGGCGTTTGATATAGAGTTTATTTTACAATGACCAATTATACAATTGAAAAACTTTCGAGAAGACGATACAATTCTAACGGCCAGGTAATCTGTGTTTAACAGATCATTTGCTTCTAAAAATTGTGTTAAATACAGATTAATTGCTTGTTAAAATTATTTTCGTTTCGAAAACCGGCCGTAAGGATCATTTTGATTGATAACCTAAGTTGGTTTTTGATTTTGCATAAATCAAATCAATTATTTTCTGCTCGATCTTAATGTTGTAAAAATGTAAAATAACATCAAATGGCTATTTGAAATATACATTTTCAATTGCATGAAGTATTTACTTAATAGACTTGGAACTTATCACGTAAAAAGCCAAGTACCTAATACTGCACTTTCGGTTGTGACATCAATTAAATCAATGGGACAAGGTACAATCCATTGCTTATTCTGGAATCACTGCTTGTTCTATGACAATAGTAATAATTTTAGTTACAGACTTCCGCCGTCCGCATTCCAATATGACTACATAAAAGCAAGGCATTGCCTGACTTTCATTTAGTCTCGCACGTCACATGTCAATACAAGTAACTGTAGAGACATTTAAGCCCGCCACAGACGTAGCTATAATATATATTAATATGAATCATAGCACGGCATATTACGATATATTTTCTATATAAATTTTCGAGTGTCCCCACACGCAGCTTTAATATATATTTTTATGACGTCACCAAAATATGTCGAGATATATCTCGTTTTTTTGACAAATTAATATATATTTTGACCGCAGGCCGAGTAGGGTAAAATGTATATTATTATAGTATGGCTCACGTATATGGCAGCTAGCTACTATGTATATCGATATCTTATATATAAAATTCTCGTGTCACAATTTTTGTTCTCGTACTCCTCCGAAACGGCTTGACTGATTTTGATGAAATTTCGTATGCATATTCTGTTGGTCTGTGAATCGGCCAACATGTATTTTTCATACCCCTTAGTGATAAGGGTTGTCCACCCTTAATTTTTTATTTTATTTTATGGTCAATTTTATTATTTTTATTCTTTTAAGATTCAGCATTGAAAAATACATACAACTTTAAATTTTTACCCTTTTATCACCAACCCTTATTTTTTAATTAAATAATTTATATGGCAAAACAATTTTTGCCGGGTCTGCTTAGTATTAATATACATTCTAGCTACGTCTGTGGCAAGCTTTACACTCTCTTTGTTTTAAATCGCAGTGTTTTTGGCGTATGACCTGTCTATTAGTATACCTGTATATAGTAGACCTGTATATCATCGGTTATACATGTTTTGAAAACGTTAGTCACCAAGTGCTGATTAAAGTGTATAATAAAGTACTACTTTTTGTTAATATTATAAAAGTATGTATATCTGAATGTTTGTTATTCAACCACGCAAAACGTTTAAACTCGATTAATATATTCACATAAATAGCACAACCTTGGTTGGCACATATGATACTATTTGTCTCGGAATAATGGTAATTCTCTTTGCATTCATTAGATGTTATTCCCGTAACGTTCACGACACTCAAGTAAAAAAATGTCAATTTTTTTTTAATATATCGTATCATGTCAAACGTGTAAATAAATGACTATATATTAAAAAGACAAGGAAATATACCGGATGGGCTTCATTTAGATGCGTTGGATGCGATTGGCGTAGCGGATAAATAGTTCTACAAGAGGCGGCGCCGTAAATCGTGGGGGCCATCTTCATCTTAGTTTATTGATTCAGGCGTTACTTTGAAATCCATTATTAAAAAAGATGAAATTAATTAAATTTGCTATGATGATGATGATATGATGAGTATTACTTACACTCGCGTAGAGTGAGGTAATGTTCGTTTCTCCTGAAGATGCTTCGGTTTCGAAGTGACACGTGCGTTGAGTATTTGTGTATTGTAAATTGTGTGGTTTTGTGCTTGGTGCCGTCGTGGGACGTGGGTGTGAAAGTGTGGTGGATGTGGGCGGATAATTGTGCCGCTGGGGTCTTCTTTTTATCCGGACAATCGGTGAGTTTTATCGATTCAAAACCGACGTTTTTCTTTTTGGTGCAATCGCGAAAAACACATGGAATAGTTCGCGGATCATAGCTTTAATTAATTTCATCTTTTTCATCTTCATCTTTCTACAAGAAAGATCGATGGTTATTCGGGAGTTCCGTTACTCGCGGAAAGATGTCGAAACAGTACCTACTCAGGAGCAAAGCTTAGGAAGTAGGGATTAGCTACAGTATATTACCGAAATAGCGAAATGTTAAGGGCAAGTGGCAAAATCATCTACAATTGGACATGGGGTCTTCGGGAAAATGGTCATGACTGTATTTTTTGGTAGTTTAAAGTATCTTCACGTCAAAAGTGCACCTACGATTAGCCTGAGACATTTACGGTCGATTTTCCAAACGCAAATTTTAACAAGCATTTAATATGTGTTTAACAGATTATTTTCTTGTAAAAATTGTGTTAAACACAGATTTAATTGCTTCTTAAAATTAATTTGCGTTTCGGAAACAGATCCGTTAGTCCCATAATGAGATAGGTGGCAAGCCTATTGCCAACAGAACATTTAGTCAATCCGGGAAACTTTGTTTTTATCAGAAAACCTCAACATTTTTTTTGAATTGCCCGACACGGTAATTTTACCTGGGACATCATGTGGTCAACACCAGGTCACTAGACCACAGAGGCGATTATCATAAAACAAATAAATATTTTATATCATCATTATTCTTGAGAACATCAGTAAGGCAAGGGTTGACTTCTCCTTTTGAGTGCAATAAGCACTAGTGCCAGATGGAGCCACTCTTTCTCAACCATCGAGTATGTAACGAGAAGAGTAGCTATGTTGTTTGTTTTGTTAGAAAACTAATTCCGCCAAAACACTACGTCAGTTTTAATGCTGTGATTGGCCGACTCAAGGTTAATGTGATAATAATGCAGCAATAGTAAACGCGTATTGAATAAAATGAGATAGTTGTATATAGGTTACACCTAGGTAAGAGAAAGACGCATAAACAAGTGTGCACGTATTTCGTGTTATCTGTTCAGCTTAACTTGAGCCATATTATATGAAAGTAAATTAAAATAAAATCAATGTTAACTGATGCTGATGAAACGTAATTCCGTCTGTTTTATAATTCGACGTTTTGCTGCTTTTTTCACACCATCTAATAGAACAACACGACATTATGCGGTATAATATACCAAACTTTGAATATTTTCGAGAGTATCGGGGACGTACACACAGGTCACCTGTTGGTGCGGTACTGCTTTAGTGCGAGCGTGAATTGCTATTTATCAGTGGCAAAACACTGATCAGTTTCGGAATTAGATGGCTCATATTGCTACTCTATTAGGTTACACGCTCGATATTCTCAATATACTCATTTTTAATAACACAATACACTAGTGAAATAACATATTATGTGTATGTACACAGGGTTACTTTTAAATGTCCAGCCAAATTTTAAAATTAAGAAATTAATATTGTATTGAAAGTGCGTTATAATTATTATTGTAAAATTAATACAAGATAATATAAAAATATTCATTTAAAAATATCCCACTAAATTCATGAATTGGATGCACCGAGTCTTGTGAGTGAACTCTGTGTGTCATTTTACACTTACCTATAATAATTACGATAGTAACTATTATTGCCTCTTTGGTCTAGTGGTCCAGCGTTAGCGTTGACCACATGAGGTCCTGGGTTCGATTCCCGAGTCGGGCACATATAAAAGTGTTTTTTCGGTTTTCTAAGAAACACAAAGTTGCCCGGGATTGTAAAGCCCCCGGTTGGTGATAGGCTTGCCACCGATCACATTTGTGGGACCAAGTATCTTCGGCTAATCGTAGGTGCATTTTTTGTACCTCTGCCTACCCCTTCGGGTAAACGGGCGTGAAGATACTTTTTTTAAATGTAATAAGTACGTTTTTCGCGATCACTATTAATTTTGTTGAAGACACTAAATTATTTTAGTTCGAATTTTGTGCGATTGAAATTATGTCCATGCGTTTTGTTTTTTGTGTCGGATAAAAATGAAATTTCGATTTTTTTAACTAATTTTTTTATTACAAAAATCGAATATATTATCGATTCTGAACAGCTTCCGAAAAAAAAGGTCTGTTAAAGTAACCCTGTATGTGTGTGTCTGAATGTGAATGTGTGTGAATCACGAAAGAAATAACGATTTAATAATAATAACGATCTGTTAAAAGAAATACAACGCCATTGCTATCTAAAAAGTAGATATAATCTTGTGATATAAACTATTCATCATAAAAATCGAAACACTGATATTTGGAATTGCTTATTTTATTTTCTTCAACTTGTATAAAAAGTGATTCATTAAATAAAATACGTCATTTGAATTCTGAATTAAATATGGAATAAATTTATTTGAATTAGGAATATTGAGAAGAATCATTTCAAAACTTCTTACTACCCACGATCAAACGACATATAAATATTTGTTCCAAAAATAATAGCTTTTTTTATGTCATAAGATAACAAACAAGCAGATGGGTCTCCTGATGGAAAGAGTCAACCATCGCCTATAGACACCAAAGGTGTTAATGGTGCGTTGCTATCTTGTGGCGAGGTCTAATGCCACATGCATAAGTTTACCGGCTACCTTACCCTCCAAACCGGAATACGACAGCGACAAGCACTGGCGCTATTGCGGCAGGAATAGGTAAGGCGGTGGTACCAGACTCGGGCGAGACAGTGCAGAACTCTACCACCTAGCTAATAATTAAACTCTTGTTCAGTGAAGTATTCGTTTCTTCTGAGGATACTTCGGTTGCGAAGTAAAACGTGTATTGAGTATATACCTACTGTTTGATTTTATATCGCTCCTGTGGTCTAGTGGTCCGGTGTCGGAGTTGACCACATTAGGCCCTGGGTTCGATTCCCGGGTCGGTCAATTAAAAAAAATGTTTTTTTTTTTTCAGTTTTCTGACAAAAACAACGTTACCCAGGATTGGAAAGTGTCCGGTTGGCGATAGGCTGGTCACCTATCACATTGTGGGACTAAGTATCTTCGGCTAATCGTTGGTGCACTGGTTGTACCTCTGCCTACCTCTTCGGGGATACGGGCGTGAATATACTTTTTGATTTTACTTGTGCTGCTAGAAGTGACAGGGTTATTGTACCATTGAGGTATTCCTTATTTCAAGGCGCTCGATAACTTTTTCTATTTTTACACTACTCATATCATTATATAGCAAATAAGGAAATGGGTCTCCTGATGGAAAGAGGCAACGATCGTATATAGACACCAGAGATGTTAATGGTGTGTTACCATCTGTGTCGTGGGATAGTAATGCCACTTACATAAGCCGGCTATCTTACTCTCTAAACCGGAACACGCCGTAAAAGGCAAAATACGTATAGCAACGATTGGCTATACGTAAAAACTAGGTGGCTATTCGTAAACACTACCATCGTAAAAACTAGGTGATAGAGTTTTTTAGGTACCACCCGGGTACGCCCGGGTATTTGGGACCACCGCTTTTTCCTAACTCAATAGCATCAATGTTTGTCATTATCGTGTTCCGGTGTGGAGGGTAAGGTAGCCGGGTGCACTTATGCATGTGGCATTGCTATCCCACCACACGGATAACAATGCACCATTAACATCTTTGGTGTCTAGCTGATGGTTTCTCTTTCCATCAGGAGAGCCATCTGCTTGTTTGCTATCTAATGACATAAAAAATACGACAGTGACAAGTACTGACTATTGCGGCACAATTAGGTAAAGCGGTGGTACCAAATACCGGGCGAGACGTTACGGCACTCTAGTTTGCACGAAGTGACACGTACATATGGCCCATCATTCGCCTTTTACGAATAGCCTGGCAGGATAGCAGATGGTCCACTTTTGTAAAGGACACGTAGCATTAAAATTTATACCACTACATGGCATAAAACAAAGTAGCTTTCCGCTGTCTGTCCCTAATCCCTATGTATGCTTAGATCTTTAAAACTACGCAACGGATTTAGATGCGGTCTTTTTTAATAGAAAGAGTGATTTAAGAGCAAGGTTTATACGTATAATAACATCCATTACATAGTAGAGAAATACTGTTATAAATATATTTAGCAAAACAACGTTTGCCGGGTCAGCTAGTTATATTATAAATGCGAAAGTTCGAATGTTTGGATGGATAAATGTTTGTTATTCAATCACGCAAAAACTACTGAACGGATTTTAATAAAATTTGGCACACAGGTCATTGATATAAAAAACCCAAGATGCACAGTTCTGAACAAAACTGACACTCAAAAGTGTCCCTAACTTCATTTGAATAGCTACAGATATTGCAAAAACATATGGCCTTGCATATCCAACCCCAAGATTTATAGTTGTTTTTACAAAGCAATGTACAAAAAGAAATAAAATTGACAGTGTCGCGACCGACGTGATTCTATTTGAAATAAGCGCACAATTTTAAATTGTGCGCTCATTTTGGAGGACGTTTTTGAGACACTGATTGTCTATCTTGGGTTTTTTATATCAATGACACAGGTAGATGATAATATGGAATATCATATAGGCTACTTTTTATCTCAAAAGAAAACAGCGGGATTCGCCAATAACTTTTATAATGCAGCGGCTGCACGCTACAGCAAGAAATAAATTCTGATTATTTTAACATAGCAGTGTTTCGATTTTTATGGCGACTAGTGCATAATATATGAAATAAATTTTAATACATTTTTGTTATAAACATTTTGTTACCATTTTAGCACGTAGCTTTCTATAGGCCACAAATGTAAAAATGTAAAAAATGTAAATGAAATAAATGATACAATTTTTTGCTGTTTCATTTTTGTTTCATTGTGAATTAAAATTCATTTTTGTTTTCTTGTGAATCAACAAACCGGTGAACTAATAGTAAATCGGTAATTCTAATGACTCTGCTCAGAAACCGGTGTGATTATTTTTGCTTTTCAAATATATATCCCCGGGGTAAAAGTAGTCTTTACCGGTGGGAGGGATGCGCTGTGCCGCGCTCCCTGCTGCATTGGTACCACCGGTACACAGCAAAGCCGTTTCATGGAGAAACAAGCAAGATGCTTGTTTCTCCATGAAACGGCTTTGCTGTGTTTCGCAGTGAAGGGCAAGACATGCAGTAGGTATAATTACTGACACCGACACTTAAGGGCGCGTATTCCTTTCGTAACGAAAACCTCATGTTTTCAATTTTTTTCCAAAGCAATAGCGTAATAATGTGAGCATATTATTCGAAGGATATTACAGTTTTTGCTAGATTAAGTCTTAATTATTCGATTTATCGTAGGTTCAAAATTTGATCGGCAAAAGATTACGCGCGAGGATTTATACTATAATAAATTTTATAGTGTTTTTAAAGTAATTCTTCTAAATAAATGAGTTGATATAACGGACTGAAAAAAATCAATATATTAAACATTACCTTATTATATATTTTAGGTTTCTATTGGAATCCTTACTGGTGAAAAAAAAAAAGTGAGCTGATTTTGTAATTTTCCAATATTATTTTTTAATACCTAACAAAAATATTTTCGTCATTTTGGCTCTTTAGTGCACTTTAGGACCATATATCCTGTTGTAAAAATGCATAAAATAAAATAATTTGGCACATTACAATGGTTGTATTCGTCTTGAAAAATAACTCTGACGCCTACTTTCGTAAAACGCTATGCAGGGATTGTCTTCGTTTTAAAAAACTGTAATCAAAAATGATATTCTTGCTCTGTACTGCACTAAATCAAGACTTAACCTTACAAAAACTGTAATATCTTTTGAATAAATCTGTTCACAATATTACGATATTGCTCTTGAAAAAACTTGAAAACATGAAGTTTTCGTTGCAAATCGAATACGCGCTCTTAACACCTTATGTCTCAGGATAGGAAACATATAAATAGTTACCTGGGCTAGTTCCAGGTAAACTTGTTAATGTTCATTGGTGATGACCACTTACCATCAGGTGGCACGTCGTAGGCGGTGGTACCAGACCCGGTCGAGCCGATGCAAAACTCTACCACCTAGTAGTC
This sequence comes from Apodemia mormo, assembly GCA_036924255.1. NCBI lineage: Eukaryota > Metazoa > Arthropoda > Insecta > Lepidoptera > Riodinidae > Apodemia > Apodemia mormo. The sequence continues at coordinate 37,849,772 of JAUPFN010000011.1, read as the reverse complement.
ACGATGGTACTGACACGCATAACCACTCAGTCGCCTTTTACGACCTGCCTGGCAGAACGGCAGTTGGCCTATTCTTCAAAGGAGCCCGGGACCAACACGGGGAAAGTTTATTACAAACATACAAACAATCAAATCTTTCCTCTTTATGGTGTTAATAAAGATTAAAATTTTAAGAAGCTACAATATTTATAAGCACGCAGATGAAGTCGTCGAAGAACTAACACCGCAGATGAAGTCTACGAAGATCAAACACCGCAGACGAAGTCGTCGATGATCAAACATTGTAGATGAAGTTGTCGAAGAACACCGTAGCTAAAGTTGTCATAGAATAAATACATAAATACAGCCGATGAAGTCATAGGAATTAGCTAGTACAAGATAAAAACAAACCTAATTGGTTCACTTGTAATACATTTTGTACATACAAAATGTGGCAAGAATTCGTTTCTTCTTACGTATAAATTAAAAAAAAAACAGTTGGCATTTATGAAATCTAATTTTGAAATTACCCTTATGGTTTGAATTAAAATAATTGTAGTCGGGTTTCCTTCAAATGAACAAAAAAAAATGAAATACATCATCCCTCATCCCTAATGGCATACATAAAACATTGTTTTTGTCCTACCTACATATATTCAGGAACAACAACTATCCTGGAAAGAGGAGTATAGCGCTGTAACTTGATTAAAATTAGTTTTCTAGTTAACATATTGATGTCACCACTGATCCCTTTCAATAAGGTGGGATGATAGAACGGGATAGAAAGTTTTATGTGTTAATCTGAGTCACGAAGTCGTTACCTAATTAGGATTTACTTCTGAGATTCCAATTTTAGAGGATAGTCATGAAATTATTTTCATCAGAGTTGGGACTTGAGCGACTTCGTCCGCGTATAAAACTTTCTACAATTAAAACCCGCATACTTCCTGTTCCCGTGAGATTTTCGGGATAAAAACTATACTATGTCCTTTCTCGGGTCTTAAATCAAATTTCATTCAAATCGGTTCAGTGGTTCAGTTATGAAGAAAAGTTATAATGATATTATTTCTATTTATAAGTAAAACAAAGACTCAATTGCGTTTCTGTAATTAAAAGAAACAACATTTAAAGCCCTTATTTTCGGGTCTATCTTTTTACAAAATTCTTGACAATAAAATATAATTTCCTTCTAATTTCAACTCATTGACAAATCCGCTGACAGAAGCTATCACGGCCCGCTATGGAAACTGGCCATAGCGCGGCAATATAAAAAAACATAATTAAATAAAACCTTATTATGGTTTTCTTGACATTAGATTAGGTTTTCTAGACATAGTGAAATAAAAGTACAAGTGCATTATTAGTTTCAAATAATAGTAACAAACCTCTTACTTGATTAACCGGTATATTAATGAGCGGAATTTGAACAGTAAAATGAACCGCTATATCAGGGATCACCAATTACTTCGATTGGGGGTCCGCTCAAAATAAAAAAACAGTCAAGTGCGAGTCGGACTCACGCACGAATTTTCCGTACCATCCTAGCAAAAAAATACGAAAAAAGCACGTTTATTGTATGGGGATCTCCCGTAATATTTTAATTTTTAGAATTTGTTGTTAGAGCGGCAACGGAAATACATAATTTGTGAAAATTTTAGCTTTTTATCTATCACGGTTTATGAGATATAGCCTGGTGACAGACAGACAAATAGACAACGGAGGCTTAGTAATAGGGTTCCGTTTTACCTTTTAGGTACAGAACCCTAAAAAATACACTCGCGGTCTAAATTTGAGCCAGTTTTGCAATGACAAATCAGTTTATTGTAAAATGTAATTCTGTTTTTGTCAAGAATAATCCAAAAATGTAACAATTTTGATAAAATTTATAGGTACACTTAAGTACTAAAATATGTTTTCTCATCTCGTTCAGTCTACATTTTAAGCAACGTGGCTAAAATATATTTTCGTATTTCCTTAGTCTATTAAAAAAAGTATAGATTTCGATTTTATTTTTTTATTTAGATTAAAATCTCAATACGGAGGTCGGGATCCGGACCGCGGTCCACCATTTGGTGACTTCTGCGCTATTTCATTAACAGTTTCAATCCCTGCATACTTAAACATTAGAAGAAAAATTATTTTTCCTTTTTGTATATGCTAAATTCCGTCTATACTATCCTCTTATATAAATCACAATATTAAGGCTTTTGTATTTGTCAACGTTTATCCCAAGTTAGTTGAATGATGGTCGCTCATTAGTGGGGACTCCTTCGTGGAGCCATTGAGGGCAGACCTACTTGAGGCGTTTAGGGCTAGTGATAAATTGAGGGCAGTGGAATTAGCGAGAACAAAATCTGCTGTGCAAAGTGACCGTTGAGATGTGGGGTTGTTTTCTAAAGTTTTATTGATGTTATTTCTTTTTTTATAATAAAGGCAAAACTAGGGCAAAGAAATTAAGGAATTTTGTTAACAAACATGCAGATAGCTCTTCCGATGGAAAGAAATAACCATCTATAGAAATGATTGCTGATTAATGTGGAATCTTTCGTTGAGCCATTGAGAGCAGACCTACTTGGGATGTTTAGGGGAAATCATAAAGTAGGGCAGCGGGATAAGTGACAAGAAAAACTGCAGAATAAAATTGACCGTTGAGATGTGGTCTTTTTAAGTGAAACTTTAGAATCATTGTGATTTGAAACCGAAAGGCGAAAGAAACTTAAATGTATAGGATAAAGCAGGCGAGAGAATGAGATAGGATACATTACACAGTATTTTCAACCAACTTCCCAAAAATAAGGAGGTTCTTAATTCTTCGGATTCATTATTCACCGGTTACTCAAAAACGCCTGAACCGATTTGAAAAATAAGCTAGTTGACTAAATTTTGAAAATTATTTTATAGATTATGTACCACATTATGTACTTACCTTAACCAACAAACTATTTTTGTTCAGTAACGTACATTTGTAATAAAAATTTCGCGTTTGAAATTTTAATTAAAATTTGCCGCGAAAACGCTTTGGACTGTCATGGCGTCCTAATGATAACACGCTGTGGTAATATCTACATTATATAATACGTGTTTTTTATGAAAATAACAACATCAAGGTGACGTTTTATCACGGCATGACGTAACGTTTCCACAATAATTGCGTTCACTGTCAGTTAATTTATGTCTATTTTTACCAAATTTATATCCTTTAAAATATTATTAATCTCAAAGACGTTTTAGCAATAGACAGGGCATGCAGACATATGCCAGCATTACTGCGATATTACGACATGTGACGTGCGAGACCAAATAAAAGTCAGGCAATGCCTTGCTTTCATAATACCATTTTGGAATGCGATCAACGCCTCTATACTTTTTTACATCATTGATTAATCATTATCTTTTATAACAAACTAGCTGACCCGGCAAACGTTGTTTTGCCATACATATTAGGAATCCACAACGGACAAACATCATCGCCTTACCTATTCCTTCCGCAATAACGTCGATTCCGTGATTATCGTGTTCCAGTTTGAAGGATAAGTACAAATAGCAACGTGCCATGAACATGTTTTTTTGTTTATGCTTATGATATATGTTAAAGAAAAATTGTTTAAATATATTCTAATATTCGTAAAGTAGAGAAAATTGTGCAGGAAAGGGTCACTAGTAATATTATAACACCAATATTTGTTTGTCTTTCCTTCAAGCAATATCGGTTAAACAGATTTAGATGAAATTTGACATTAAGATAGTCTATATTAAGTAAATTGTAAAAATAATAAAAACACCGAATATTTTATACATTTAATTTTATAACGTATAATTTCTTCGAGGATTTTATTGTGATAGTATACCAAAAGTCCAACAAATGACTCGTTTATCTTATTTTTCTTAGACAATCTTAGCTTAAGGTTGACTGGAGGTTGCATTAATTTGTTCTTATTTCTTGTATTGTACTACAAAAGCGAAAATACTCCTTTCATGTTTCTTTAAAAAATTAAGTTGTTTACAAATTCCTGTTTAATAAAAATAATACAGACAAGCCCAAATTATTTGCCATGTTAAGAAATGCCGTATTCTTTCACCAGTTACAGAAAGGGAAATTGTTTTTGTTGCTGCGATTATTCTTATATCTGTACGTTTTGTCATAATTTGTTTAATCAAAATATCGTAATGACTTTTAAAAGTTTCAATCATGATAGTTTCGATTGCAATATTTGATAAAACATTAACTATCAAAGATATAGTGAACAAGGAGAATCTGTTTTCTTTGGAGTCCAATTAATTGCGTTCAATGTCAGATAATTTATGTCTATTTTTACCAAATTTATATCCTTTAAAATATTATTAATCCCAAAGACGTTTTAGCAATAGACAGGGCATGCAGACATCCGCCAGCATTACTGCGATATTACGACATGTGACGTGCGAGACCAAATAAAAGTTATTGCTTTGCTTTTGCTTTCATTGTTGTAGTCATTCATTTTTTTGCGTTAAATCGACTGGAAATCTGCAAAAATACAATGTAATTAAAATCATAGTTCGCTACATGAACAATACTTTTCCTATAAGTGAGGCATATTTAATTAAAATGCAAAAGAAATAAGACGACTATAAAGTGACTTAAATATGCAACTATGAAAACGAAGACTGAGTTTGACTACCAAAGTAGAATATCGATATTGAAATTATCGATATGACCTGTTAATATCACTAGTTAATTCTAAGCAAAACAATATTTAATAAATATTATTAATTCTGCCGAAAATCAATATCTCTCTTGTTAATACAATATTGTATTAAGAGTTTCTGGTAAAAATTATATGCTTTAAATATCATGTTACTCAATTTTTGATTAAAAATAGTGACTACATGCACGTACAATGTACATGTGGAACAAAGTTTTACACTCCTTTAGGTAGGAAAGTTTGCAATATACGCATTTCCTAATGTCTCAAAACTTCACAGCACACCAAATATAAACTTAGAAATTCACTAAAATATTAACAAATTAATTAAAATGCGTAACTGCTTCATAATATTTAGACTACAATGGCAACCATATACAGCATACGTCAAAATTAGTTCCCGAGATCCTCATCTGTAGCGTTTCAAAATGACATCAAAAAATTAGCTGTCATTTGTAGGGGATAACCTGTTCAGTGGTAAAATTATACACGTCATTGCCATACATACATATTTTTAAGTTGGATCCACTGATTTGACGATTAATGTCAATACTTACATTAGTGACGTAACTATATGATATACGGCCACGAAAAACGTTAGTGATGAGCTATTATCGAGTTGTCGGCAGAAAAAATGGGTCATGGGTTGAACCTCTTTAAAACTCCATATAATAAATATTGTATATATATATAACTATATTGTATATATAAACTGGTTTCTCACGTTTACCACTTTGTGGCGCTGTACAAATCACATACAAATTTCTAGTAAACTCCAAACGCGCCCACGATCGAATGCGAAAAGAAAAACTTACACTTAGCACTCTGATTTCACCCCGATTTCTCTCGAATTTCCACGTTTGAGGTCCTACGAACCCTTTTCGACGCGATGCGAATGCGAAAAGAAAAACTTACACTTAGCACTCTGATTTCACCCCGATTTCTCTCGAATTTCCACGTTTGAGGTCCTACGAACCCTTTTCGACTATTTTCTCTAAGACATCAGTATGATTCCACGTGTGTATAAGTTTCTGTTTGTAAGCCTTTCATAAATATTGAACGGATTTACCGATCGAAACTATACTTACATTTACTTTTTACTAACTGGTAACTAATAAATTAGATTTCATGAACATTGTAACCGAATCAGCTTAGTAACTTAGAATTTAAGAGTATAATAAAAGTCACCGAAACAATAAATAAATAAATATTCAGGGGACAAATTACACTTATTGATTTAACCCCAAAGTAAGCAAATTATTTGCTTGTGTTATGGGTGTTAGTCAACGATATTAATACATAGAAACACCCAAACCCGGAAATACAAACATTTATGCTCATCACACAAATGCTTGTCCCCGTAGGGGATCGAACCCGAGTCCCGTTGATTGCGTAGTCAGGGTCGCTAACCACTCGACCAACGGGGCGGTCAATGTTTTTATAAATAACTTTTAGGCCTATGTTCGAATTTGAAAATTGAATTCAAAATCTAATCAGCTTTTTTTAATAAACTCCTGGCAAATAAATGCCTTACGACATTCAAATCAGTTAATTCGATTTGGAGTTATCGTTGGCAAAAAATCTTGAAAAAAATATTTTCGATATAGCTTGGAGATTTCACATCAGAGAGAAAGAATTGATTTTTTCAAACTTTTACAATAGCTTAGTACTCAAAAACGACGTCAAAAAAGATCAAATTGGTTATTATAGTATAAATAGTGGTGTTTTAACCAACTTCATATTATATAACTTTAATATATTGATTAATTCAAACATTAAATGACATTGAAAAGCTCTCATCTTTAAAAACTTTCGTTGTATACGAAAAACCGAATAAAAGTCAATTGATTCTGGAGTTACAGTTTTCGAAAATTTTAAAATAAAACATTTATTAGACATTATTTTTAAATATTTTAACCGATCGAATTTGTAAATGAGACAAGTAGCTGCTGGATCTCTCTTTCTTATATATTATATATAGTTATTATATAACTTATACCTAAGCATGCCCTGTGATTTTGTAATAGGTTCTTATTCGAACATGTGTACGATATGAGGCTATACATAGTCTAAACTTAAGTACATATGAGTAAGCTTCTTACTTCTTCTTTCATAAACCAGAACCTTTTTACTAGTGTAGTTACGCTAAATAATAGTGCGCTAGGCTGTGAAGAACAATGTTTTAGCCAGTTGATTCGCTGGCAGCACTAACAGAATAACAAATCACTTTGAAAACATTTTATCGATAATTCTACACGCACGCCCGCCCTGTGTTTCATTTACTCAAAGAGCCTACACTGAGTGAGCTCTTTGAGCATCTTTGAATAGGTGTTATGTAATAACGCTCCAAAATCCTATTGGGATAATCGCGATTATGTTCACAAACGCTAGAGTTGATGGGTTTATGCTGTCATGAAATAGTAGCATCTTTATTTATTTAGTTATGTGTTGTTCCAATAGTATTTTAAAAGCGATTGAATCATGTTACGACTGCCACATCAAAATAAAGAACACTAGCAGTTTTTTTCAATATATGATACTAGCTATGATTGCGACTTCGTTTGCGTGGAAAAAATTCTAAAATAAAAGTCCCGATATTTTACTCGCATAGTTCCCGTTCTCGTGAGATTTCCAGGATAAAAACTATCCTTTGTCCTTTTTTGGGTCTCAAAAAAAAAAAGTATCTTCACGCCCGTATCCCCGAAGGGGTAGGCAGAGGTACAACAAGTGCACCCACGATTAGCCGAAGATACTTGGTCCCACAATGTGATAGGTGGCAAGCCTATCGCCAACCGGGCACTTTCCAATCCCGAGCAACTTTGTGTTTCTCAGAAAACTGAAAAACACTTTTTTTTAAGTGCCCGACCCGGGAATCGAACCCGGGACCTCATGTGGTCGACGCCAACGCTGGACCACTAGACCACAGAGGCGACAACAACATGAGTTTGGGTCTCAAACTATCTTTATACCGAATTTCATCCAAATCAGTTCAGCGGTTTAGGCGTAAAAAACAGACAGATAGACAGAATTATTTTCGAATTTATAATATTAGTATGAAAGATAGCAAACAAGCAGATGGTCGTAGCTCTTGTGGTGCAAGAGAAACCATCGCCTATATACACAAAAAATATTAATGGTGCATTGCTATCCGTATGACGAGTTGGCGATGTCACATGCATAAGTCTACCGACTACCTTACTTACCTTTCAAACCGGAACACGACAATAATATGCATTGATGCTATTTCGGTAGGAATAGGTAAGGCGGTGGTATCAAATATCCGGGCGAAACGTTGCGGAACATTACCACATAGGTACCACATATGTAGGACGCGTATAGCCAATTAGTCGCCTTTTGCGGCCTGCCTGGCAGAATGGCAGTTGTTTCTTTATTTCTTCTATATTTCTAGTATTGCAATGACCCATTTAAAATATTTATATGGTGTTATTAAGGGAGTCATCAATAGTGTAATAACATTTTTTCTAGCTGAAGATTTTTCACAACTTTTATAAAAACACAACCATTTTCTTCTAATTTGATTTTATCTGCTAATTTGTTATATATTTTTACACATGTTATATTTGGTCCGGAACTGTGTATTTTCAATTTCGAATCTACTTGTGAAGCGTCGTTCAATATCAATTTGGTTTTTAAAGAAATGAGGATATTTTCGTATCAATTTAATTGCTTACGTAATGTACACTGATGTCAAAGTAATATTTTTAGGTTTTTAAAACACGGTCTGCATTTTTTGACCTCTTTGATATTATTGATAACACTTACCTACACATTAACAACAACCAACAAATATGGCTAAACCAATTACACGAATTGATTTAACTCCAAAGTAAGCAAATTATTAGCTTGTGTCAATGATAATAATACATAGAAGTGCATATATAAATACTAGAATATATTTTATAAACACCCAAACCCAGAAATACAAACATTTATGCTCATCACACAAATGCTTGTCCATGTCAGGAATCGAACCCAAACCCCATTGATTGCGTCGTCAGATTCGCTAACCACTCGACCAATGTGTTCGCGGTTTTTTGGGAAATTAACCTAAGATGCTACTAGCCAATCTGCTGCGCTAGAATAAGAACAATGCAATTAATTCCTTGATATTCGATGACAGAAGATTGATTTTTATCAGCAAGGAATTTTTAGTCGATCTCGTCACATTTAAAATTTCTGGGCTCCGTGAGCACGCGAAGAATTCTGTGCGATGAATTTTAAGTTGATGCATAATGCGTACTTGTAACGTTGCCGTAATATATTTGTTAGCAATATAGCCCAGCACTTCGTATTTTAACACGACTCTACAAATCATGTTCACACGACCGTAACTTGCAAAATCATTGCGCTAAACAGAAACTCCTCAGTTTATAAACGTTTCCCATGGCAACAGGGTATTATCAAAAATTAACAACGCCTAATATTACGGGAGCCCACGACACTAAACCTAGTCCCATAAGACTACCGGATGGTATATACATAGGTAGAAACTAAGTGACCCGGCAAACGTTGTTTATTCATACATATTAGGAATCCATAGCGGACAAACAATGTGACACGTAATTTATATAAGTATGCGCAGTCTCAAAGTCGTTGGGTATACTTAAGTCATACAAAAGTAGAAGTTAATCCAAATAAAACCATTCCAAAAATCTATCATCATTGATTATTTCACCACCGCATTAATAATTCAGACAAAAAGTTATTTAAAATGCATAGAACACTCTCAAAACGGGTCCCTTTCAAATTCCTACATCCAGTCATACTTGTCTAATCTCGAATTGTATTGGGAGTTGAGGAAAATTATCACATCACGTAGAAGGTATTGATTTTCTTATAGGAAGAAATTCAATTATACCGTCTTTCCTTGTAAATAAATTGCTATTTGCAAAGTATTAAAATACGTAACAACTGGGGATGAAAATACAGAGACCAACAATAAACATAACTTATTTACCCATTTCTGTATTTCTGATTACTGAGGAATTTTATTTTTGATGGCTTTTCATTATAGCTAAGAGAAATTATTTATTTTAGTAAATAAAAAATTGAATAGGATTGTTTTCGTTTATTTATTTTGTACAACAGAGAATAGCAATATCATATGTTTTTTTTTTCTAACCTATCGATATTGTAGCTAATAAAACAGTTTAGAGCATTGAATGTCAAATTTGCGTTGAACATCATTCGAAAGATCAAAATAGATCATTTTGAAAAATATGCATCTTTTGGAACCAAATATAATTTTTACAAACTTTATATTTTTGAACTCTTCGAACTCAAAAATCTATGTTTAGGTATAGATTTTGCTTCTTTGAGCTTAAAATACCTCAATTTAGAGGAAAGTTTCAGGGGTGGCCTGCAAGGACAACCGGATTACAGGTTTTTTTTATATCATAACATAGTAAACAAAAAAATGCCTCTCCGAACGAAAATAATTAAGTTAATGGTGGTGTTATGGTATTGTTACGTGCTTCGGGTTCGTAATTTGCAAGAAAACACCACTTATATTAAAAACCTTGTATTTAAAACACTTAGGTACAATACACTACGATGAAATACGTAAATACACTGATAAGCTAGCGTAAATACACTATACACACAGAAGAGCACCAGCTGATTAGCGACCGTCACTACGGTTTCCGTCGCGGCCGTTCAGCTGGTGACCTTCTTGTATACCTAACTCATCGGTGGGCGGAAGCAGTTGAGTCCAAGGAGGAGGCGTTGGCAGTTAGTTTGGACATAGCGAAGGCCTTTGATCGGGTATGGCACAAAGCGCTTCTCGTGAAGCTGCCTTCCTATGGGCTTCCCGAGAAATTATGCAACTGGATCACCAGTTTTTGGTTGACCGGAGCATCAAGGTCGTTGTCGATGGTGCGTGCTCCGACCTTAAATCTGCCAATGCTGGTGTTCCCCAAGGCTGCGTGCTATCACCGACTCAGTTTCTTCTGCATATCAATGACATGATGCGAATTCGCAACATATATTGCTATGCGGATGACAGTACTGGTGATGCTACATACTCCGGCCGAAGCAGTATTTCTCGGGAACACGTCGAAGAGTGCCGAAACAAGCTTGCGTGTGAAGTCAAGAATCGACTTACAGATGTCTCTGAATGGTGTCGTCAAAACATGGTCACTTTTAACCCCAAGAAGACAAAGCTTTGCATGTTCACCGCAAAAAACAGAGGCAGCTATCTCTTTCTTTTATTTCTAGATCCCTCCAGCGCTTCAACTCTTTGCGTTTCTAGATTATTCGCAACAGTACGTTGCTGCCCTTGTTGTGGGGTCTTAGTAATACATGTATAAGTTCTTGCATTGATACACGACAGTTCTTGCATTGACGTTATTGCGGCATAAATAGGCAAGGCGGTTGTACCAGACCTGGGCGAGACATTATAGAACTCTACTATCTAATTAAATGGTCGGGTTTTGATAGGTTTTTGGTGTCGTTTTATGTTACACATTTTTCGGTCTAACTACTTGGCCTCGCTTGTGTGGTCTAGTGGTCCGGTGTCAGTGTTGTCCACATGAGGTTCCGGGTTCAGTTCCCGGGTCGTGCAATTAAGAAATGTGTTTTTTCAGTAATCTGATATAAACGACATTGCCCGGGATTTGATAGTGCCCGGTTGGCAAAAGGCTAGCCACATATCGTATTGTGGGACCAAGTATCATCAGCTAATCGTGGATGCACTTGTTATACCTCTGCCTACCTTTTCGGGGATACGGACGTGAAGATATTTTAACGCCTTAGCCCGCAAACGAAAACGTGCGATAAGAAACTCCGTTTTAACAATATAACTCAGTATTACAGCAAATACATTAAACCGCACATTTCAATAATCGTTACATATGATGGAAATTCGTATTGGAAAATGTAAGCTCAGCATCAACGCCGACAAACGCTTATCTTATCAAACGGAGCAGGAAATACTCCAGTGATGTCCTCCAACCACACCGTTTGCATGTGCTCATCGCTTTTGACAAATTTTCAATAGCATCAGTTAATATGTTGCAGTGAATTATAAAATTAGATGTTATATCAAAGTATCTATAATTTAATCTATTACGTAAAGAAGAATAGATTATTTGCTACTAAAAAAAGCGAACGAATGGCTGGAATTATCACAGTCACCGTGACTACTAAGTGGTTGAGTTGTCTCACCCAGGTTTGGTATCACCGCTTTACTTATTCCTGCCGCAAGAACTTCAGTGCATGTAACTGCCGTCTTCCGGTTTGGAGGATAAGGTAGCTAGTAAACTTATGCGTGGGGTATTAACATCCCGCCACGCGAATAGCAACGCACCGATAACATCCTTGCTGTCTCTAGCCCGAATGCGGCCCCCCTTCGTCTTTTTCTCTAGTTACCACGGCGTAAGAGGTTAGCATGTTGAGTCGGGCGGAGATAAAATTTAGTTAAATAGGTTTTCCCCGTGTTGGTCCCGGGCTCCTTTGAAGAATAGGCCATTCTGCCAGGCAAGTCGTAAAAGGCGACCGATTGGCTATGTGAGTCACTACCATCGTGGCTACTAGGTGGTAGATTTCTGCATTGTCTTGCCCGGGTCTGGTATCACCGTCTTACCTATTTCTGCCGCAATAGCGTCAGTACTTGTCACTGTCGTGTTCCAGTTTGGAGGGTAAGGTAGCCGGTAATCTTATGCATGTGGCATTAGACCTCGCCACAAGATAGCAACGCACCATTGACATCTTTGGTGTCTATAGGCGATGGTTAACTCTTAACATCAGGAGACTCATCTGCTTGTTTGCTATCTTATGATATAAAAAAAAAGTTTTTAACATTTACGATCCCAGACGTAAATTTTCCCAATTTTTTTTTAAATCCCAGATGAAATCACAGGAAGGGTGCCTGGGTCCCAAACACTTTTCCGAATAGACTGGCCCTCGGTCTTCAATCCTAGCTAAACTAAAAACGAAGTGGGAGACTCTTTAACTCAGCGAAGTCGGTCCTCATTTTATATATAAATAAACAAACAAAATAATATATATAAAAAAACAAACAAATGGGTCTCCTGATGGAAAGAGTCAACCATCGCCTATAGACACCAAAGGTGTTAACGGTGCGTTGCTATCTTGTGGCGAGTTCTTATGCCACATGCATAAGTTTACCGGCTACCTTACCCTCCAAACTGGAACGCGACAGTGACAAGCACTGGCGCTATTGCGGCAGGAATAGGTAAGGCTGTGGTACCAGACACAAGCGAGACTTTTTCCGCTTGCTCATTTTTTTTTATTTTTACAAGAAAATCTATCAAGACTAACGTTGCAAAAAAAGAAAAAAATTGTCAAGCGTGATAATTAATATATCAAGGAGTGATAAATAATTTAGAAACCTTTTATCTAAGTGCAGATTTTTTATTGTCCACGAACCCACGATATCAGTTAATATGTTGCAGTGACTGAAAAAATTTGGTCTTATTTTTAAGAATCAAAAAATATATTTTATTATTACATTAAAATATAGTAAAGCATTATTACGACAAATAGAGTGAATCGAAAGCATTGATATAAAAAACCCAAGATGCCACAGTCTCGAATAAAACTGACACTCAAAACTGTCCCTAATTTCACATAAATAGTTATAGATATAGCAAATACATATGTTTTTGCATATCCAACGTTAAGCGTAAGTTTTATGGTTGTTTTTAAAAGGCAATGTACAAAAAGTAATAAAATTGACAATGTCGCAATCGACGCGATTCAAATTTTTTCATTTCAAATAGAATCGTTTTAAAGTGAAACATGCGTTGAGTGCGTAAATTGTGTGCTTTTGTGTTTGCTGCCGACGTGGGTGAAAGAAGGTTGATGTGGCTAGATAATTACTGCTATGGCCTTCTTTTTGTTCGGATCATCGCGTCCGCGAATATCATACATTTATTAAATCAGCGTCTTTATTTTCGACGGCAAAGAGTGGAAGTCAAATAAAACAGTTCTCGGAAAATATCAAATTTAACTATTTTCACATTTTAATTATGGATTTCTGCAAGGTAACGAAACGAATTAATAAAATATCTAAGAATTAAGCATGACTGATAAAGACAAAACATACTTTTGATGTGTTTTATTGTCGCTATTTACATTCCAAGCTCAAACAGTTAGTGGAAATAAGCCTATACAGACTTTATATTGCGACTGACAACAACATTTCTCCGTTGATAAAAATATGAAAATAAATAATAATGGTGAAAAAAATTAATGACAAATGGTCCGCCAAAACATTGAGAATAACCGATTAAAGTATAAGCTCGATTTAAACGATATATCGCAGGGTAAAATAAAACATATGATTGTTACACGTATCCAAGCCGTGATTGATTGTATCTGTCCTAACATCCATCATGGTTCACTGATAGTCTTTGTTTTTCCATTTATTTACTGTGTTCCAAACCTTTTTTATGGCTTGTACTGAAGATTAAAGAGATAAGCACACCTATGTACATAGTTTAATTTATGTAATATTTGAGTATAGATGTGTTTTTTTGTACATGAAGAGCTTAATAAACAAAATCTTGAGAGGTGTCAAGGGAGACCCAGATGGAACGAAGTTCCTTTCGATTAATTAGTGAAGGAATTTTAATTTTTTTTTAAGTTATAATAATATTTTTTTTATTATTAACAAATACAATGTAATATAAACTTAATCAGTAGGCTCAATTTTCGTTATAATAAATGAAATGAAAATATCTGGCTTGCTTCCTATAAGAGAGAGAGAGAGCGAGCGAGAGAGAGAGCAATTAATTTTTAAGTAAGATCGTAAGAATTTTTTCATCTAACCCCCTTTCACAACGCGCGATAAGGAACTTCGTTCTAATCACAAATTATAAAGTAATATGTTGGTTCTAATAAATAAAGAAGATTGAGTGAGAATTATACCAGTGTTGCCAGACCCATTAATAAAATATTATTGAACCAAAGCCATTTAATGATGTGCTTTTAACAAAATTATTGTACTTTAATTATAAAATTATATTTAATTTCCATTGTAAAACAAAATATAATGAAAATGTAGTTTGAATATGGTTATATTATTTAAAATATGCCATAAGGTTAGAATAAAAAACCGTCAAAACTTGTAAATGATGAAGTTTAACCTGTAATTGTATTTTTCTAAGGATTGTACGCTAGATTGACAGATTGAAAAGATCCGAAAGATCATGAAATTGTGGTACAATGTACGATAATTATATTACGCCTGCCAATACTGGATTATACACCTTACGCGTACGTACAAGCGCGCCCATCGCCGTACGCCGCGTTACTATGGGTTCTGTTAATTTCGTATAGAATTTTGCTTTATTTTTTAACCCGTATTGCTCCGGACCTCCTTAGAAGAATATACCATATGCCATTCTGTCAGGCAATTTGTAAAAGGCGAACAGAGTGCTAAGTGTGAGTTTTTCTTTTCGCAATCGATCGTGAGCGCGTTTCGAGTTTACTAGGAATTTGTATGTAATTTGTACAGCGCCACCTAGTAGTAAACTGGTTTCTCACGTTTACCACTAGGTGGCGCTGTACAAATCAGATACAAATTCCTAGTAAACTCCAAACGCGCTCACGATCGAATGCGAAAAGAAAAACTCACACTTAGCACTCAGTTGGCTAAATATGTCAATTCCATCGTGACTACAGCCGGCCGCGCCGTGCTTTACGTAAAATGTGATAGGGCTGCCCGCTTTCAATATTTTAACTACATTTGCTTGTGCTGTCACATCGGCCGTTCGTCACTGCGGCGCAACCATCAGTCTGTGTTGTATTGAATGCATGCCGAACTCCGTTTGTATGAAGATATAAAATTGGTATATTACATTACCGTGACTGTGGTGTTTTGGTTTGGAGATTAGGGAACTTAGGCATATGCATGTTCGTGGGAAATGGTTATATTAATTGTATGTTACTATTCGTAAAGTTAATGATGTTATCCGTGAGGCTGGACGGTAATGCCACATGTATAAGTTTATCGACTACCTTACCGCTGAAATAAAAACCTGCGTGATATTATACATTGGTGCTATTGCGGATGGGATAAGTAAGGCGGTTGTACCAGCCATGGTAGCGAAGCGTTGGTCCAATCGTTTGCGTTTTACCAACTGTCAGGTAGAAACGCAGTGTGTGTTTATCTTTTATGTTTTTAATAGAAAAGGTCGGCACAAATTTTACTTTATTTTCTGTAGCTTTTTGAAATACCAATTACATTCATGAGATAATGGGCGTACAGAGAGGGGGGGGGCAGGGGGGGGGCAGCTGCCCCCCTGGAATTTGTTTACCTCTACTAACTATATACTGTTGTAGATAATAAGAAAAAAATATATAGCCTTAAAATGTTACGGTTGCCCCCCCTGGCCCAGAACCTGAGTACGCCCATGCATGAGATGATTTTTTACACGCTTTTTATTAGCTTCACCTGTATGTTTGAATGTTTGTAACCGACTTCTTTGGGCGCGATTTTGATCCACTTTAAATGGCCAGATTTCGTTCAAACTTTGTAGATTTATCGAGCACCGATGACAATACAATAATTTGATAAAATTATTCCATTTTTCAATTTGCAAAATATGATTTTTGTTAATTTATATAATTTTCATCTATAGTCGATAAGGTAAGAAACTCAATTAAAATTTTTTATAATGTTTCTCTACAGTCGCTAGGACAGGACAATAATTACAGTTACTTGTAGTTATCACGAAATTATTAATAATCCAAAATTGCACGACTCATAATGCTCATTTAATTATTAAATATTAAAAAAAACATAAATTGTTCAAAATTAGTTGCTGAAAAAACAGCTATTATATACTAGAAAGGTACTGCACAAGCGCCCCTGGTAGAATAAATGTACATAATATTTATAGATATAGATATATCACCATCCATGTTAATTTTACATGGATATATATATATATATATATATATATCCATGTAAAATATATATATATATATATATATATATATATACAGTCTTGTAGTTTTCGTTTTTTATTAATTGTAATCAAACGACACTGAATTTATTAGCCATTCGCATTCGGTGACCTACAATTGTCGATTAGAATTTAAAAAAAAATAACTCAAATAATTGATTTTTTCACAAGTTACAGTGTTACAGTGATCAATACAATAATATTACCACAGATTACAAATTAAAGTAGAAATAAGTGCTAATATGTAAATAAATTGTAATATGTTATTAAAAACTGAAAGATAACAAAATTGTAAGGTTGGAACCAATAAATTTTAATACTAGGTAACATTATATGAATTTTCAACTTTCTTTTTAGTATAAAGCATACAAATAAAACAACTAAAATAGTTTAATTCGTTTTATCCCTGGAATCATTATTTATACTAGATTCGTCCGATGAGGAGCCTTCAGTAATGATAACGATTAGCTCTTGTTTGCCTAAGGTATAATATGTTCTTGAAAACATAAAGGAAACATGTTCTTGAACCATTCTTCATACACCTTCACAATCATTTCTTCGTGGTAATCTATAGACTTCTTTGATTTAAATGCCAGCAGTGCGCCTTGTACAAAACCTTTTGCTTTTTTTTTATATCATAAGATAGAAAATAAGCAGATGGGTCTCCTGATGGAAAGAGTCAACCATCACCCATAGATACCAAAGATGTTAATGGTGCGTTTATTGGAGGGTAAGGTAGCCGGTATACTATTGCCACATACATAAGTATACCGGCTACCTTACCCTCCAATAAAAAATACCTGTACCTGCATGGCAAATGATGAAGCGTTCGCTTTTTCCCATTGGTACTGCGGAGGTGAAAGCAGCAGGGTCGTCAGTCCAGCAGGCCTACTCTTGAAAACAATATAAATCTTTAACCAATATTGATAAAAAAAAAAACAAATTTCGAATATCGTCAAAAAACCGTACTCTTGAAACCAATATTGCCCACATTGATTCAGTATAGTAACGACCTAATTATTGGAAATCGTCATCGTTACACGTCAAGCTAGTGTAACAAATGGAAATTTTAAGTACCGTTTTAAACAAAATAACGAATAAAAGCAATAATGAGTAGTTCCAAAAAATTTCGAAATCCGTGTGGCGCTGTTGCCGAATCCAATAATTGAACATAGTTGTCTAGAGTACGAAATACTTCAAAATTCATTAAATATTCATTTAAAATTGAAATCGGTTTTCAAGAGTAGCCCTACAGGATCGGGACACGTTGTGGTTAGCGATAAGCCATATTTCGCCCGTAAAAACAATGTTTGTCCAATTTTAATTTTTTTCTGCCGCTCTTAAAAAATGATATCGTGCTAAGTAATATCAGTATGTTCCAATAATATTTTTCTTTTATCTGATTTTTATACGAAAAGCCAAATTTATTTTCAAAACTTTGTCCTTTCAATATACGTTCTTTCGGTATTTTTACCTTGACCGCCCCGTTGGTCGAGTGGTTAGTGAACCTGACTACGTAATCGACGGAGCTAGGGTTCGATCCCCGACGGGGACAAGCATTTATGTGATGAGCATAAATGTTTGTATTTCCGGGTTTGGGTGTTTACTTAATATATTCTAGTATTTATATATGTATTTGTATGTCTTAGTATTGTTGACTAACACCCATAACACAAGCAAATAATTTGTTTACTTTGGGGTTAGATCAGTAAGTGTAATTTGTCCCGTGAATATTTACTTATCTATTTATTTATTTTCACGATCAATTTACTCAACCCAACCTAAGTACTCCCAAAAATTGCACTTGCATAAAACTATTCAATTCGAGGTATAACAAACGCGAGAGAACACTCAGCAGGCTTAAGCCCCGTTTTCACTTTCATTAGTAGGAGTGTGAGTGTTTAATGCAGGTGCTTAGTATTAAGATAAAAATACGTGAAGACAGCCGTGGATCAGTGCGAGTGATAAGTAATCAGTATCTATTCACTTTTACTCCGCTGATTACGAATCACTCGCACTAATCCACGGCTATCTTCACGTATTTTTGGCTTAATACTAAGCACCCGCATTAAACACACTCGCACTAATCAAAGTGAAAACGGGGCTTTACGCGGGCGTTTTGTTGCGAGTGACAAACCACATCAAAATGGCGGTCGGACGGACGGTAACACATACGCACACTGACGTAATGGTGAAAATGGTCGGGAAAGGATCCTAGGACCTCAAAACGTGGAGATATGTTGAAAACTTGATTTTTAAAAATCGGGGCAAAATCAGTAACTTTAACTATTACTACATACGTAGCGAGAAGTTAAAAATCTATGCTTATAGTTTTTACTGCTTTGAGTTTAAATACCTGACTTTAGCTGGGAAGTTTCAGGGATGGCCTGCAGGGTCAACCGTTTATGACAATGACAAGCATTAACGTTATTGCGGCAAGAATAGGTAAGGCGTCAGTACCAAATATCCGGGCCAAATGGTGAGAAACTTTGCCGCCTAGTAGTCACGATAGTACTGGTAATTGAAATAAACAATTAAGTTGGACCAAACAATATAAATATACTAGATGAAAACCCGGCTTCGCTCGGAAGTCTCATAGTACGCAATCTTATATACTAAACTAACTCAAATAGTAGACATTAAAAAGTAGCAACACTGTAGTGACGTCTTCTTTCAATTATTACGTTGGTTTAATCTAGCTGCATGGGTTTAATAAAGACAACAGAGACAACACCATAGTGTTAATAAATTTCTACTCTTTTATGAATAAAGAGAAAATAAGTTTCACGCATGAAGATGTATTATATCTAAATATCTGGTTAACCAAGCTCGGTTAACCAGATATTTAGATATAATATATCTTGTGTTGAATTGACTAACTTGGGAATCAAACCCAGGACCTTATATATATATATATATATATATATATATATATATATATATATATATATATATGTGTGTAGGAAGTGGGTCAGATACGATAAATAAAATGAGGATATGGTGATATAACAACTCTTTATATTTTGTCACAACTTGTATCAAATATCAAAAATAACATAAGATCACTGTTAAAGCTTTCCATTATTTAATGACTAGTTCTCGTTTAACAATTCCAAGTAACTTAATTATTCCTTATTACAAATAAGTCATAATTTAAGCAATAGATAGTCCATTATAAATTGTACTGCGACTAATTTATAGTTGACAATAATAATTAACTTGTTTGCACAAATTAATTATCCAAGAGTCAAGGATAAGCTACTATAATTAGCGTGATCTTTAGCGAAATTGTAAAATAGTGTGCTGGTCCGGCAACCCCTTCAGCAACTACAACTATTAAACCCCTCTCTCTTTTCGTTTTGAAACCGGAGACTGGATTCTAACTAAGCTAGGAATCCCTCTCATCAATTAAAAAAACCGGAGACTGGACTGTACTCTAAGCTCCCTCTCATCAGTTAAAAACCGGAGACTGAAGTTTATTAAGCTCCCTCTCATCAGTTAAAAACCGGAGACTGGAGTGCACTAAGCTCCCTCTCATCAGTTAAAACCGGAGACTGGAGTGTACCAAGCGCCCTCTCATCAGTTTAAAACCGGAGACTGGAGTGTGCCGTCATCTTCCTACATTTTTTTGCTAATTTTTTTTATTTTCAATTGATTTCTTTTCATAGTTTTATAAAACTCCCATTTACTTTAATTATTATTATTATTATTATTTTTGCTTTTTTTTA
Organism: Apodemia mormo; assembly: GCA_036924255.1. NCBI lineage: Eukaryota > Metazoa > Arthropoda > Insecta > Lepidoptera > Riodinidae > Apodemia > Apodemia mormo. The sequence continues at coordinate 37,829,429 of JAUPFN010000011.1, read as the reverse complement.
CTTACATTTTTAGTGATATTTTTTTTATCATCATTTTACTACATTTTTTTTTTTCCGTTTACTTTATATCGTATTTTTTTGCTGATGATGCAGCCTCATGAACAGTGGCATTAGTTATTACAAGATTAGAGAATCTCCTTCGCAGGTAGTTCGAAGATATTAAAAACTCTGACTGTTATAACTATTTACAATATACACTGCATTTCTATCAATATTGTTTGGACCAGTTTTATGAACAAGATCATTATCATGAGTATACGCCGTCACGTCATCCTTGTTATAATTTTCATATAGGTAACTCAAGAAACCCTACAGGAATATGGGGAACTTCGCAGAGGCTGTCATGGGTGCACTTGTTTTCTAAAATTGCGGTAACTTTTAAGGAGCCCTTATATTTTGAATCAAGTTTCGTTTACAAAGACAATGTCATCTACACTAAAAGGTTTAACATTTCTTTTAACTCTACTCAACCGTATAATATCCGATTGGGCTGATTTTTTGATTCTATTGGATACACTGGATCTTCAAAGCTTGTAGATACTTTTGCGAATTTTAGTTAGTTGCCTTGAATACCGAATGTCAAATCTATGGGGGTAAATCCAAATACCCTATACCTAATGTTGTTGAGCGAGTGTTGAATATTACCCAACCGCTCTTGCCATAATTTGTCAGAGTTATACTCCGCTATCATTATTCAACCCTACAAGATTCGCATCACACGTTCGGACTGACTGTTAGCTCTTTATGTGCCTGTCGCAAGAAGATGTAAATCTGTATTGTTTTTTCTTTAATATTAATTTGAGTTCAGTTGGTAATAAACTTTAAGATCGCTTATTAACGGTCTAGGGTCAACTAAATCAATTTAAGTTCGCTGGTTTTAATTCAATTAAGTTAAGCATTTGATCTATTGAGTGGAAACTACATCAGGACAAGCTACTACTTAGATTCTTGTTCATAAAACCGTTCTCCTATAAAGGAATCACAAGAGATTTGTTTGATATGGCTACATTCTGAACCAGAGTCAAATATAAAAGGTAATTAAATTTCACTTAGTGTAATACACCATGTGACGCTCTGGAACAGATGTTGACTGGTTTTCTGTTTTCTGAACTCGAAGTGGCAACTTCTTTCTTCTTGTAGTGCATCGGACAAATGGAAGCTATGTAGCTGGGCCGGGGTCACAACATACTTAGTAGACCACTGGTGGTCGGCCACTGGACACGCCACCAGAGGTAGTGGTAGATAACCTGCTTTCGCTGCAAGCAAAAATTATTTGAGATAAGTTTCTGTTTATCACGGCAATCGTTGTCACGATGTTCGATTTTATCACAAAAACTTCAACTTCCTCGAAATGCAGTGGTGCTCTTAAATCGGTTCATATCTACGTCTTAAAAGAAGAGATCTTCAAGTTAAATAAATATAGCTTGCCAAGACAGCAGCTTGTGAAGTAGGTGATGGCATGACTCTTGAGTGAGTGAGTAGGTACAATAATTTGATCAACCACGTCTAATTTTTTTCTTTTCTACAATAATTTTACTTAAGGCACACTATCTAGTAAGGTACACTACAAAAGTGCTAAGAGAAAGATGAAGTGTCTTTGGAACGACTGAAGCATCTCATTAAAAACAAAGCAGAGACTGATTCATACACTGGTGTTCTCCATATTTATGAACGGCGCAAAAGTCATGGACACTAAGAGCTGCAGACAGACGTCACATTGATGCGTTTGAAATGTGGTGTTGGAGGAAAATGTTACGTATCCCTTAGACAGCACACAGGACTAACGCTTTCATACTAAAACAACTTGGAATAAAGACCAGACTGTCTGCTACGTGCCTTCAAAGAATTCTATAATACTTCAGCCACATCTCTAGAAAGCAAGGAGACAATCTCAAAAAGCTATTCATGACCGGAAAAGTAGTAGACAAAAAACCACGTAGTCGTACTCCTATGCGATGGTCAGACCAGGTTTGCACCAATCTCATGTCTAAAAAGTTTTATGATGCTCTGCACGCCGCTGAAGATAGAGTCCAATGCATTGCGCAATATTGTGCTACCAAAAACGATCTAATGTGGAGGTTACGAGCCTCAGTTATGAAGAATACGAAGCAAGGAGGAGGACACCAGTTACTCAAATCGGAGTCTGCTTCATCAGAATCAAAGTATATCAACTTAATGGGAGTAGATGCATTTACAAAACGTGAATTAATATTTTCTTCTATTTTTCAAAGACTAGTTACTATACCACAAGCGAAAAGAGACATTTACTGTTCTACATAATTAACCGAATTAGTTTGATGCTGAAGTGGGAGTGAATCCGATCCCACTTCTGATGTAGGAAGTGGGTCAGATACGATAAATAAAATGAGGATATGGTGATATAACAACTCTTTATATTTTGTCACAACTTGTATCAAATATCAAAAATAACATAAGATCACTGTTAAAGCTTTCCATTATTTAATGACTAGTTCTCGTTTAACAATTCCAAGTAACTTAATTATTCCTTATTACAAATAAGTCATAATTTAAGCAATAGATAGTCCATTATAAATTGTACTGCGACTAATTTATAGTTGACAATAATAATTAACTTGTTTGCACAAATTAATTATCCAAGAGTCAAGAATAAGCTACTAGCAAGATACAACAAGTGTACCGAGCCACGCCAGAGCCAAGACTGCCCGAACGGGGGGCGCTCAGAGCCTTTTATACAGGTAGCAAAACAATTTGAGTAGTAGGGATATCGAACGATGCGCTCGGTGGCTTTACGTACACCTGTTGTTTACAATATTCTTGCATTTGATGACGCGGACGCCGTCATATATATATAAATTGCTCGTTTAAAGGTATTAGATACTTCATGCTTTCACGATAACCTGCGCTTCGTTTTACGATACTTTAATAAATACTCACGCCATCTACACCACACATTTGTAACTTTTAAAGAAATATAGCCGATTTGTCTGTCAGCACCACTAGAAATTTAAAATTTTAATCACTATTTTAAGAAAATACTCGGCAATACAAATTTTGCGGATATAAGTTGTCGACTCGAAATAATTATTTTTTTACGCTTTATAATTCAGGCAAGGTTTCAATCGAGTCTACCGTACCCCTTGACGAAATTATTAATATAGATGTAGTTTTATCGATCATTGAAATTGGTTTAGTAGTTTAGGAATCCATAGCGGACAAACAACGTGACACGTAATTTATATATATAAAAATCAATTGCTGTTCGTTAGTCTCGCTAAAACTCGAGAACGGCTGAACCGATTTGGCTAATTTTGGTTTTGAATTAATTATTGAAGTCCAGGGAAGGTTTAAAATTTCAAATTATGCATGAATATTACTGACAGGTCGGGTCAACATATAGGCTACATATTATCATGCTATCAACTACGGGGGAGGAGCTGTGCGGAGTAAACGAAGTCCGCGCGGACGAAGTCGCAGGCAACAGCTAGTTATCTATATATATACTCGTAAAAGTGCCTGACTGATGCATCAACCTAGGCTAGAAACTTGAAATTTTGCACACGTATTTCTTTTATGATTTAGGCATCCACTAAGAAAGGATTTTTCAAAATTCAACCCTGATGGAGATGAAATATGGGGATAAATGTGTGTTTGAAAATTTTAATTCTCTGGTCATATTTGCATGAAGTTTCGTACGAATTGAGTACAAAAAAATGGATTAAGCGTTTTTAAAAATTCGATCCCTAAGGGGGTAAAATAAGGGAAGTAGCTTATAAAGAAAGGTTAAATAAGTTCTAAAGTAAATATGCGCGAGCGAAGCCGCGGGTAATAGCTAGTATCAAATAAAATAAATTTATTGATTACAACAAATAAATACCGGTATTTAATTAAGACACATATTATATTATTTTATAGATAATTAACGTAAGAATGTCGGATTCTATTTCGTTCACACAAAAGTTGTAACTCCTGGAATAGTAATAAAATATGAGGTAAGACTTTATTTAAAAAACACTTAGACCATTCATATAAGGTAGGAATTGATTAAAAAAGACAATTCAAATTAATTTACATTTTTATAAGTTTCAAGTGCATGACAGTACGTTGATTACTTAGCTATTAGACCAACGAGGCAGCCATTTCTATGCAGTCAAAACAAAAGTCTAAATATAGTTTCAATATAAAGATAAAACGAAATACCCCTGCAATAGTAAAACTCTCAGAGTTTTAATTAATCTAGAAGCCAAGCAGACTTTAATTATTTTTAAATTCTATTTTAATTTTTCAGTTGCTTCCAGTTTTATTAACGTCAAAACCATGCCAAGTCAAGTTGGCAGAGCGTTTAAAAAATACAATTCTCAGTCATTTTAAAACAATTTTATTAGATTCATGTCTTGGGAGTGAGATTTAATAAAATTTTTAAATGATTTTAAGTTAGAAGCTTTTTCTCTCGTGGTGTTCCGGACTCCCTTTGTAGAAAATACCACTTCTCGTTCTGCCAGGCAGTTTGTAAGAGGTAAACGATTGGCTATGCAAATCACTAACATTGTGGCTACTAGTGGCAGAGTTCTACATTATCTCGCCCGGGTCTGATACCGCCCCTTACTTATTTCTGCATAATACCTATTTTGCATTCGACCATAGCACACATAGACATCTCTCACGGACGCGATATCTCGGAATGGTGCGGAACAAACTGTCTCAATATATCGTGTCAGTAACAGGTGTCTATGTGTGCATGGGCGTACCCAGGTTCTGGGCCAGGGGTGGGGGGGAGGCAACCGTAATATTTTAAGTCTATATTTTTATCATATTATTTTTTTATCTACAACTGTACAAAATAAGAAGAGAGGTAAACAAATTCGGGGGGCAGCTGCTCCTCCCTGACCCCCGTCGGTACGCCCGTGTATGTGAACGTGAAATTGACTTTTGTTAGTCTCCAGAGTGCTAAGTGAAACGTGAGAAACCAGTTTACCACTAGGTGGCGCTGTACAAATCACATACAAATTCCTAGTAAACTCGAAACGCGCTCACGATCGAATGCGAAAAGAAAAACTTACACTTGGCACTCAGTATTTTGTGCAAATAGTGTGTAGATATTTTCATTTCACTTCAAGTGATGTTTGTTATCCCTTTCCATTATTCATATTGTCTCCTATCTTTTTCTGTATTATCTATTTTTAATTTCTTTAATTTCGCCAATATACGTTTCGTTGTAAGTTAAGAAATATCTTGAAATATGATTTCGGGACGTTCCTTCAGCGGCTTTTCATTTCAAAATAATAAAAATATTAAATTATACTTTTACGATAATTAATGAATAAGGTAGAATTCAATGGAATTATTTTAATGAAGCATAATTTCCCATGAATTATCTACCTATTGTATACATTTAATTATCTATTACTTATTATCTTTTATATATTGTATATTATTATTACCTATTATATACATTTCAATGAACAATAGATTTATAGAAGAAACTAAAGTAATTTTATGTCTAAATTTACACAAACCTATCAATCACTACTTTGGCACTTCTTGAAGGTAATATAATAAAAAATAGGTAAGTGATAAGATGCCGCTAGATAGATTCTCAAGATATTATTTGCCTTGCTACTCTGCGGAACCAATTTCCAGCGGACGGATTTCTTAACAATACAACTTGACGCCTTCAAGAAAAGAGTTCACACATTCCTAAATGGGCGATAAGGCATCTGCAAGATCCCTTGTGTAACAGTTGTACATATATGGGTGATTACTTAGTATCAGGCGAGCAATGGGGAGGGATATTGCGGGCAGGGGGCACACCTGATACTTCACCTACACCTACTCTACAAAAATAACCAAAAGCTTTTTTATTTAAAAAGCAGCTCATCGAAAAATATTGTTTTAGTAGCTGCAGCGAGCAACCCGTTGCATTACAAAAGTTTTTGGCGAATCCCACGGGATCACTTAATTTTTCCGGGAAATGTAAGTATGTGAGTAAGTAGATAAGTAGCCTATGTGCTATTCTGTTCAGTAGTTATCGAGTAATTAAGTAACAAACATCCATCCATCCAAACATCCAAACTTTCGCATTGATTTGTGGACTACTGTGGACTACTTTTTATATCATAATATAGCAAACAAGCAGATGGCTCTCCTGGCGGAGACTAACATAGCCATAGATACTAAATATGTTATGGTGCTAATTGCTATCCTTGTGACGGGTTCAAGGCAAGGTATTTTGACGCGCGCCAATATTATAGAAAGTGGACGGCGTGGTATATTCTGAAACCCCTGGGAAACGGTTTAGTTTTCGGATAAATAAATATAGGACTTCAGCTGAAAACCAAAATTTAGTACAGTCATTTTTGTATTTAAAACTAAATATCACCATATAAAAATCATGTGGAAAATTAGAATATTATATTATGTACAAATTACTTGTTTTAGAGATTTTTTAGCCTGTTTTCGGAATTTTATATGATCGAGTAAAGTACATTATATCATGTAATGAGTTAGTACATTCCTTAGGTAATATACATTCCTTAGAAAAACAATATGTTTACTTCACATGTCATGTGAAGTGAGTATATTAATTGTTTTTCTCGGGTACCCCATAGTATGGGATATTGTTGGATAAGTTAGATAAAAAATAGTGTAAGTTTCTGAAAACAATGTTTCTATTAAGGGATTCGTTTATGAAATATTACGCACTAAATTTTAAAAAAGTGAAATATCTTTACGCCCGTATCCCCGAAGAGTAAGGCAGAAATACAACAAGTGCAACCACGATTGGCCGAAGATACTTAGTCCCACAGTGTGTTAAGTGGATAGCCAATCGCCAACCACCTACTTTTTCCAATCCTGGGCAAACTTTTTTTTGTCAGATAACTGAAAAAACACTATTTGAATTGTCTGATACGGGAACCGAACCCAAGATTTCGTGTGGTCAACTCCATAATACTTGTAAATATTGTAATACATAAATAATTGTAATCCATGAAATAAAAAAAAGCCTACTGAGTTTCTTCCGCCGGATCTTCTTAATGTGTGGCCGCGTTCCGACCCGGTAGTAATTATAAATAAATCGACCGAAATTTAAATTCTTGCACACCATATCATGGTAGAATATGTTGGTAATTAGGGCGAGCGACGCGAGCCCCACACTAGGGCACTTTCTATGCACTTTTGTGGTATCTTTTACTGAAAAAGTATCGCATTTTGAGGTTTGAGCTTTGACGTGACAGTTTAAATTCATGTCTAGATATGATCTACCATTAAAATACGTTTTTATAAATATTAAAAAAAGGTACAATATGTTGCATTAAAATTTTATTACTACTAATGCCATCTATTATAAAAGTAACGAGTTTAAATGCTAAAATTGAACGAGTTAAAATGTTAAAATGCTAACGAGTTAAAACGCTACTTTAGCGGGGTAGATTTAAAACATTTTCATTCACTCCATTTTAATACAATATTAATCTATTAATACACTTGTACTTTTTAAATTCCCGCTACGTATGTAGATAAGGAAGTTACTGATTTTGCTCCGATTTTCAAAAATCGAATTTTCACCAGATGTCCACGGTTTGAGATCCTAGAAACCTTTTTCGACTATTTTCGCGATGACGTCAGAGTGTCTGTATGTATATATATGTATATATATATATATATATATATATATATATATATATATATATATATATATATATATATATATATATGTACGTGTTCGTGTGTGTATGTATGTATGTCTGTATTTAAACATCTCATAACGTTGAAGAAAATTTTGAAAAAAGTCATTTTTATTTAAAAAAACTGCATGTATGATTGTTTCGTTGGTTCATTCGTGTTTTCTTGCTGTTTTTTGTGACTTAGATATTTCAATATTTCTTAGAACTAAAAAAATCTATGTTTATAGTTTTTACTCTTTTGAGCTTAAAATACCGTCAACCGTTTACAGATTTTTCACAACATGATTATTGTGAAACAGTACAAGTGTATTAATTGATTAATATTGTATTGAGATCAATTTTCAATCTTAGCCCGAGGGTAAAAAGCTAAAAAAGGTATATTCATGCCCGTGTCTCCGAAGAGCTAGGCAGTGGTACAACGTGTGCATCCACGATTAGCCGAAGATACGTCTTAGTCCCACAGCGTGATAGGTGACCAGCCTATCACCAACCGGGCACTTTTCCAATCCTGGGCAACGTTGTTTTTATTAGAAAATTAAAAAAACACTTTTTTGATTAGTTTGACTCGGGAATCGAACCCCGTGGGTTTCTCTGAGAGAAAAATTCGAAAAATTTAATCGCTAAGTTTCTACCGTCAGTTCTACGTGCATGCGGTAAGTTCGATATTAATCCTAAAAATTTTGAAGGTTAATTAAATAAAACATTTTTTTATTTCGAAAATTGATGTGAGACCAGGAACTGCCCGATTTTAGAAAATAAAAAACTATTTATTTTAGCAAAATGTTAAAAATGTGTTTTTCTTTATAAGATCTACTTTCATTTTTAATATCCATTTTTCCTTGAAAACTTTTTTTGCAAGAAAGCTACCATAAATAAAAATTTATTTCTATCAATATTAGGCTTTATGAGCGAAGTGGTGGCGCGAGATGTATCTTGAGTTGCTACATATTATAGGTAAACCATTCTATATTATAGGTAGACCAGAAAATATGATGTAAAATTTTAATAGATAACCTTTATATTTGTTCTGTGCAGATAACATTGATAATAATAAAAATCGTGTTTTTAATAAATCAAGAAAATTTTTAAGAATTTTTCTTGTAAGTACTAAAAAAAAATTAGTCTTAGAAACATGTTTTTTTATTTTGGTTTTATTTTCCTGCGCCCTTCTAGACCAAAATCTAATGATGCCTTTGATGGAAATATAAATGGGACGTAAAAATACGCTGGCTTTTTTAGGTTAGATAATTATAAATAAAGTCCATACATTAAAAGATGTAATTCTCATAAAAATACTTTCCTAACAATATTACTAGGTAGTATAACTTTACGAGCCCTTACAAAGCTCTGCTTTTTGCTAGTTTAATTTTTTTTAATTACCTGTGACACCCATATTCTTGCAAATATTTTTTTTTCATTTTCATTTTATTTTCCAACACGGGACCACTAAACCACAAAAGCTTTAAATTGCTAATGTTTTTATTAGAGTCAACTAAACTAGTATTTGCCAGCTGAACGGTTGGTTTTAGAGATGGGAAAAAAATTCACGATAGTAGTAAATATAATGAAATTAAAAGGAAAATTATCACGCTTCAGTATACTAATAATAAATTAATAAAACTAATAATAAATAATAAAGTAATAGTAATTGGTAGTAACTAGGGTAAGGGTTAATAGTATCTAATATATTATATATATATATATATATATATATATATATATATATATAATTGGAATCTCGGAATCGGTTCCAATGATTTTCATGAAAGTCACAAATTAGGGGTTTTTCGGGTCAAGGAATCGATTTATCAAGGTTCCAGGTCCAAGAAAAGCTCGGTTCCCAAGATATGGGTATGTGAAAAACCGAGCAAAACTCGGTCAACCAGATATTGAAATATTAAACGGCCTTTTTAAGTCCGCATAATTGTGATGAGTAACCACGGAACCCTATATTGTACGTAGCCTGATGCGCACTTTGCCAATTTATTTATTAATCGATCTAAGATTATTGAAACTATATATTTATTCAAAAATAACAAAAGGGCGCGGTTGAAAGTAACATGTTATCGTAGAAGGGTTTATCAAATGTCGGTTCAATGGATAGGGTGCTGACCGCTGCCCAAATGGTCAGATATATGGAATATAGATTCTGAGGATTACCTCAAAGCTGCCTCAGAAACTTAAACATAATCTAGTAGCCTGATAGCAATATCCATTGTGGTTTTCTCAAATTTAAAATGAACAAGACCGGTTATACGATGTACGGGTAATTACTTGTATATTGTATAACCCATCCATGCTATCCGTATGGATAACTTTATAATTATCCATATCCAGACTAATATTATAAATGCGAAAGTCTGTCTGTCTGTCTGTTACGCTTTCACGGCTAAACCGCTGGACCGATTTTCATGAAATCTGGCATGGAAGTAGTTGAAGAGCCGGGGTCAAACATAGGCTAATTTTTTTTTCAAAAATCAACCTTTGAAAGGTTGAAATAGGGGATAAAATTTGTATACAAAGCTGTCTTGACGACATGTTAATCTACTCGCGAGCGAAGCTGCGCGGGTCAGCTAGTAACATTATAAATGCGAAAGTCTGTCTGTTAAGTCAAGCAGATGGGTCTCCTGACGGAAAGAGTCAACCATCGCCTATAGACACCAAAGATGTTAATGGTGCGTTGCTATCTTGTGGCGAGGTCTAATGCCACATGCATATGTTTACCGGCTACCTTACCCTCCAAACCGGAACACGACAGCGACAAGCACTGACGCTATCGCGGCAGGAATAGGTAAGGCGGTGGTATATGACCCGGGCAAGACAACGCAGAAATCTACCACCTAGTAAATGTTTTCTACTTTAGGGGAAAAATATGAAAAATTCGAAAAAAATCTTTTTGTTAATAAAAATATTAATTAAATATAATTTTTATAACAATCGACCGGAGCGCCATCTGTGGGTGATACATCAAATATTTTAATTGAGTTTTATACTTGGATTGGAAAACGTTAGATCGCCATCTAACGTGCGAAATCTTCGCACGGGTGAGCTAGTATATAAAAAAAAACAGAACTCTTTCCTGTTTGAAAGAGAACTCGTCGCCTATAGATGCCATAATGTTAATGGTGTATTTCCTGTTTGAAAGAGAACTCGTCGCCTATAGATGCCATAATGTTAATGGTGTATTACTATCTGTGGTATGATGATAATACCACATGCATAAATTGAGTCGGCTCTTACCCTTTGAACCGCAACACGATAGTGACAAGCACTAGCGCTGTTGCGGCAGGAAAAGGTAGGATTCGGGCGAGACAATGCATAACGGCCTGGCCACGGGCAATTCGCGCCCGCGATTTTTCGCGCGGCGCGAACGGCGAAGCGTCTAGCGTCTGAAACAAATGTATGGGAAAGTACTAAATATGCACGCGGCGTGGCGGCCAGCGCGGGGGTGACGACGAACATTCGCCGCCGCCGCCGCTACTGCCGCCGGTTCGCGTGGCCGGGCGGTTAATCTATTATCTAGTATTCACGACTTTAGTGACATGTTTGCGCATTCGTTCACCTCTTAGTATTTGCTTGGCGGAATTGCAGACCGTTTATTCTGCAAACAAGGAACTAAAAATGAAAATCTATAAAACATATGTACCTACATATCGGTTCGGATCGGGTTCGATCCCCGACGGGGACAAGCATTTGTGTGATGAGCATAAATGTTTGTATTTCCGGGTTTGGTTGTTTATTATATATATTCTAGTATTTATATATGTATTTCTATGTATTAGTATCGTTGACTAACACCCATAACACAAGCAAATAATTTGCTTACTTTGGGGTTAGATCAGTAAGTATAATTTGTCCCGTGAATATTTATTTATTTATTATTTATTATTACATGTACACATATTTTTTTATATTTTCAAAACTACTAGGCTTTTTTATATCATAAGATAGCAAACAAGTAGATGGCTCTCCTGATGGAAAGAGAAAACCATCGCTTAATTTCACCAAAGATGTTAATGATGCTTTGCTATTCGTATGGTGAGGTTTTAGTGCCACATGCAGAAGTCTACCAGCTACTTTACCCTCCAAACCGGAACACGACAATGACGCTATTGCGGCAGGAATGGGTAAGACGGTGGTACCAAATACCAAAGCTAGACGTTGTGGAATTCACTATTTAGAAGTCACGATAATAAATAAATAAATAAATATATAAATGTCACTGGACAAATTTCTCGAATTGTTCTGACCCCAAAGTAAGCAAATTATATGCTTGTAGTATGGATGCCAGTCAACGATACTAATACATAGAAATACATATATAAATACTCTAATATATTTAATAAACACCCAAACCCAGAAATACAAAAATCTATGCTCATCACACAGATGCCTGTTCCTGACGGGAATCGAACCCGGCAGTATTGATTGCGTAGTCATGGTCGCAAACCACTCGACCAACGGGGCGGTAGTGACAAATACAGCCAACAGTCGCCTTTTACGACCTACCTAGCAGATCGGCAGATGGTTTATTCAGGAGCCCGGACCAACATGGGGAAAGACTTAAAAGGTATAATATATTGTTAGTTAATTTGACTTTTAGTCGTTCATCTTAACCGAGACTTGACTTTATTTTTTTAATTCAAATAAACATTACAGGCACTTTTTACAAGTCAACAATTTTATACGAGTTGTTACTACCGGAACATGGTCACACACTATGGTATGAGCTAAGAGAGCATAAATATTAGCAGATAATTAATAGAGCTATGATTAGATTACTTATTCAAGGCATATTACATTGACTATCTGGCAAGCTTTTGGGTTTATTTTAAGGGTGAGCTTTTAAAGTGATTAAAACCCTTTATTGCTTGGTACGCTCATACCATTTTCGCGTGTTATTTCTGTGTTTCGGGCGCTGAATATTTAGGAAAATTTTATAAAAATACCCATAGTTCAATAATAAGGTAATTGATTGTAATAACGTACTGGGTGTGCGAGAAAACATTTACTTTCTCTACAAAAAAGGCGAAAAGAATTAACATAAAATTTATCAATATAATGTTGATTCTTCATATTTTCATTCCAAAATATGTATATAACTTTGAAAATTCTCAGAAACCTCAATTCTATGTTGGGACTACCATTTAATGCAGAAAAAAACATTTTTTATAAAATCGGCAACTCAAATAAATGTATTGAATGATAATGCCGGAACTTGACTTGTTTATCTTTAGCGAAGATACATTTATAAAAACTATTATTGGGAAGGGGTTTTAACCGATATTAAACTAACTTTTAAAATAATCGACAATTACTACTCGTTTTTTTAATTTGTTACTCGTATATGCAAAAACATATAAATTATTATGTATTTCCTAAGCACGAGATAAATGCTAATATATATATATATATATATATATATATATATATATATATATATATATAATGCTAATATAATATATATATATATATATATATATATATATATATATATATATATATATATATATATATATATATATATATATATATATATATATATATATAAGGTCCTTTCAAAATAGGTGATCATATTTTAACACAGCGTCCAGTACATCCCGAACCCAAAAAAGAACGTCATTCAGGGGACTAATTTGATTTTTAGGAACAAACAATTTTTTCTCGTAATAATTTACGCCCTTTTTGCATAAAATAAGCCACCTTGTGGTCATTACTACGTACTATTTACTCTTGCATTAAAAGTGGATTATTTTATGTAAAGAGGCGTAAATCATTATGAGAAAAAATTTTTTGTTTGTAAATAATCAAAAAGTTTTAGGCACTTGACTGGCATTATTTTTTGGCTGGATATGTTTGGTTAGATATACTGGATGTTGTGTTAAAATATGTTCACCCATTTTGGAAGGACCTTATTTATGTGGATAGATACAAAAATGTGTTGATCAACATAATAAATGCGATTTTCATCTGAAACGATGAACGCATTTAACTAGAATATACGTAAGTTATATACGGTTTGTAAAGAAAACCCTGTCCGATCCGAAAGAGACATATAGGTTGGTTAAAGGCATTACTGAAAAAAATATTGAAATGACTTTATTTCTGAAAATAAAAAAGATATCTTTTTAATATTCGTATTTTTACTTATATTTCCCTAGAGTTAAGCAAATATTTTAAAAATGACAACGCCTTGTCGCTGTTTGTTTCATTTTTTCGGTAGCATCCGACTTGCGCGGCATTCTTTGATAATAGAATTTACTAATTTTTAGGTGTTGTCATGCCTAATGTATGCAAATACCATTTAAGATTAGGTACTTTGTTTTATTGGGAAAACTAATTAATTAATATCCCTAAAATAATTACACATATTATGTAACCGTATTACGGTTATATATTAATATCGTTACGTACTTTGGGTTTGTAATTGTAAGAAAACACCACTTATATTAAATCCGTGTATTTACACACAACACAATGTAATACTTAAATACTCTTAATAACACTAGTCACTCACTGTACTAACACTAAACTTAACCGGCTACACAATAAAACACTTCTCACTTCGCACGGGTCGTTTCACACGTACACGCTATTTTCACCCTTATGCCCTATACCACAAACAATACATTATGGTATAGCTATTCGAATAAAGGCCAACTATTTGTTTATTAATAGGAGTAGCTATCTCTTTCTTTTATTTCTAGATCCCTCCAGCGTTCCAACTCGTCACGTTTCTAGATTATTCGTAACAACATTAATAATAATAATTATTATTATTATAACCGTATTACGGTACCAAATAACACGTTTAATTATCCGACAGGGTTTTACTTACATACTGTATATCTAGCGATGAGTACAATTTACGGAATCACCTTTTGATTGGTGGAATGACCTTTTGATTGATATTAAAAACCTTTCTAACTTGGTTTATTTTGACGCGAGGAGAAAAGTCTTACAACATTTTTCATGTAAGATTATTATTATATTCTACTACTATATTCTACTACTATATTCTACTACTAGCTGATGCCTGCGACTTCGTCCGTGCGGACTTCTTTTACTCCGCACAGCACCTCCCTCGTAGGTGATAGCGTGATAATATGTAGCCTATATGTTGACCCGACCTGTTAGTAATATTCATGCAAAATTTGAAGTAAATCCATGCAGTACTTTTTGAGTTTACCCCGGACATACATACAGACAAACAGACAAACAGACAAACAGACAAACAGACAAACAGACAAACAGACAAACAGACAAACAGACAAACAGACAAACAGACAAACAGACAAACAGACAAACAGACAAACAGACAAACAGACAAACAGACAAACAGACAAACAGACAAACAGACAAACAGACAAACAGACAAACAGACAAACAGACAAACAGACAAACAGACAAACAGACAAACAGACAAACAGACAAACAGACAAACAGACAAACAGACAAACAGACAAACAGACAAACAGACAAACAGACAAACAGACAAACAGACAAACAGACAAACAGACAAACAGACAAACAGACAAACAGACAAACAGACAAACAGACAAACAGACAAACAGACAAACAGACAAACAGACAAACAGACAAACAGACAAACAGACAAACAGACAAACAGACAAACAGACAAACAGACAAACAGACAAACAGACAAACAGACAAACAGACAAACAGACAAACAGACAAACAGACAAACAGACAAACAGACAAACAGACAAACAGACAAACAGACAAACAGACAAACAGACAAACAGACAAACAGACAAACAGACAAACAGACAAACAGACAAACAGACAAACAGACAAACAGACAAACAGACAAACAGACAAACAGACAAACAGACAAACAGACAAACAGACAAACAGACAAACAGACAAACAGACAAACAGACAAACAGACAAACAGACAAACAGACAAACAGACAAACAGACAAACAGACAAACAGACAAACAGACAAACAGACAAACAGACAAACAGACAAACAGACAAACAGACAAACAGACAAACGGACAAACGGACAAACGGACAAACGGACAAACGGACCAACGGACAAACGGACAAACGGACAAACGGACAAACGGACAAACGGACAAACGGACAAACGGACAAACGGACAAACGGACAAACGGACAAACGGACAAACGGACAAACGGACAAACGGACAAACGGACAAACGGACAAACGGACAAACGGACAAACGGACAAACGGACAAACGGACAAACGGACAAACGGACAAACGGACAAACGGACAAACGGACAAACGGACAAACGGACAAACGGACAAACGGACAAACGGACAAACGGACAAACGGACAAACGGACAAACGGACAAACGGACAAACGGACAAACGGACAAACGGACAAACGGACAAACGGACAAACGGACAAACGGACAAACGGACAAACGGACAAACGGACAAACGGACAAACGGACAAACGGACAAACGGACAAACGGACAAACGGACAAACGGACAAACGGACAAACGGACAAACGGACAAACGGACAAACGGACAAACGGACAAACGGACAAACGGACAAACGGACAAACGGACAAACGGACAAACGGACAAACGGACAAACGGACAAACGGACAAACGGACAAACGGACAAACGGACAAACGGACAAACGGACAAACGGACAAACGGACAAACGGACAAACGGACAAACGGACAAACGGACAAACGGACAAACGGACAAACGGACAAACGGACAAACGGACAAACGGACAAACGGACAAACGGACAAACGGACAAACGGACAAACGGACAAACGGACAAACGGACAAACGGACAAACGGACAAACGGACAAACGGACAAACGGACAAACGGACAAACGGACAAACGGACAAACGGACAAACGGACAAACGGACAAACGGACAAACGGACAAACGGACAAACGGACAAACGGACAAACGGACAAACGGACAAACGGACAAACGGACAAACGGACAAACGGACAAACGGACAAACGGACAAACGGACAAACGGACAAACGGACAAACGGACAAACGGACAAACGGACAAACGGACAAACGGACAAACGGACAAACGGACAAACGGACAAACGGACAAACAGACAAACAGACAAACAGACAAATAGACAAACAGACAAACAGCGATTCGATATCGATTGTAGATCACGCCCCAAGTATTCTTTTAAAAAAATATTCAATGTACAGTTTGACTTTCCTACGATTTTATTATATGTATAGATATTTTATCTAAAACTCTTTTGTCTAATAGGTATATATGTACCATTATTGAATAATTACAAAAAAAAACCTTTTTAATTTTTTTATCAACTCTTGCCGGTGTGGTAGCCTATTAAAAACTTTTATGCATTGTTTTTATATTATTTAGACTAAATTATATCCAAAATTCAAAGAAGAGTGACAACATTTGAGTATATAAACCTTTATATCTATATTTGAAGTAAAGTAGTGAAAAATTAAAAACTGATTTTCGCCGTTGTGGTCCCGGCCTCCTTTGAAGAATAGGACAACTGCCGTTCTGCCAGGCAGGTTGTAAAAGGCGACCGATTGGCTATCGAGTCACTACCATCGTGGCTACTAGGTTCTAGGCGTTCTGCATTGTCTCGCCCGGGTCTGGTACCACCGCTTACTTATTCCTTCCGCAATAGCGTCAGTGCTTGTCGGTGTCGTATTCCGGTTTGGAGGGTAAGGTAGCCGGTATTAGACCTCGCCACAAGATAGCAACGCACCATTAACATCTTTGGTGTCTATAGGCGATGGTTGACTCTTTCCATCAGGAGACCCATCTGCTTGTTTGCTATCTTATGATATAAAAAAAACTGAGGCTTACATGCGTAATTAATGTTGAAATTGTTCCATAAATAACATTATGTACCATTATAATATTTTTTTTCTGAAATAATTTATTACATTCAGGGAGGTTGTTATAACAGTATTTACGCATTTTATTGAAAGCATTAAATTATGTTATTATGTTAATTATGTTAATCCCATAACCTCTTTTTAAACAACCTAAAATCGTGGCGATTTTAGGTTGTTTAAGAAAAGGAAGGAAGCAAAAATATCAAAAATAAATTAATCTATAAGTACATATAATAAAATGGTAGAAATATCAAAACTGTACATTGAATGTTTTTTTTTAAAAAAATACTTGGGGCGTGATCTACAATCGATATCGAAGCCAAAAATATAGTTTTTAGAATTTTTGTCTGTTTGTCTGTATGTATGTCCGGGGTAAACTCAAAAGGTACTGCATGGATTTACTTCAAATTTTGCATGAATATTACTAACAGGTCGGGTCAACATATAGGCTACATATTATCACGCTATCACCTACAGGGGAGGAGCAGTGCGGAGTAAATGAAGGCCGCGCGGACAAAGTCACAGGCAACAGCTAGTAATAAATATAGATCTCTATACGAGGTCTTAAATTACAAAAAAAGCATTTTAAAAACGGCGTATAGAACGATTCCACGATATAGAACGATTAGAATTTCCGCCTCCACGTCACTTGAATTATTATTACACTTTTTCTATTGTGCCATTTGTATCTATCTTATGTAGTTAAATTACATCAAATTAAAAAAAAAAAACTCATTTAAGTATGAGGGTATGGACATTTTGCCATTTATGACACGTCTTTATATGTATAGATATATATGGACGGTCAAATACTTTTTAACATCATTTATAAACTAATCTTTAATTATATTGAGCATGTGTTCTTGATTGAATAAACCAATATTTCCAAAATAGTTTTAAGCCCAAATTTATTAAAGAATATTAAGCCTAAAGTAAAGTGCTCGATTGAAAGTAGTATGTTATCGGGCAGGATTTATTGAGGGCGGTTCAATTGATAGGGTGCTAACCGCTGCCCAAATGGCCGGAGATAAGAATTACATGGGAATGGCTCATGGCTGCCTTGGAAGTTTCGGTGGAATCAAATAGCCTGATAACAATACGCTGACAGGAGTTTTGTCAACTTTTAAAAATACTCGTAGAGTGCCCCGGATTCCCGCGTGTTTAAAAGTAAACGCAGGTATGTATTATCACGTCCGATTCTTTTGTGGGGCAGGCAGAGTAAACTGAACATCATAGATTTTTCGATTTATCACGCTTCACCAGTTTGTCAGTTGACGAGATGACTGGTGATCCCCATCACCACATTATATCGATTTGATAAAGATAGTAGATCATTTCTAGCGATAACCGCGTCCAACAGCTTAATGTGCTCGTGCAAATTACAAGATGGTAACACACCACCCGACAGACTCCGAGCTGCTATTGAGATTTTAGATTTTTTAGAAAAATGCCGAAGAAACTTTAATAGCACTTTTACCCGACCCGGGGATCGAATTGATGAGATACCAAGATGTGATTTATATTTCCCATCGTCGGCACTTGGTGAAACTGCATCATATTGATTTTGTCAAACACTTGTACTATTTCATAAATATTTCACAACTAACCTTTAATTGTTGTGAAGCCAACCGGTTCCATCTATTACAGCATCATCAGGGCTTTTAGTTTATAAATTCTTCGAACATAACAAATACACAAGCAAGACAACAACCTCATGTCAAGATCTCATGATATGAGCCAAATTGGTTGTCCCCTAGACCACAAAGCAGGAATATATTCTTGTTATAAAATACGTACCTATTATACTCATAACATTCTATTTTTAAATGTCAAACTGCGTCAAGCGGTCTTTCCATCTAAAAAAATTTGTAAACGGTTGACCCTGCAGGCTATCCCTGAAACTTCCCGCTAAAGAGTAAAAAATATAAGCATAGATTATTAAGTTCAAACATCTATTTTTTAAAAATGGCAGTATATTAAATTTTTAAAAGCTGTATATTTTAAAAACGATGATGGCATTCAACTCAATTTTTGAGATTATAATATTGAGTTAGCTAAATAATCGATAGGTTGAAAAACTTCAAAGCAGTGACAAAAACATTTTTTCCAAAAATTTTTGTCATTAATAAATCCCGAAAAATACCAATTTTGATTAAATTAACGGTATTTGTCGTAGTTTTTAAAAGAAAAAAGCTGATAAGATTTTTAAATCAATTGGTGTATTAGCCTGAAAGTTATTTAAAAAATGTTAAGTTTGCTTAAAAACAAAGTAATTTTAATATTTGAAAAGCTGTAACTTTTGAGAATTAGATTCGATTTTGATTTTTGAAACAGCATTTGACGTAGATTTTTAGTTCTAAAATATCGTAGAATACCCAAAAACGATTGGTTGAAAAATTTTGAAGCTATGTAGTTAAAACACTTTTTTTAAAATTTTTCGTCAACGATAACTCCCAAACGGACAAACCAATTTTGATACAATTTGTGTAATAGACGTAGTTTTTTGAGGAATAGAGCTAATTAGTTTTTGTACTCAATCGTTACATAAATCTGGAAGTATATTAAAAAAAATACTGTTTGGTCAAAAAGTTTTTAGTGGCTTTTTCAAAATTTCTAAAAATTTCCTTAAGCCGAATCGGTTCAAATTTTCAGGAAATCTAAGTTGAGCTGAATTTAATCGAATGCCATCAACCGCGTTTCGATCGGTTAAGCCGTTCTAAAGTTGTGCGATGTTTATATACACGCACGCACGCACACATACACACACACACACACACACACACACACACACACACACATACATACAACGCAAGTGCTAAAAGAAACTAAGCTAGAGGGAACAGGAGAGACGTAGAAGGGAACAGCCAATTTTAAACTGCCCACCAAACACCAGTTCAGGGAAGAGCAACCATGCTGGACCACCCTCACGAAGTTATTTATGCCTAACGGCAGTTCCGTGGGGCAACCAGGTCGCGGAAATCGAGGATGTGAGTTTAGTCGGTAAAGTCTGTATTCTTTCTCTACAGGAGTCCGACATTACGAGTACGTAGTGCGTAAACCCATTCTCCTATCTCGTTAAACAAAAAAAAAACAAAAAAACAAAGTTACATACAGTCATGGTGACGTCATCGTGAATATAGTCGGAAAAGGTTCCTAGGACTTCAAAATGAAAAATGACATCTGGTGAAAACTCGATTTTCGAAAATCGGGGTAAAATCAGTAGCTTCCTTATCTACATAAGTAGTGGGAAGATAGAAATCTGAGTTACTTTAAAGTCGTACAGGAGTTTTACTTTAAAAAAAATAATATATGCCAATACGCTATATGCTACTACAGTTTAACTTATAAAAGTGGATCAATCACAAGTAAAATGGGGTTAGCTACATTGATATAAAAACCCAAAATAAATAGTCTCGAACAAAATTGACGCTCAAAAATGTCCCTAATTTCATTAAAATTGTTATAGATATGGCAAAACACATGTTTTTGTACATCCAAACTTAAGCTCAAGATTTATAGTTGTTTTTACAAAGCAATGTACAAAAAAAATTAAAATTGTCAGTGTCGCGACTGATGCAATTCTATTTGAAATGAGCGCACAATTTTAAATTGTGCGCTCATTTTTGGAGGACGTTTTTGAGACACTGATTGTGTATCTTGGGTTTTTTATATCAATGGTTACCTAGCATTAAATAAATTGTTACTGTAATACTAATCCGTGTTACACAACATGTGAAAGATTTGGAATTATGACGTCATAATATAATCTCAAATTTAAATGACGGTTAAAAATTTATGTACAAATTGAAAATTACATCTGTGGTCAGTAATTGGACGCGTTAAATGTATAAAATAGAATTAACGCGCTATAACAAAAGGGATTACGAATATTTCACATTAAACCCGGCTCCAATTACAATGAAACCTCATAATTTCATAAGTGTATCAACAAAATGGCTGTTATAGCGATTATTTCAGGAGAGTAATTATAAAGTCAGAAAAACAACGAATGATAAATATAACAATCAATCAATGCCAGTTATAATGACAGCTACGTAGGAAAACTGCTTCGGGTCAACTCGTGTCAAATTTGTCTTTTTTTAAGGGGCAGATATAGCTATTATGGAATGAAAAAAAATATTTCGAAAAACCTAAAGAAAAATTGTATATTTATAAAAACAAAGGTGTTACAAGTTAATAAAATTAATGTATAGTTATCCATACTAATATAAATGCGAAAGTCTGTCTGTTACAAGTTAATAAAATTAATGTATAGTTATCCATACTAATATAAATGCGAAAGTCTGTCTGTCTGTCACGCTTTCACGGCTAAACCGTTAGACCAATTTTGATGAAATTTAGCATGGAAGTAGTTTAAGAGCCGGGGTCAAACATAGGCTATTTTTTTTCAAAAATCAATCCTTAAAGGGTTGAAATAGGGAATGAAATTTGTATGAAAAACTATCTGGACGACATGTTAATCTACTCGCGGGCGAAGCTGCGCCAGTCACCTAGTTGTTGATAACTACATTCTACCAAATATCAAAATGACATAAAATAAAAAAAATGAAAATTATTTGAAAAAATATGGACGTTACAAATTATGAAAAATGAATCAAAGATACCAGTATATTCTATCATAGCATGGTGTGCAAATATTTAAAAATGTATGTGTTTAAAAATATATACATAATCTACTTACATATTTCTACATAATTATTACACTAATAATTATGTAGAAATATAATTTAATTAATTAAAAATTTAATTTAATTAATTTTACTTACATTTAATTAAATAAAATATATAATATATTATTCTTTACGTGCACTTTTGAGAAGTCAATTTCTTTATAATTACTATTGGTTCGAAGCGTGGCCGCATACTAAGAAGAAACTCAGCAGATGGTGTGCAAATATTGATACAAAAAAAATCCGTTTCACTTTTTCACCTTTTTATTCTAAACATTTTTATACTCCTGAAGTTGCTGCAAAAACCGAAAGGTTGGCAGATCTAAATTTAATAAGAATGTGTTTAAGAATAAGTAATAACTATACAAACAAAAAGTTGACTGTGACTCGATCAGAAAAAACTCAGTATCGGGTAAAAATTATTTTAATTGTATGAGTGATATAGACTGTCTATATCACTCATACAATTAAAACGAATCTAATAACACATTTCAAGATTAAATCCATTAAACTCATTGAACCTAGGCGAGCCAAAAATATATGTACATACAAACGTACATATATATATTCATATATACGTATATATATTTAAAGAAATCGTAAACCTACTTCCAGCACAATTTGGTAAAACTCTCAAGGTATTAAACAATATTTGATACTTTTTGATTACATATGTATCACGGAGGACAATGTCTTGAATATTGCTATTTTTGTTCTTTTAACTTAATTTGTTAATCGCCTCTGTGGTCTAGCGGTCCAGCGTTGGCGTCAACCACATGAGGTCCCGGGTTCGATTCTCTGGTCGGGCACTTTAAAAAAAAAGTGTTTTTTCAGTTTTCTAAGAAACACAAAGTTGTCCGGGATTGGAAAGTGTCCGGTTAGCGATAGGCTTGCCACCTATCACATTTGTGGGACCAAGTATCTTCGGCTAATCGTGGGTGCACTTGTTGTACCTCTGCCTACCCCTTGGGGGATATGGGCGTGAAGATACTTTTTATTACAGAAAATTTAATCATAAAGAAAGTACATACCCTTAACATGAACGATCAATCACAATCTCAATAGCAATAATATTGTATTCCAAACATTTACAACACAAAAGTAAATCGGAATTCCTGATCATAAAAGCGATTACAATATTAATGGTATTAAACGACTTTCTCTTGTTTGACATTTTAAATGTTGAAAGAGATAAAATTTATACAACTTTTTTTTTAAATTGAGAGCGATTTATAGTAGATTTTTTTAATATCATGCTCTTACGATAGAATATATATGTTTTATGTGGATAGAACCGATAGAATAATGCATAATTCATGTATGCATGCTATTGTAGCGGCTCAAAACAATCACAAACGCTAGAAGAAAAAATAATAAAAAATGGACAAAAATCAATAACAAATGGAAAAAATTAAAGTTAAAATAAAATCCTGAATCGCGATATCACAATTATTTATGTTGTAACACTATATACAAGTTTCAACGCTTCTCAAATGGACTTAGGTCCCCCGGCAGTACACCTTGCCTGGCTGGGAAGATCTTCCTTTTCCCCTTGTCCTTGTGTGACGTCATCAACCTCCACAGTAATGACGTCATACTGACAAGAAGCTGCTGGCCCGCTGGTTCCATCACGATGACCCTTCAGCGGTACGGTCCAGCGCCACACTATAAACACATGGCTTTCCTGATGGAAATATATAACTAGTGATGTCACTAATGGTGTTAGTGGTGGCGAATAGTGGTTTTGCCGAATCTATCAAGGTCCTATGACCGAAGTGCTAAATATTCTTCGCCCGAATATTCAACGCCAATTTTGTATAGTCACCACTGACCTTCCAACACGTATCGGTAGGTAGATGTTGGTCATTTAGCGGTTATAATAATAACAATCACCTGTGACCGAAATTTTACCACAGACTAAGCAATAAAATCTTTTAATTTTGACAACTGACTTTAGCTGTAAAGAAAATAGTAATATGAAGCTGTATTATATCTGGAGGCAGCACTTGTAATACCTACTTGAAACACAACTTTAAATACTTTTGTCATGTTCTGAGGTCTCACTCTCTCTTTCTTTCACAGCTATATAAAAAGAGATGGTGAGACCTCATAGACAGAGATATAACGTAGGTATTTGGACTAAGCAATATAATCTTTTAATTTTGACAACTGACTTTAGCCGTAAAGAAAATAGTAACGTTTACACGTGTGTATAATAACTATGAAGCTGTATTATATCTGGAGGCAGCACTTGTAATACCTACTTGAAACACAACTTTAAATACTGTTGTCATGTTCTGAGTTCTCACTCTCTCTATCACAGCTATATAAAAAGAGATGGTGAGACCTCATAGACAGAGATATAACGTAGGTATTTGGACTAAGCAATATAATCTTTTAATTTTGACAACTGACTTTAGCCGTAAAGAAAATAGTAACGTTTACACGTGTGTATAATAACTATGAAGCTGTATTATATCTGGAGGCAGCACTTGTAATACCTACTTGAAACACAATTTTTTTTTTTTTTTTTAATTTATTATTGAATAAAAGAAACAATAGGTACATTTGACTATAGTAGCATTAGAAAAAAACCACAAAGGTTTATGTACAATACTACACATTATTTTTAAATTAACTTAATATGTAAAATAAAATAGACACGGATATTAAGTCTCCTAGATTCAAACTCAAATCAAACTTCTTGAAAACTTTCCAAGTTATTCAAGAAGTATGATTTGAGTTTAGCTTTAATATTTTTTCGTGTAAAGGTATTTATAAACTCAAATGGCAGTTTATTTAGCAAACGGGGAATCAACCAGCTAGTTGTTCTTTCCCCGTATACATTTTTTGCGCGCGGCATACAAAACCGGTTCGTAGATACAGCTCTTGTACATACAGGATGTTTAACTAATTTCTTTAGAGATTCGTTAAAGAAGTTTTTCTTAATCAAATTATACATAAACTGTGCTTGTACGGGTAGTATTTTACAATGTCTGAAAAGGCCTAAATCGTCATATTTAAATTGAAGTCTGATTTTTGGGGACACTACATTCTTTAATATTTTTAACTGCAATCTATAAATTTGATTAAAATAGGAGGAATACGTTCGCCCATAGCTGCTAAGCCCATACCGAATATGAGATTCAGCTAGCGAGTTATATAACATTATTTTGACTTTGTATGGAATACGATCTTTGAGAATTACTAAATTTGCCAAAAATTGTCTCAGTTTTCTACAAACATATTCGATGTGATTCGACCAGTTAATTTTCGAGTCAATCGATAAATACTGTTGTCATGTTCTGAGGTCTCACTCTCTCTTTCTATCACAGCTATATAAAAAGAGATGGTGAGACCTCATAGACAGAGATATAACGTAGGTATTTGTTTAAAGTGATCAATATGAGTGCTAGCTTCACCTGTACCTAATAATTCATGATAATAACACATACCTATATAGTTAGTATATGTCACATGAATGTAGTATGCGTAATGTTTATTTTTAATAGTCAAAGTCAAAGTTTTCATTCAAAACTAGCTGAACCGGCAAACGTTGTTCTGCCTTTTTTACTACTATTCTATTTTTTTTATATATTTTTTTTTCACCTTTTAAACCTTCCTAGGACTTCAACAATTAATTGAAAACCAAAACATACATATTATTACAATGTAAATATAAATACCTGCCTGGCAAAAAGGCAGTTAGTATACAAAGAACTTGGACCAACACGCGGAATAGTTTGTAGTAAATAGCAGAGAAATTATTGAGTGATTATGGATGGTCAATACACCGTAATATTTTCTTTTTTGCTACTTTTATGTGCATACTTTGGACCAATATTAATTCAATAAACGTCAAACTTTATTAGACATATCTATACATATAATAAAATCGTAGGAAAGTCAAAACTGTACATTGAATATTTTTTTAAAAGACCTACGGGGGAGGAGCAGTGCGGAGTAAACGAAGTCCGCGCGGACGAAGTCGCTGACAACAGCTAGTTTTCAAATAAAACAAAAATCTATTTTCTAATAACTTTTAAAATTAGTTTCCAAAAAAAAAGCTGTGAATTTAAATAAAAACGTGGAATTCGTTGAACGAAATCTTCAGATTGTACATTGTACAATAAAAATGAATTAGCCTTAAACATTCGGGCAAAAGAAAATGCCCTTTTAAAAACGCAAAAAGCCTAACACCCCGTCCGAAAGAGTCGATAATTTAAAAAAAGGACGACAATCTATTTTGAACCTAGTGAGATGGGTAAAAGATTCCTTTTAGATATCTTTGGATGCGTTATTTTCAATGTTAGTTCCAGCAATCTCAGATCAGAATGGTGGGTAAATCCAATGCTTAAATAGAGAATAATGTAAGGCTTTATAGCAGGTTAAAAGCCGAGTCTGAGGCGTTTACAACGATTCTGTTTGGCGTTTTGCTGGGTTTGAGAAATTAATTATTGGCGTGTTTAAACCGTTGTAATTCACTAAAATCTTTGTATTCTGTTAAGAGTCAATTTTAAAGGAAACATTTTTTAATCATCATTAATCATAGAAAAATAAATAAATGTTTACGCTCATATCCTCGAAGAGATAGGCAGAAGTATAACTAGCGCACTCATGATCATCAGAAGATACTTAGTCGTACAATGTGATAGGAGGCAAGCCTATCGCCAATCAGGCATTTATCCAGTCCCAGACATTATTTTATCAGAAAACCCATTTTTGAATTGTCCGGCCCGCAATTCAAAAATGGGGGATAAAAACTAACTTTTGCCCGTGATTTCGCTCGCGTTAAATTGGGGGCATATTTCCAATAAAAATGACGCACCATTTCTTTGTTAGTAACAAATAGTCCGCATATCAATTTTTAGCTTTCTACCTTGAAAAACAAAAGCTGCGCGGGTGAAACCGTCGCTAATTTATAATATTACTAGCGACCTGCCCGCGGTTTCGCCCGCGCAGCTTTTGTTCCCGTGGGAATATTGGAAAGGTTTATACACCAAAACCTTCCTCAAGAATCAATCTATCTATTAAAAAAACCGCATTAAAATCCGTTGCGTAGTTTTAAAGATTTAAGCATACATATGGACATAAGGACATAGGGACAGACAGAGAAAGCGACTTTGTTTTATACTATGTAATGGTACACACTACACTCATTTGACATACATAATATTAAACACGCGTGTAAACTTTACTACTTTCTTTACGGCTAAGTCAGTTGTCAAACTTAAAAAAGATTTTATTGTTTATTCTGCGGTAAAATGACGGTCACAGCCGATCGCTAGTGTCACTTTTATACTGTATTATTAGGTATAGGTGGAGCTAGTACTCATATTAATCAATTGAAACAAATATTTACATTACATCTCTGTCTATGAGGTCTCCCCATCTCTATTTATACAGCTGTATTAGAAAGAGAGAGTTAGACGTCAGAAGATGACAGCAGTATTTAAAATTTGGTTTCAACTAGGTATTAGTGCTGCCTCCAGATATAATACAGATTCATGGTACCTAATGTAAATAACTTTTCAATTTGTTTTTTGTAGTATCTGTGAGTAACAAATCTCGACGTTTCCTTGTTCATTTGGGACGTGATCTACAATCGATACTGAAGCTAAAAATATAGTTTTTAGAATTTTTGTCTGTTTGTCTGTATGTATGTCCGGGGTAAACTCAAAAAGTACTGCATGGATTTAGTTCAAATTTTGCATGAATATTACTAATAAGTCGGGTCAATATATAGGCTACATTTTATCACGCTATCACCTACAGAGGAGGAGCAGTGCGGAGTAAACGAAGTCCGCGCGGACGAAGTCGCAGACAACAGCTAGTATATACATATAATAAACGTAGGAAAGTCAAAACTGTACATTGAATATTTTTTTAAAAGAATACTTGGGGCGTGATCTACAACCGATATCAAAGCCAAAAATATAGTTTTTAGAATTTTCGTCTGTTTGTCTGTTTATCTGTTTGTCTGTCTGACTGTTTGTCTGTATGTATGTACGGGATAAACTGAAAAAGTACTGCATGGATTTACTTAAAATTTTGCATGAATATTACTTATAGGTCGCTGTGCTGCTGTGCGGAGTAAACGAAGTCCGCGCGGACGAAGTCGTAGGCAACAGCTAGTAATAAATAATGACCTACCGAAACTAGATTTTCAGCCGAAACCGCAACCTAACATATTAAGACTATATTTTTATCTTGTTATATTTTATCGACTACAGCAAATAGTTTCAGGGGCGGGGGGTAGCTGCCTCTATCCCCCCTCGGTACGGCCATGATTCAACGAGTCATTAAATAGAAACAGTCCTTGGACTGCAATTAAAGAGGCTACATGTGATGTTGTGTGTGCCTTGTATAGTACGCAAGTACATAGAAGATTTTATGTGGCATGGCGCAAACCTTGTATAGTACACTAGTATAAAAGTTTTTAAGTATTGTGGTGCATGCCTTGTATAGTAAGCTAGTACATAGAAGTTTTTAAGTGGCGTGGCGCATGCCTTGTATAGGACGCTAGTACATAGCAGTTTTTAAGTGGCGTGGCGCATGCCTTGTATAGCACGCTAGTGGATACAAAATTTTAAGTGGCGTGGCGCATACCTTGTATAGTACGCTAGTACATAGAAATTTTAAGTGGCGTGGCGCATACCTTGTATAGTACGCTAGTACATAGAAATTTTAAGTGGCGTGGCGCATGCCTTGTATAGGACGCTAGTACATAGCAGTTTTTAAGTGGCGTGGCGCATGCCTTGTATAGCACGCTAGTGGATACAAAATTTTAAGTGGCGTGGCGCATACCTTGTATAGTACGCTAGTACATAGAAATTTTAAGTGGCGTGGCGCATACCTTATATAGTACGCTAGTACATAGAAATTTTAAGTGGCGTGGCGCATGCCTTGTATAGGACGCTAGTACATAGCAGTTTTTAAGTGGCGTGGCGCATGCCTTGTATAGCACGCTAGTGGATACAAAATTTTAAGTGGCGTGGCGCATACCTTGTATAGTACGCTAGTACATAGAAATTTTAAGTGGCGTGGCGCATACCTTGTATAGTACGCTAGTACACAGAAATTTTAAGTGGCGTGGCGCATGCCTTGTACGCTGGTACATAGAAGTTTTTAAGTGGGGTGGTGCATGCATTATACATAGAAGATTTTGATTAATACGACACTACCAGACTTCAAGCTATTACTGAGATTTTTATTTTTGAGGATAACCCCAAAACGGCAATAATTATTGCTCGACCAAGGAATCGAATCACGGATTTCATGATGTGGACCAACTACGTTAATCATGTATGAGTAGTCTCATGGTCTAGTAGTTAGCTTATTACGATTGTATTAATAACTACCCCACAGCCACAGACAGACGAGTAAATTACAAGCTTCATAAAATTAGATATTTAGATAAAATACTAGCTATTGCTTGCGGCTTCGCTCGCGTTTAATTCATTTTTTGGGAAGTGGGGTGTTAGAAAGAGACAAAAAGTAGCCTATGTCTCCATCCCGTCAAGTATCTCCACTTAAAAAATCACATCAATTCGTTGCTCCGTTTAGCCGTGAAAGACGGACAAACAATCAGACATATATACTTTCCCATTAACAATATTAATATGGATTTTTTATTTAACATAAATTATAGAATTATTCTTTCTTATAATTATTGAAGTCCAGGGTTAAATTTAGAGTTTAGCTAGTTATTTTAAGATTAAACACTTTGTTTTTTTCTTGAAATAACTTGTTCTTTGTTGAAAAATGTAACAACAAACACACTTTCGCATTTATAATATTAGTATGGATACATCTTGCGAGTTATTACTCATATATTTTTACAGTGTAAGCTTAGAAGGCGGAATAAATTCTCTTTATTATTTGTGCCGTAATAAAAGTCAGTAGCCGAAAATAGTTTCCGGATGCCTCGGGGAATCCCCGTATAATAGAAATGGGATCTGCAATAAAGGGTTAGAAACGCTCTGTTTACGAAACCGTTTGTTTATTGATTAAAAAGAAAATTTTCGATTTATATGCAGCTAATTGTAAAGTTTTTCCTTTTTATACTTTGTAAGGTGTTTTCTACGTATTTTAATTCAAAATTACAAACAGTAAAAACGAGAAATGTGAAATACGCGGCAGAAATGTAGTTCTTTTTTTTATATCGTAATATATCAAATAAGCAGTTAGCTTTCCTAAAGAAAAGATACAACCACAGCCTATGGACTCCAAAGATGTTAATGGTGCGTTGTAATCTTTGTGACGTGTTCATAAGCATAAGTTTACCGGCTGCTATTTCTTATTAGTAGGTAGGTAGTAGAGTCCGGCATCGTCTCGCTCGGGTATCTGCTACCACCAACTTGCCTATTCCTCCCGCAATAGCGCCAATGCTTGTATTACGTCGACTAAATGACAGACACACATCGGTTGGTAAATGTGTTTATTAAACTGTAATTTAATTGGGTTTACATTAAGCTTAAATACTAGAAATTCACGTGTATGCTGCGTGACGAAATCTGATAACGATGTTGCGATAAGATACCGATGGTATCTCTGCGCGATAAGTGTGAGTGTGTTCTATCGCGCCCTCGTTACAGCTTCAAATTGTCGGGTTCCGGTTTGGAGAGTAAGATACATTTATGCATACAGCGTAGCAATTCATTGAATCTTCAACTATATGCCAAAATTTATTCGTGAAAGCGTAACAGATAGACAGATATACTTCCGCATTTATAAGTATGGATAGGTATAGATATTATGTAATAATGTATTTCCAAGTATTTCTGGATTATTTTTATAGGGTAAATTTATGAAGGCGGAATAAATTATATTTATTATTAGTTCTTTAATAAATGCCGGCTTTATTTAATGGAATTCGTTATTATACGACTGGGATCCTCATCAAAGGCTTGTAAGTTATCCGTTTATGAAATTGTTTATTTATTAATGAGGAGCGGACATTGATCCGTGTATTTGCGTAGCTCACCCTTAATTTAAATTTATTAATTTACTATTGAATAGCAAACAAATTATGTATAGAATCGGTCAAAAGATACATGTTGTTTTTTATCGTGCGTACTTTGTCCACCAAATAATACTATTAATGTGTCAGTGAATTTAGTTACTTTATATAGTAATAATTAGTAAAATATCAAAAAAGTTAATGTATGGGCCATCGCCACAATTTATGTATACAAATATTTTAAAAAACCATTTTCCACGTGTTGGTTTGGGCTTCCTTTGAAGAATAGCTCATAATATATGTGTAGCATTTTAGGGTTCTGAATTAAAATAGAAACCCTTTTAGTTTCGCTATGTCCTTATAGCTCAGAGATCATTAAGTACTTGAAATCTGTAATTTGGCAAAAATATATGCATAATATTACTACTCACTGCAACAAATTTATGACATTAAATCTTAAAAAATATTTTGTGGAGTACAAAAAATATGTCTAGGACAAAAGTTTTTTCGTGTTTTTCACAGAATATTCAAGCGATTGAAGTGAACAAAAAATTATTGTTAAACTAGCTGACCCGGCAAACGTTGTTCGGCCTTTTAACTACTCTTATTTTTTTTCTACATTTTCTTACTTTTTAAACCTTCAATAATTAATTCAAAATCAAAATTAGCCAAATCGATTCAGCCGTTCTCGAGTTTTAGCGAGACTAACGAACAGCAATTGATTTTTATATATATGTCGCAGTGAAATTGTCAATAGCCGTTAGATTATAATCTACGTAGGGATTTTATAATTCGGTTAGGTTAGGTTAGCAGTTAAATTATATCACTTAGGTAGATTATAATCTAACGGTATTGACAATTTCACTGCGACATATATACAGATAATTATAATCAATATTTTTCCTTTAAACAATTAAAATGTTTGAAGCCGCCTAACTTTATTTTTCACTCGATTCGAGATTTTTGAAGATAGAAAAGATGGGCGTTTAGTCAAAATGAAGCTGTTCAAAAAAATTCAGCTTGTTATTAAGCAAAAGAAGTTTGTTCCTGGGACCACTGTCCATTATTACTGTCAATTTCACTTTCTGTGGGTAAAGTAACTGGTACACTTATGCCGGTAACTGGTACACTTATGCCGTTGACATTAACGTCCTGTTACACGTTATTTTTTTACACAGCACATATTTAAATCTTTGGTGTTTATAGGACCGCCCTGTTGATCGAATGGTTAGCGACCCTGACTACACAATCGACGGGGCTCGGGTTCGGTCCCCGACAGGGACAAGCATTTATGTGATGAGCATAATATATGTTTGTATTTCCGGGTTTGGGTGTTTATTAAATATATTTTAGTATTTATATATGTATTTCTATGTATCGTTGACTAGCACCCATAACACAAGCAAATAATTTGCTTACTTTGGGGTTAGATCAGTAAGTGTAATTTGTCCCGTGAATATTTATTTATTTATTTATTTAATGGTTATCTTTTTCTATTAGAGAAACTGTTTACTTTCCACATAATAATTGTCTTAGAAAATAATTATAAAAATGTATGAAGTGCGTAAAGCGTAAAGTGGATACAAGTATTATATAGTATAGATATACATAGTATAGATGATTTGACCAACCCTTTGCATTTCGCGAACTTTCTAGCAGATAGGCAGTTAGAAAAACTATTCTATTCCACCATAAGACAAACTCTTTCTATTTCTCTTATACAACCCTGCACAACGTTAAACTATTGAAAGTGCATTATGTACTTCAGTAAAACATCTCTACTTCTTTTCGAGTATACTTACATCCACTCCTGAAAAATATTGAGTACGCCCATGAATATAAAAAAATTTAGTTTTTACTTTATGAGATATAATTTTACATTTTAATTAAAGTATTCTAGTACTGCCAGATTGTTTAGTTAGAATAGATATCTTATAGTTTATGTTCATTGGAGAGAAGACGTTCCATTACCAGATTGTTCCTCTTCACTCTGAGCTTGAAATAATTAAACTCAGCATTGTGCTATGCTGTGTCTGACATATCATATAATGTAAGGTTTGGTACACATGTCAGACTTTTACACATGTATAAAATTTTTTAACCATTAAATAATAATAATTAGAATAATAATTGTTTGTGTTATGGTTGTCAGACAACGACGATAGTAACACTTAGAAATACATATTGTTAGGTTCGTTGTTAATAACAGTTTGACGTACATAGATGTTCATTATTTCACGACTTACAGCAGAATGAACCGAGGAGGCCGATACAAGGTATTTTATAGTATCAAAGTTTTACAATAATTAAAAGTAGGGTAGATTGATAAATTTCAACTTCAACCAGATCAATACAGATGGCACTTATACTTCCAAGTTTAAAATTTGATATAAAATTGTTGAATAGAATTCCACAATGTTGCGGAGTGGCGCCACTGTAGTGCAGTATTTTGATAACAACAAATTCTAATATCTATTATGCTAGATAAACGAATATTAATATTACATTCAAGCACTATTAAAAAATATTATTCATATTACAAATAAATATACCTAAAAATTAATAAACACTTTAACATACATAATAAACTCCCAAACCTTACTATGCTTGTCACTGGATGATTCAGATGTCGTTGCTGAATGCATCTCCGAAGTGGTGCTGCAGGGCATGGAACTGTTCGTTCCGTTTACTGCGGTACCCATCGGTGGCAAGTCACGGCCATGGTTTGGTTGCCACTGCAAAACGACTTTACGTCGAAAGCAGGAGTGCTACCGAGCATGGGCTGCTGCGGCGGCATCTCATGATGTAAACACAGTCAGAAAGGAGTATAATTTTGTCTCTAGGTCTTTCAAAAGAGCCATCGTAAAAGCAAAATCGGAGCACATTGGCAGAATTGGTGAGAGATTAGTTCGCCTTCCTTCGGGAACTTGTGCGTTCTGGTCTCTCGCCAAGGCTATCTAAGGAAATTTCTGTCTGCTCTCCTTTCCAACTCTGCACTGAGTTGATGGCTCTGTGGCCCATGTTGCAAAGAAGAAAGCCGATCTTTTTGGCTCACTCTTTGCTGCCAACTCGACTCTGGACGACCAAGGGAACACGCCGCCTACTATCACGCAGTGTGACAGTTCCATGCCCTAGGTTCAATTCCTCCAAACGTATAATAAGTCTAGTGGGCCTGATGGCATCTCACCAAGATCTGTGCTCCCGAGTTGACACCGATTTTAACGTGTCTTTTCCGGCTCTCAGACACAACTGGCGTTGTCCCTAAATCTTGGAAGACAGCAAAAGAAGGAAAGCAAAGGAAAGAAATCTTGGAAGAAGATTTCACTTTACGTATAGGATAAATTGACTTTGAATTATAAAAGTAATTAACAAGCTGTTGTGAGAAAATTTGGCTGTTTTAAATTGATTAATATCAATTTAAAAATCTCACAATTCCGAATCTTTAGAGTAGATGACTCGTCAGAAAAACCATTGGATGTATAGGAAAAAAAAATTGTGTTTTTCATAAAATAATCAGGCGATTAACGCAAAAAATTATTATTGTTATTAATAAAATATTTTTCGTTCACCGTATTAAAATGTTTGAAGCCCCCTAACTTTATTAGTTACCCGATTCGAGATTTTT
Organism: Apodemia mormo; assembly: GCA_036924255.1. NCBI lineage: Eukaryota > Metazoa > Arthropoda > Insecta > Lepidoptera > Riodinidae > Apodemia > Apodemia mormo. The sequence goes on along the minus strand of JAUPFN010000011.1, from coordinate 37,794,615 downwards.
TGAAGTTAAAAAAGATTTGCGTCTCATCAAAATGAAGCTGTTCACAAAAATTTAGCTTGTTATTAATGAAAAAATTGTTTGTTTCTAGGACCACTGTCTAATATTATCACGTATGACACATAAATGTAGTGTGTGTAACTTTTATTTATTTAATGTATTTTTAATGCATATTATTTAAAAATATTAGGTTTCTGCAGTCCCTCACAATGTAAAAAGTTTGTTTCTGGTACCACGGTTATGTAGACACACAGGTTCTAT